>PUQB01000114.1:136506-511638 GCA_003024785.1 Selaginella tamariscina | reverse complement strand
TCTACTGGTTTCTACGAAAGACTCGTGGTTTAGGCGGCTTACAAATGACGAGAGAAAGCAATCATATATACATATACATAAGCAACGTAACGAAACGTATTCATTCGTACATATATACACGATAACAACGGGTGTAATACACATACAGATACCTGGAAACGGTGATATTAGTACTTTGCCCGATAAGACTATGCTCATAAGTGCAGGGCCGGATCACATTGAGGACAGAAACATGAAGATTACAATCCATCATTGTTTCTTTGATGGAACAAGGCAGAGACACCCTCGTGTTAGATTCGGCAAAGTTCATCTCTACAACAACTATACTAGAAACTGGGCATCTATGCTGTGTGTGCTAGTGTGGAATCCCAGGTAACTTGTGTGTGTGTGTGTGTGTGCGTGTGTGCGTGTGGCGTGCTAATAGTTTATCTCACAGATTTATTCACAATGCAATGTGTATGAAGCAAGCAATAAGAAAAAAGTTTTTGAGTACTACCATGAGAAGGTGAGGGCTTTCATACAACAAGTTTGATATATGTTAACTATTTAAGATTTTGTTCTAGGCATTGGATAGTGATGTAGCGGTATGTGGAAGTATAAAATCAGATGGAGATGTTTTCTTAAACGGGGCTCAATGGGCCCAGAGAATGTGTTTAGCCCGGAAGAGTACTACTCTGGTTGCTCAGTGGATTTGCTGGCAAAGATTTGATGGACAAGGTGTGTAGAATCTCTGGTTGGCAGGATGTACCATTGCCTGAAGACGCCAACCAAAGCATATCTTGTATTTAACTTTCATATATAAATCAATAACCTTGACCTTACAAGGAAAGGCTGTCGTATACTCTCTCTCTCTCTATCACGCACGCACACACGCACACACACAACGCGATCTCAGTGTTATAGAAAGGATGTCTATTCATTTGAGCGAAAGTCATAAACTAACACTATATCACTATATTTTCGAAGTTGCCCGGGCGCATGAGGGACTTTAAACTGCCATACACCATTTGGGGCTTCTGCTGTTCCATGTTGGTATCCTCTATACCACACTGCCTATGCAGCTCTCTTTCAACAGACTCTCTCACCGAGTGCGATCTGTTCTCTCCCGTGCAGTGCCTTACTACCCATGGATGGTTCTTTATTTGCTGGAGTGTCAGCCTCTTCTCAGGCTGCAGACATAGAATCTCTTGAATAAACACCGCGGCTTCGAATGTAAAGCCACACCACTCCATAGAGGACACGGGTAAGTCCTCTAAAGCTCTCAATCTTTTCTGTACTTCTTTAGACTCCAGCTTCCCAAAGGCAAGCTTTCCGGACAGCATCTCGTAAAGCACAATTCCGATCCCCCACACGTCGACGGATTCGTTATAATCTTTCGGTTCCCACCTCAGGCGCCGTATACCGCTCAGTCCCGATATCGCTCCTCATCGTCTTTGCATCCTTGTCTTTAAACATTCTAGCACAGCCGAAATCAGCAAGCTTGATACGGTAGGGCTCCTGCTCGCTTGTGACGAGTATGTTGGCAAGTTTGATGTCTCTGTGCACAATCCCTTGACTATGAATGTGCTCAACAATCTCTGCTAGATCTCTTATAATCAACGCTGCCTCCGGGGCTCAGCCCCATCTTCAAGTGCACTAAATCCTCTAAAGAGCATTCGCAGCGCTCCAGAATCATATTGTAATGATTCTGATCTACAAGGCACTCGATCAGCGACACCACGCCCTTGTACCCTTTCAGTTTCTTCAACGCACCACGCTCAGTCCGAGCATGTTCCCTTGTTATGCCAGAGAAAGTCTTGCACGCAAAGAGCATACCATCTTTCTTGCGTCTAACAAGTGTAACACTGCCTTGGCCGCCCTTCCCAAGCTTCCCCTTCACCGTGTAGAAGCTCTTCAGCACGTTGGAGTGTGCCCGTTCTCTCATCTTCATCACGGATAGAATGCAACCCTAGAGGTAAATGTTCCTCTTATACTCGAATTAAAGGTCAATGGGGATATACTCATGGCACCAAAGAATATCTTTGTCGAATATCTACTACCTAGACATATATACACTCCATCACATGTTAACTTTCTTAACCAAAACTTCCTCCAGCCAAACAAACCAATGAGATTAGCCTAAACTCCTCAGTTCCGCAACGGCGAACAAGCGGGATTCTTCTTTGTGGTTCTTGTGTAGGAACGGGATTGGGTTGGAATGCAACGTCGGGATTCAGGCGATTCCAGTGACACCAGTGACTGAAGCACTCTTTGATGATGTAGAGTATAACCGCGAGTTGTATGAGTGGGTCTTACCAGGCTTAGAGACTGATCCGTGGAAGGCTTTTGCTCATGCTGTGCAGGCTACGTACGATCCGAACAGGGCCAAGGCGAATGTGGATCTGCTGCAGAAGTTTGACGACGGGAACCCGCTCTCCAATATGTTGTGGTGGGTGTATTATCACTGTCACCCCGTATATGCCACAGGGACTTGGCATCCAGGCTCTTGACATCTTTACTAGCTCCTGGTCCCCAAGTGCCCTGCCAAGCAAAGCTGCAGCATAGTATGCGTTCACGGCCTCGCCGGTGTTCTCCTGGTTACGTCCATCCGAAAACTCTGTCAATCCACTGGCTCAGGATGCATCACCGACGGATCTAATAGATAATTGATTACATATATGGTTTATACAAAATGCCGGTGCCTCGAGAAATTCCCAGCGGAGACCTTGTTAAGATCGGACTATGTAATCCCCCACCAGAGAATACAGATTAGTCCGGTATCTCGAGCCCCACTCAGGATCAAGCAGCTCCGGCGTAAACAAAGTACCCAGTGATAGTGATGATCGTTGTACACTCCGAGTCCGAAGTCAGCACCGGAGTCAAATGCGCCTTGCTGAGAGACAAGTCCGCCCCATCTTCCGTCGTACACAATGGAGTTGCTTCGGACAGATCCATCGAACCACGGGCTGAGACTGGCGTCCAGGAAGTTGGCCACCTTGGGTTCCTCTGCAATTAGGGCGCCCCTCTATTCCGACGAAGTAAGTGGACGACGTGTTGATCGGTGGAGACTGGAGACGTCCCGGTCGACTGTGTCACCGATCTGTCCGGCTGCGGATGGATCTCGGACACCGGCAACGGAGTTTGATTGAGTGTGGGCGCTTTAGATTTCAAATTCCACACATTACCCCTAGCATACACATTATGCATGTGAACCGTATTACATGTGTATATGTGTACGTATGTAAATACTAACGTCATTATGTCAGCTATACCGTTATGAAGTAGTTGTACCACACACACCTCAAACAAGTCCTCTATACATGTTTGTTGATTCTTACTGAGGAAACTTTTTGAAATTTTTATTTGAAAAGATCAAAGACTTGTTCTACAACCATTTGTGCAGTAATAAGGTCTTTATCAAATGTGTTTTAATTATTTGTAACAAAAGTCTCTACAAGCACAATTACTATTTTTATGCTAAATAAAAATATTTTTTTTACTAAAATAGGGCATCATCAAGTGTCATTATAATTATAATTGATATATCCCTTATCACATGTGAAATATGATTTCACAAAATCTATATGTACCCTTTGAACATGAGCACGAAGGTAATCACCATTAATTAACTTTTGTTGAATAGGACTATGTTTCCAAATCCACATATCATGTTCGCTCTTTACAAAATAAAATATAAGTTTAGTGTTCAAAAAAAAAATAAAAAAATTCATCATGGCCATCACACACCCATTTCAAAATGTTAGTTGACATTTGCATTCATGAATTTCTTATGAGCATTCACAATTGCTTGCACAATTACATTATATCGTTATTTTTTTTATCAAAGAAGTTGTCAAATTCCTATCTTGAAGGTGCTAGGATTTCAACATGCATGCCATCAATGACCCACTTAATATTTGGTAATCAAGTTTAAGTCAGCATTTCAAACTCACACAGTATAACACACACTTGTTCCTATATTATATGAAATGATACCCTATGCCAGAGCCTCCAACATATTGCTATTATCATCTCCATGAACACAATTGCTATTGTAGAGACCCTTATAGCAAACTTCTCACTGATATGATCGTACTCAAAGTTTCGTCAATGTTAGCATTGACGCTCACATTAACTCGAACAACACTTTTATAGTTTTTGTCCATTCTCACAATATCGTCTTGCACAATGTCATATATTCATAGTGAAAACCCTCTGTGACATGCGAAGAATCTTCATCTAAAGAAAGTCATCATAATAAGCCTTCATAAAAGTGTCTCACCATTTACATGTCTATGCATAACCCACCCTTTCCTGGATTCTTGAACAACAAGTGCTTCTTCTAAACCTATATAGGAGCAACATTCTCGTCATTTTCATTCCCACTCATGTCCTCATTAGAGTTGAAAGAATTGAATCATCTTTAAATTCAAAATCAGTATCAATAAAAATAAACCGTGTCAGAAAATTCAAGACCATTAGCATAGCAAATTGAGCTAACTGATTACTTTTCTCATCAACATTTTTGATGTCCTGGAATTTCATAAGTAGATTAATTAAAAACTTCCTAAACTTTTGCATGAACACAATAAAATAAAAACAAGCTAATGCAAAGTGCATGCACACTATTTTTTGTGAAACTACTCCTTGTTACGACTTCTATAGAGCTATTCTACAAATCGAACCATTACATTAACAAACTTCTCAATAGCTATTAGGACTCTCTTTGAACCTTCAGCCCTCCCACTAGCCTTTGACACCTGGAACTCTAACCCTCCGAACTCCCATCTACTTACGTCATCATGTTTATATTTGGGCAAAACAAGATAATTTATATATAAGTTAACTTTTATTAGTATTCAACAAAAGGAATCAACATTAGTCATTGTTGATTTTCCTTAATCAAAGCCTTGTTTCAATTTAATCTTTGAACCTGGTCACACTTGCTAGCGACCTATGAGTTTGATTGCTTCACAACAAGTGGTGTCTTTTGTGTTTTATCAACTCTAATGAGAATTAATACAGCTTCAACAACAACAACAAAATAAGGTGGCACATGCACATGCTTCATCCTCAAAATCCGAACCAAAAATAAGCATACTTACCCAATTTGACGGGTCGTAATAAGTTTTTCATAGTTTTTTGGGTCAATCCAAACTTATTATGATGATGTAACCACAAAGGTATAGATCATATACTACTAAAGCCGGGTTGATTGGCTCTCTCATGGGTGGGCCAATGCTTTTTTTGGTTGTAGCATTCTTAAGAAAAAATTATGTTGTACTGCACAATTGCACAAATTTTGAGAGGATTTTTTTCATCATGTTCAACAACACCCACTGAGAACACCCGATAATCAACAAACTCTACTAATTATACTATTGTGATAAGTCAACATGAAATGGAGTTTTAGATGTTAGCAGTGGATATCTAAATGCACTCAAGAAGCATTTTTGACATAGGTTTCAAGATGATGTCAAGGATCTCCTTTTATGTCAACTAAACCCAAAATCTCTATGTGATGCTATATATACGGTTATTGATAACCGTTTTTTCAAATGGCAACAAGAGTGGCAGCAATTCAAGTTTTTCCGTTGTCCTACTGCCAAAGGAGTCTGCCCCTCCGACTACCACCACGTTGAATAGCTACTTAGTCATTTGACTCATACCAATGGAGGTCAATTCTTCTCAATGTGGTCAGAAAATTCTTTATTATTATTCCATCAATATCTATAGAAGACAAATAAGTACACTAGGAGTCAAGGTTGACACAAACGGATTTCCCGAACGTGTTCTTGAATGTTCCACAAACGCGTTCTTTAGTAACAAAAAAACAAAAATAAATTAAAATTAAAATATTTTAGCATATTTAAATATTAAAGTGCTAAGATTTTAAAATATTCAAATTACATATTTAAAATTAAACCAAATAAAATAAAATAAAATAAACTAATAAAAACTAGATAACCTCCTCTTTATTGTCATTCTTATCTTCCACTAATATCTTGAGTTGCATTATTATGTTCATCACTACTGGATGATTCTTCATTAGTAATAATAGATGTGTTTGGCCTGTTGATCTCCAATTCCTTCAATTACAAATCAAGATTCACATGATTCCACTCAGGTTCTTGCATTTTAATTAATTTATTTACCTCAAAAATTTGCACCAAACCTTTTGAACATATAAGGTTTTTTATTTTAATTGGAAATTTTTTTTGACAAATTGGGTGAAAATATTTGCAAATGTGTTTTGAAAACACATTAGTGAACGTCTGCAAAAACATGCGAACTCATTCTTTGGTAACACTACTAGGAGTTGCATAGGAAAACATTGCCACTCAAATATAATAGAAATTGAAGTTGTGAATGGAGATGAACAAATCCTAGTTATGGAGTTGAAATCGTTGCCCTTAGACAAATTAAAGAGAGGTCACATTAAAGTTGTGCAATTCTTAACTATGGAATCCAAACTCTTGCCCTAAACCACCAACAACATTATATTATATTGGAATGAATAAATTTGTGTACATACATATAAATAAAACTTATAAATAACAAAATTGTAATTAGATTTAGTCAAGATATTTTAAAAAGATTAAATTCCTTCATAATGTTAAATTTATAAATATGTGTATGTTAGTATTATTTTACTAAATTTATTATTTCTACCCTCTAGAATACTTTGATTTAAATTAGCATAATTTAATAGTATATTCAAAATATTCATGGTATATAAAGACATTTTTAGATGAATAAAATTAAGATTTCCATTTAACAAATCAATATTTTATTCTTCATCAACATCATATTTCATTTTCTTTTCTTCCAAAACAATATTACAAGGTTTTGTCTTAACCACATAATATGCATAGGGACAATATTTTCTTAAATAAGGTAACCATTTCAAAAGTCATTTAGTATTATTGTAATTTGCGATAATAATTGAATTCATTTAAAAATCACTTTAAAAGTATACAATAATAATTTAATTCACTTGAAACCTGTAAGAGTTACAACGTCGTTAACACATAAGAATATATTAGTAAAAACAGACATGATATTCATTTTCTTATTAGTTATCCAAGTGAAAAATGGACATTATAGAAAATGAATAGAAAACAATTTTATTTATTAAGTTTGCAACAATATGTTGAGCCTAGACTTTTACTACTTTGTTATCAAGGATTGCAATGCTAGCAAAAAATTTCTTCTTGCATTGATGAGCATGCATTATATCAAAAAGTAGTTTGAGAAAATAAATCAATTTACAAAAAAAAAAAAAAAAAAAACATTTAAATTTACATGCTTCATTATATATAAAAAACATACTCATAATAATAAGTGAGTCAAGAGATAAATGACTTTCCCTACTTTGAGCTCATTTAAGTCTTACTAATGTTTTATTTTAAATATTTTATAATCATTTTTTAATTGCGATGCTTATAACTAAAATTGCCTCCATTAGACATTTTTAATAACTCACATTGAGCACAATGATTAACAAAAAAACTAAACATAAAATTTGAGTTAAAAAACCATTTTAAAAAGTTCTATATTAAAATCCTCAGACCTCCACTCTAATCCAATAACAATGACAAAAAAGAATTAAGAGTGTCTCACCCAGCCAAGACTTACACTTAACTTTAAAGTTTTTTAAGATCATCCATAACAATGACAAAAAGGAATTAAGAATGCCTCACCCAGCCAAAACTTGCTCCAAAGGGACATATTATAATTAGACAAGTAATATCACTAGCTTTTGTTGAACCATTTAAATTGGATTTAAAACTTTGACATTTAATACCTCACTTCTCATTTTTTATATGCATAGAGTTATTATCAAATTTAACAATTCTCTCTTATCAATTGTGAATGAGAATTAAAATTTGTTAAACATTATAGATAAAAAATCACAATTTCCATTATCCTAAAACCATAATACTTAAATCAAATTTGGGCCAGCATTGCATATTTCTTTAACAATTGGGATTATAAAAGAATTAGATATTCTTGATCTAAATTAAAGGCACTTGGGCAAGGCAATAAAAGATGCTCATACTATTCCATTGGCATTGGACCCATCTTATGTTCAATATGTCACTTTTAAAATTTAAAGAATTAATTTATATGTGAACATTATCTTAAAATTTTATTTAATGAATTAAAAGTTTGTATATAAATGACATGCTCTTACTTAAATTTTAAGAATAAAATAAAGTATGAAAATACACTTAATAACTGAAGTGAAATTTTGATTTCTTAACACTTATTACACTTTCATAACAAAAATAGATAATTGTTGGTGTGAATGGCCCCTTCAAGTTTTATTTATAATTTAATAAATATATTTAACGAAATTATTTATTGCTTCCTATCAATTTTTGAAAAAATAATTTAGTTGAACAAATTAGATTTTATTTAAATTTTTAGATATGATGATGATTAACATTATTAAATGGCAAAGATTTTATTTTAGTTTTGAAATGCCAATAATAAAAATATTAAAATATTAGGAAATTTTTTGTACCCTCAAACTTTACCTAAAAGTTTTAAAATTACAATTTTGTTTTTATGAAGTTTTGAATATTATAAAATACTCTTATTCAACCTTTTAACACTCTTCAACTAAAATAATCTAGAATATTCTACTCTTTTTAAAATAATTTAGAATATTTAATTCAATTTGGGTAAACTAGATTAAGGATTATGACTAATTGAACATTGGGGTTTGTGTTAAATGGGATTATTTTAAGAAATTGCTTCAATTTTATTGACAAGTTACAAAAGATGGTCAAAGCCAATGGTATTCGTGATCACGACGTTCCATATGATTCCATCATATCAAAAAAGGTTGTAAGAGGATGGTTGCCCTTGGAGGTTGTACACATCGATTTTAGAAGATGGTTTTTTTAAAGGAGAACATTTTGACATCCATTATTGGATATGTTAAAAGTCATCAGATTAAAATTAATGACTTGGTTTTACTAAACTAGCAGAAGTTTATCACTAGCGTCATTCGAAGCTTTACACCATTCAAATCGTCACTTAAAGAACTTGCTAAGGCTCATATTTATGAAGCTTATAGTTGTGGTCACTACTACATCATTGTTGTCTGGTTAATATTATACTTGAGATACACTTAGGACACTATGTTTGAGTTATTAGGCTTGCCAAAAAGACTTATTTTTGCTTCAGTTGACAAAAGATCTGTATTTTGTGTGCTCATGCAACTGCAGAAGGCATTGGTTAAGAGAAGAGGGATTTCCATTTTGGACAATGCCATTAAGTTAATATAGCTCATGGACTTGTTGGTGGCCAATTTGATTAATTTATTTCGATTTCATAACTTTTTTTTTTTTTTTTTTTCCTTTGATATATATGTTAACGGGTAAATATTTTAAATTATTCTAGTTGAAGGAGGTATTTTTGTAATAATTAAAACTTTGTAGGGTAATTTTAGAACTTTTAAGGGTAAATTTATAATTTTGCAAAGTTTAAAGGGTATTAATAATAAACATAATTCTCAATCTTAGTAATGATAAAGGATAATACATGTTATTCATAAAATTAAGTAAGATATATTCACATGTAATTTAAATTATACTTATCAATATATGTATTTATATGTTAAATTAGTAATATATTTTGATTTTATATAAAATTATCTTTTAAACAAAAATTATACACAATTACATATTTAAAGCACATGTATGTATTTAATAAGCCAAACCTAGGTCTATTTATATACATAAAGAACCTCACTTGAAGATAACTTAGTTCTATTTCTAATAGTATTACACACTGATTATGTATTAAAGATGCTAAAATAAAATAAATATGTATTAAGAATTAAAACAATGAAGCATTTACTCCCTCTAACACATAATTTAAATACACATGTGTGTTATAAATAAAATTTAAACCATATAATTAAAGCCACTCTAAACATTAGTACAATTTAACTTTGCATATTTAAAAATTCTTTAATTAAATTTAAAATATAAATAAACCTAAACCATTCCATCATATTATGTACTAATATAAACTATATTAAGATATTTTAATCTTTTATCGTCATACTTTTTAAATAAACTTTAAAACTAAAAATTAAATACAAATATATCCTTAAAACACTACATCATCATTAAACATGAGATATTAGATATTCTTTTGTTTTTTTTTTAACTTTGTGAAAGAAATACTATGCACCTATAACATAGTTAAGACACACACACACATATTATTCAATTGGTGGAGCATAATTTAAACACATTTTAAGGCATACACACACATATTATATTTTTTAAAACATTATATAGATATACATTAAAAAAAAACACAAACATATATTTATATTACAGATAGCTTTAAATGATGCTTTTCTTCTACATATCTTAATTTTTTTTAACATATATAACACAATTTAACCATCTATTTAAATAAGATAAAACACAGTATGAAAAATTGTACTTTCTAATATTTTTAAATGATTAAAATTATATACATATATACATACATACATACATACATATATATATATATATATAAAGTACACACATGCATATACATATTAAGACTGCAAATAGTGAATAAGCACACATGTAAATTTCAAGTAAATTTATTTATTAACGTTTCTTTAAAGAAACAATATCTAAGCTATATATTTAAAGTATTTTTAAATTAGTATTTAGTAGTAAATTAATATATTTTAATTTTTTTTTCTTAAACAAAGTTTAAGACTAAAATAGATTGTAAAATAGTTTATCACTTTATTAATTTTATTTTCATTTATATATTTTATCTATATATTTATATTTCTAGAAAAGTTGTTTGAATAGAATCACATTCACATATTTTATGTTTAAAGAAATTATATAATATATACATATTTGAAATAATATTCATATTGATTAAACGATGGAACATATTTTATATCTCAATTCAAGCAACTTCAAGTAACAAACACACATTGTATATTTAAACAAGACATTATTAGGAAATATTTTTTTTATATGATTAATATTTTTTAAGGTAAAAAATCCATTCAATTGATACATATCTTTAAAATACAGTATTATCTTAATATATAAGATGTTATTAAGATGTTATTTTTAAGATAAAGTTTAAGTCATCTAATTAGAGTATATCAATATGAGATAATGAGCATTTATATAATTCTTTTTCTAAGCAAAATTTACTATTAGAAAAAACTTTAACATCCACTCAAGATATATCTTCGTATGAACTAGAAAAATAGTTAATAAAACTGAATTAATATATTAACAAGTATCTCAAACAAATAAAAGTGGTATTACGCTCGACTGCTTGGCCACAGTTTCATCAATAAGATGGGTATCAACAAACATGTGTTTGAGGTGTGTGTGAGTGTACAAATACTTCATAACGGTATAGTTGATATTTGTTTGCTTAATGACGTTAGTATTTACATACGAACACATGTAACATGTATAATTTGTATGCCCGCGACGTCGACCGATCAACACGTCATCCACTTACTTCTTCGGAGACGTCTTGCCCTAATTGCAGAGGAGCTCGGTATCCCAGCTCACCCCAATGGCCAACTTCCTGGACGCCAATCCGAGCCCGTGGTTCGATGGTTCTGTCCGAAGCAACTCCATTGTGTACGACGGAAGATGGGGCGGACTTGTCTCCCAGCAAGGCGCATTCGACTCCGGTGCTGACTTCGGACTCGGAGTGTACAACGATCATCACTATCACTGGGGGTACTTTGTTTACGCCGGAGCTGTTCTTGCCAAGCTTGATACCGGACTAATCTGTATTCTCTGGTGGGGGATTACATGTCACCGAGGTGGTCCGATCTTAACAAGGTCTCCGCTGGGAATTTCCCGAGGCACCGGCATTTTGATCCGTGGGTGATGCATTCCTGTGGGTTGACAGAGTTTTCGGATGGACGTAACCAGGAGAGCACCAGCGAGGCCGTGAACGCATACTATGCTGCTGCTTTGCTTGGAAGGGCACTTGGGACCAGGAGCTAGTAAAGATGGGCAGCGTTGGCGGGGTTCGAGAGCCTGGGTGCCAAGTCCCTGTGGGTGACAGTGATATGGAAAGCGAGTTTTGTGGCGAACAACAGGATAAACGGGGCGGGATTCTTCTTTGTGGTTCTCGTGTGGGAACGGGGCGTTGGAATGCAGAGTCGGGATTCAGGTGATTCCAGTGACACCCGTGACTGAGGCACTCTTTGATGATGTAGAGTATAACCGTGAGTTGTACGAGTGGGTCTTACCAGGCTTAGAGACCGATCCGTGGAAGGCTTTTGCTCATGCTGTGCAAGCTACGCATGATCCGAACAGGGCCAAGGCGAAAGTGGATCTGCTGCAGAGTTTGACGGAACTCGCTCTCCAATATGTTGTGGTGGGTGTATACCAGGCCTGCATTGCGGAACTGAGAAGTTTAGGCTAATCTCATTGGTTTGTTTGGTGTGAGGAGTGTTATATATATACATATAGTGGTTCGAAAGCTTCATCTGGGTAGTATTTGATGTAGAAACCAATGTCTTTATGCTTATTAAGTAATAACACAACAGTATTACAGGAACTGATTGATGTATTTAGTGTGTATAGAAGTCCCACAAGAATTCCCCAGATATTCGACAAGGATATTCTTGGGCGCCATTAGTATTATTCCCATTAACTCGAACATTTGCCTCTAGGGTTGCATTCATCATCAGTCATGAAGATAAGACAACGCGCGCGCTCGAAGCTTACGGACGTCCCGAGAGCTTCTACAAGGTCATGGGCAAGCTCGGCAAGGGCGGTCAAGGAAGTGTGACCCTTGTCAAACGCAAGGGCGACGATATGCTCTTTGCGTGCAAGACTTTCGCCGGCTCAACAAGGGAACATGCTCGGATTGAGCGTGATGCCTTGAAGAAACTAAAAGGGTACAAGGGCGTGGTGTCCCTGATCGAGTGCCTGGTAGATCAGAATCGTTACAATATGATTCTGGAGCGTTGCGAGTGCTCTCTTGCGGATTTGGTGCACGCGAAGAAGGGGCTGAGCCCCCGTGAAGCAGCGTGGATAGTAAGACAGCTAGCAGAGATTGTTGAGCACATTCATAGTCAAGGGATTGTGCACAGAGACATCAAGCTTGCCAACATACTCGTCACAAGCAAGCAGGAGCCCTACCATATCAAGCTTGCTGACTTCGGATGTGCAAGAACGTTCCAGGACAAGGACTGTCCCAAGATAATGAAGAGCGATGTTGGTACTATGAGATACATGGCTCCTGAGGTGGGTACGGGTAGAGATTATAATGAATCCATAGACGTGTGGGGGATAGGAATTGTGCTTTACGAAATGCTATCCGGAAACTTGCCTTTGGGAAGCTGGAGTCTAAAGACGTACAGAAAAGATTGAGAGCTCTAGAGGACTTGCCCGTGTCCTCTATGGACTGGTGTGGCTTGACATTCGAAGCCACGTTTCATTCAAGAGATTCTATGTCTGCAGCCCGAGAAGAGGCTCACACCCCAGCAAATAAAGAACCATCCATGGGTAGCAACGCACTGTACGGGGGAGAACAGATCGCATCCGGTGAGTCAGTCTGTTGAAAGAGAGTTGCATATGCAGTGTGGTAAAGAGGATGCCAACATGGAACGGCCGAAGCCCCAGATGGTGCATGGCATCTAAAGCAGCTTAAAGTCCCGGGCAACTTAGTATATAGTGAATCCATTGGTATTAGTTTATGACTTTTGCTCAAATGAATACGCATCCTTTCTATAACACTGTGAGATCGTGTAGTGCGTGTGTGCGTGCGTGTGTGTGAAAGAGAGAGAGAGATCGTATAAGAGAGCTTTCCTTGTAAGGTCACCGCTACTGATTTATATATGAAATTTAATATACAAGATATGCTTTGGGTGTCTTCAGGCAACGGTGATTCTACACACCTTGTGACCCTTGTCCATCAAATCTTTGGCAGCAGGCTTAGTAATATTCCGCGCTAAACACATTCTCTGGGCTTTTAACTTCCACATACCACTACATCGCCCACAACATCTCATGGTAGTACTCGAAAACTTTTTTCTTGTGCTTCATACATATTGCATTGTGAAACTCTTAGCACGCCACACAAACACACACCACCACAGTTACTGGGATTCGACACTAGCACACACAGCATAGATGCTCCAGTTTCTAGTATAGTTATTGTAGAGATGAACTTTGCCGAATCTTAGACGAAGGTGTCTCTGCCTTGTTCCATCAAAGAACAATGATGGATTGTAATCTCCATGTTTTTTGTCCTCAATGTGATCTGGCGCTGCGCTGTGGTGCAAACGGCACCTGTATATATCAAATGCTAGTAAGTAACGAACAAGTGTGTGTGTGTGTGTGTGTGCTGTGATGCTTTACTCTACGTTTTGCTTTACTCTACTGGTTTCTACGAAAGACTCGTGGTTTAGGCGGCTTACAAATGACGAGAGAAAGCAATCATATATATACATATACATAAGCAACGTAACGAAACGTATTCATTCGTACATATATACACGATAACAACGGGTGTAATACACATATACAGATACCTGGAAACGGTATATTAGTACTTTGCCCGATAAGACTATGCTCATAAGTGCAGGGCCGGATCACATTGAGGACAGAAACATGAAGATTACAATCCATCATTGTTTCTTTGATGGAACAAGGCAGAGACACCCTCGTGTTAGATTCGGCAAAGTTCATCTCTACAACAACTATACTAGAAACTGGGCATCTATGCTGTGTGTGCTAGTGTCGAATCCCAGGTAACTTTTGTGTGTGTGTGGTGCGCGCGCGTGTGGTGTGCTAATAGTTTATCTCACAGATTTATTCACAATGCAATGTGTATGAAGCAAGCAAAAAAAAAAGTTTTTGAGTACTACCATGAGAAGGCTGATATATGTTAACTATTTAAGATTTGTTCTAGGCATTGGATAGTGATGTAGCGGTATGTGGAAGTATAAAATCAGATGGAGATGTTTTCTTAAACGGGGCTCAATGGAAGTTAGAATGGTTTAGCCCGGAAGAGTACTACTTGGTTGCTCAGTGGATTCTGCTGGCAAAGATTTGATGGACAAGGTGTGTAGAATCTCTGGTTGGCAGGATGTACCATTGCCTGAAGACGCCAACCAAAGCATATCTGTATTTAACTTTCATATATAAATCAATATCTTCTCTCTCACGCACGACACACACACACACAACGCGATCTCCAATGTTATAGAAAGGATGTCTATTCATTTGAGCGAAAGTCATAAACTAAACTATATCACTATATTTTCGAAGTTGCCCGGGCGCATGAGGGACTTTTAAACTGCCATACACCATTTGGGGCTTCTGCTGTTCCATGTTGGTATCCCTTTACCACATTGCCTATGCAGCTCTCTTTCAACAGACTCTCTCACGAGTGCGATCTGCTCTCCCCCGTGCAGTGCCTTACTACCCATGGATGGTTCTTTATTGCTGGAGTGTCAGCCTCTTCTCAAGGCTGCAGACATAGAATCTCTTGAATAAAACACCACGGCTTTCGAATGTAAAGCCACACCACTCCAAGAGGACACGGGTAAGTCCTCTAAAGCTCTCAATCTTTTCTGTACTTCTTTAGACTCCAGCTTCCCAAAGGCAAGCTTTCCGGACAGCATCTCGTAAAGCACAATTCCTATCCCCCACACGTCGACGGATTCGTTATAATCTCTTTCGGTTCCCACCTCAGGCGCCGTATACCTCTCAGTCCCGATATCGCTCCTCATCGTCTTGCGCAGTCCTTGTCTTTAAACATTCTAGCACAGCCGAAATCAGCAAGCTTGATACGGTAGGGCTCCTGCTCGCTTGTGACGAGTATGTTGGCAAGTTTGATGTCTCTGTGCACAATCCCTTGACTGTGAATGTCTCAACAATCTCTGCTAGATCTCTTTAATCAACGCTGCCTCCCGGGGGCTCAGCCCCATCTTCAAGTGCACTAAATCCTCTAAAGAGCATTCGCAACGCTCCAGAATCATATTGTAATGATTCTGATCTACAAGGCACTCGATCAGCGACACCACGCCCTTGTACCCTTTCAGTTTCTTCAACGCACCACGCTCAGTCCGAGCATGTTCCCTTGTTATGCCAGCGAAAGTCTTGCACGCAAAGAGCATACCATCTTTCTTGCGTCTAACAAGTGTAACACTGCCTTGGCCGCCCTTGCCAAGCTTCCCCTTCACCGTGTAGAAGCTCTTCAGCACGTTGGAGTGTGCCCGTTCTCATCTTCATCACGGATAGAATGCAACCCTAGAGGTAAATGTTCCTCTTATACTTGAATTAAGGTCAATGGGGATATACTCATGGCACCAAGGAATATCTTTGTCCAATATCTGGCATGTTAATCGAATACTACCTAGATGAAGCTTTCAAACCACATGTATATATACACTCCATCACATGTTAACTTTCTTAACCAAAACTTCCTCCAGCCAAACAAACCAATGAATTAGCCTAAACTCCTCAGTTCCGCAATATGTATGAAAGCGAGTTCTTGGCGAATAACAGGATAAACGGCGAACAAGCGGGATTCTTCTTTGTGGTTCTCGTGTAGGAACGGGATTGGGTTGGAATGCAACGTCGGGATTCAGGCGATTCAGTGACACCAGTGACTGAAGCACTCTTTGATGATGTAGAGTATAACCGTGAGTTGTATGAGTGGGTCTTACCAGGCTTAGAGACCGATCCGTGGAAGGCTTTTGCTCATGCTGTGCAGGCTACGTACGATCCGAACAGGGCCAAGGCGAATGTGGATCTGCTGCAGAAGTTTGACGACGGGAACCGCTCTCCAATATGTTGTGGTGGGTGTATTATCACTGTCAACCCGTATATGCCACAGGGACTTGGCATCCAGGCTCTTGAACCCTGCCAATCCGCTACCCATCTTTACTAGCTCCTGGTCCCAAGTGCCCTGCCAAGCAAAGCAGCAGCATAGTATGCGTTCACGGCCTCACTGGTGTTCTCCTGGTTACGTCCATCCGAAAACTCTGTCAATCCACTGGCCCAGGAATGCATCACCCATGGATCAAAATGCCGGTGCCTCGGATATGCTAGCACTCGAACCTTTCACAGAAGATCAAGGTCGGTCTGTGGTGCACCCCTTGAGGGGATCCCACAAGTCAGTTTCCTTGCGCCTGCCGGGTTTGACTCGCATACATGTTAGACTCCTTAGTCCGGAAATTCCCAGCGGAGACCTTGCTAAGTTCGGACCATGTAATCCCCCACCAGAGAATACAGATTAGTCCGGTATCTGGAGCCCCACTCAGGATCAAGCAGCACAGCTCCGGCGTAAACAAAGTACCCAGTGATAGTGATGATCGTTGTACACTCCGAGTCCAAAGTCAGCACCGGAGTCGAATGTCGTACACAATGGAGTTGCTTCGGACAGATCCATCGAACCACGGGCTGAGACTGGCGTCCAGGAAGTTGGCCACATTGGGTTCCTCTGCAATTAGGGCGCCCCTATTCCCGACGAAGTAAGTGGACGACGTGTTGATCGGTCGGAGATTGGTGACGTCGCGGTCGCCTGTGTCACCGATCTGTCCGGCTGCGGAAGGATCTCGGACACCGGCAACGGAGTCCGATTGAGTGTGGGCGCTTTAGATTTCAAATTCCACACGTCCTGCTAGCATACAAATTATACATGCGAACCGTATGACATGTGTATATATGTGTACGTATGTAATACTAACGTCATTAAGCAAACAAATATCAGCTATCCCGTTATGAGTAGTTGTACCACAACAACCCGCTGTACATGTTTGTTGTTTCTTATTGAGGAAAATGTGGCCAAGAACTTGAGCGTAATAGAACTTCAACCCATTTGAGATAGTTGTTAATAGAGTCCCGACAAAAAGAGGGCTTCCGGGCTTCCGGGCTTGGACCCGGAATATTCTAAAGAATCTACCAGAATATTCTTAGAATATTCCTAAATATTCTTAGAATTTAGGATTTTGGCTCAGTCGGCAATTAACAACAAAAAATATTTAAATCATAGCCATGTTTATACTGTATTATTAAAGTTTTATTTCAACACCAAAGAGTACAATTCAACACTTGTCACTTTCTTACGATTGAGCAATGCTGCAATTCGTGAACCACCAGTCCTACTTGACGTCGCTATTGGTTGGGTTGGGATTTCCTCTGGCTGGATGTTCTCTTTAATCCTGTTCATAGCAATTCTCCGAGCTCAGGGTTCTTCTCAGTCCCACAATGTTTCTCCCCAGCTCGATAGCTGCAAGCATTGAGGACCCCGTACCACTGCCTATATCCCAGATAAGATCACTGGCCGGGTGAGTCGTTCTATCACGAGCTGCATCAATCGAGTGCTCTTCGGTTGGTAGTCCATCCTGCATGTGAAGATAATGAAATACTTAATTGTTGAAATGAAATGCCTACCATGGTTCTTGGAACCGCTCAGGATTATCAACAAGAATTGTTGATGACAAACGCAGCGGATTATCGCGCAATCCTCTAGATGCATCTTGGAAGACAAGAAGGAGCAGGATGCTCTCCTGTTAAAACATCAAAAATCATTAATGAACTTCATGAATAAAGAAAAAGTACCTTCATCTTGTTGCGGTAGCCCCAACCACGCCCTCTGTAGATGTAGTACGTTGCAGCAAGTTGAAGGTCCACCACACTTGCAGCTCGGACAACTTGATCCCAGGTGTTTGCTGCAGCAAACACAACCAACCAACCATTTGCAGCCATATGCATACCTGCAAACTGGAGTGCTTCATCGAACTTCACTGGATCAAGGTAGAGGTATGGCGTATCACTCGTTGTATTTCCTGGCAAGGTCCCATTTGGAAGGTCGAAGATCACCAAGTTGAAACCATATTCTCCCGCAATATGCTGGTAGCGAGTCTGGCTGTCAGCTGTATGGTACCTGGCCACCTGTGTCTGAACTTTTCTATAAGGAACCAGTCTAGCGTCAGGAACCTCCTCTTCCTTCTCATCCGTGAGCACGGCCTGTTGCATCTCCTCGATGTCATCAATCGCCAAGAAATTATCACCTCGAGTTGTAGCAAGTGAAGGGACGAATGTGACCAAGTCATCCTTGATGTCCATGGTTCCCTGCGATGGTAGCACTTCAGATAAATTGAATAAGGCAGCTGGATCGCGAGTAGTGGAGGTGCCAGCTACTGTATCTGAGGTCTTCTTTGACTGCTGCACAGGCTGACGCCGCTTTGCCTTGGCCTTTGTCTTCTTAATGAAGTCGACCTCTGCCGGATCCCATGAGATGCATGGGAGATCTTTTGAGTGTTCATTGTAGAGATCCTTCTCCCATGTTGGTGGTTGCCCAGGTGGATAATCAAGCCAGAACGGTACGTTACACGTTCGAACTCTGTCAGGCCAGATCTTGTCTTCGACCACATGTGTGGTGCTTCCATGTAATCTGACCAGAATACCATAGTCTGTGTGTGAGGCACCTTTCTCGCTGCGACATACCTGTAATGAACATATAGTAGTGTCAGAATGTAACAATGTCAAGAAGATCATCCTTACCTCCAAATCATCCTTCTTGCTGTCTCTTCGTGTTCGAGGAACTCTTTCGGCTCTATGGAGTAAGTGAACTTCACACACTCATGGAATGGCTGGAACATCACGTTCTTGCATTTTACCCGCACTTCATCGTACCAAGTCGTGAAATCTGTAACCGGCCTGCTCCACTCGCCATCCTCGATGAGTCCCGTGAGAATCTGTACTGTCCTGATCTCAATACAATCGATAAGTACCTTATCCACTCCTTATCCTGAACACCCGGCAATCCAAGTGTCTCTTGCTCTCTCTTCAGATCGAGACGTACCAGTTTATTGAAGTACATGATTCTCGTCTCGTTTGGAATTCTCGCCCTTGAAAGCGCGTACAGCTTTTCCAACCCCATCCATCTGCATTGTTTCCATGTGATTTGGGTCACCTTGTCGAACCACTCTTCACCCAATGCAGGATCGATGATGGCTAAGATCTTCATCATGCGCTTGTCATGCTTAATGTAGACCTGTTGTTGCTCCTGGTATTTGTTGCCTTTGGATGCCCTTGCAGCCTTCTCAAGATCATCCTCAATCTCACTCTGTAATTCACAGACGTAATCAACTAAGTAATATAAGTGTGAGACGTGGTACCTCAAAAAATCTTTGCACAGATCAAATTCGGAAGTGGATGCCAAGCTTGTTGTCCAGTCGCGCTTTCCTTCCACTTTCTTATGTCATCTCGTTCCTTGTCACTGAGCCTGGCCAAGATCTTCGCTGTGCCCTCCTCACTGGTGCAACATGTCTTCACAGATAGCAGAAGATGTGGCAGTGTGGTTTGCACTGCCGTTGCGGAGGAACTGCATATTTGAAAATCTCGAAGTTAGTTAATCCTATGATCTAGAGGTCACTATGTTTACCTATTAATTTGCTGAAACATTGTCACAAGCTGAAGATTATCCATGACCCCAGCACGGATGAAGCCTGAACGCACTCTCACTGCCCACTGATTCTTATCTTCCGTGTCTTCTATGTACAGCTTCTGAAGCACCTTTAGCCTGTGATTACCATCCCAACAGATGAACTTCTTCATCGAAAGCATTGGTGCCCATTGCCGGAACATGTCAGACTGAAGCTCCTCCTCAAAAGCCAAATGCTGAGCATACATCGCTTCATCGCTTCTCAATGCTGCCAGATCTGCATCTGTCATGGGGTCCCCAACTTGAAGGATGAACTGAGTGGTGTTGCGCAAATAACCAACTGCCTTCTTGAAACTCCTAGTCAAAGATTCCAGATCCGCTGGATTGACTCTCCGCACCTGCTCATTTCCCAGAATTCGGCAAATAGGGACATCCGGTGCCTCTCCATATTCTCGGATTGTGATCTTCGCGAGAAGACGCACTGCACTCTCCGAATGCATGCTGGCTGCAATGTTGTAAACTTCCTCATTATCTGGCACTTCTGCTTTACCCTTCTTCTTCTTCTTAGCAGCCTCTGAATCTCCAGCAGCTTTGCGTCGTCTCTTCTTGTTCTTGGGTTCATCCTCTTCGTCACTCGACAAAGTCACTGCGCATGAGGCTTGTGTGCCTTCTGTCTGCTCCTGTGTCTCCTGTGGTAAGACATCATCCTCAACTTCTTCAACAAAGTCTGATTGTTCTTGTTGGGGTTGAACTACATCCTCTTGCTCTCCTGACCAGTCCTGCTGGCTTGCCTGTTCAACTGGAGCATCACTTGAAGGTCCTTGTTCCTGAACCACAGCCAGCTTCCTACTTCCTCTCCCACGACCCCGACGCCCTCTCTGAATTGCAGCTCTAGCTTCTGCTTCTCTCTCAGTAGGCTCCTTCATCTTCTTTTCTTGTAAACGTTGTGAAGAGCGCATCTACAAAAGCAATAAGGTTTAACAAAAAACTGTAATAAATGTTCAAAGATGTTTAATAAAAATTAAAAAAACATACTAGCCCTCACAGTCGGCGTGCCGACTGAGAGAGCAGTTGCTGTAAGTCCCAGTCGGCATGCCGACTGGGACTGGCAACAAAGGGAGTCCCAGTCGGCATGCCGACTGGGCCTGGCAACAAAGGGAGGCCCAGTCGGCATGCCGACTGGGACTGGCAACAAAGGGAGGCCCAGTCTGGGACTGGGAACGAAGCAAGGCCCAGTCAAAATGCTAGGTGGGACTAGAACAGTCAACCCTAGTCAAAATGCTGACTGGGGCTGGAACAGTCAACCCGGTCAAAATGTTGACTGGATCTGGAACAGTCCACCCCAGTCGGCCTGCCGACTGGGACGGACAACGAAGTCAGTCCGAGTCGGCAGGCCGACTCGGATTTCTTGCAACTGTGAAGAGATGTAAAAAGATGAACAGATCATGAAAAGATCATGAGCCAGATCATGAAGAAATCAGAAAATACTCACCCCTCAATGGAAGCCTATTGTGATTAATCCCTGGAGCCACACTTGCTCCACGCTATGCCCCCAAATGCCCCTGCTCCACGAAAACCTAGCCGCCCTAGCTGCCCTAGCCGCCCTAATTGCAAAACCCTAGCCGCCCTAAATCAATTAAAAACCAACCTAATTTCTGTAAACATATTGCATGCATGATCGCCACTTGTACATAGTAAAACTTTTTAATTTACAAAAAACCTACCCAGACGCAGTAAATTAATTTCACTCTTCTACCCAGACGCACGCAATTAATATTATTTTTAATATTTGTCAATGAAATGATTGCCTCACGACTAACAAACACATTAACCATCGTGTGTAATATGTTCATTGTCTTTGAATTTTAACTTTTGTTTGTTCCATTTTTGCTACATGGCAAGAATCAGCTACAATGGTGTTGACAAGGACTTCCCTGCAGATGAAGATGGTATTGCATTTGTCTTTGAAACAGATCTCAGGTCTGCATTTGACATTCCACCTTGGCAATCTTTTAAAGTGCTGCATTTGATGTCTGTTGTTGGTGGAGATGCTGCGAATGTTGAGGTAGAACCAGAAGGGGCAAGAGCTAGCAGTTTTGTGTATTACACACTTCTTCCTTCCAAAGGACCGCTATTCCGGTTGGAGACAACAGATCGGGACAATTCTATGGTAACAATACTTCGCAATAGTCAGAGATGTAGGATTGGGAAGCAACTGGTGGTCTCGTCATCGATTCAGCAAGTTGCTGAGGTCCCAGAAGATTGCAACGGAAATGTGATTTACGAGTTGCCAGCACACGAAACAATGAAGGACAAGTACAAAGGGATGAATAGGAAGGATGGGTGTGATTACTGGACTCAACGCTGCACAACACATTGGAATGTTCCAGCTCGTGTTAGTCGCAGTTCATGTATTGGCCACATGAAATGCGTAAAGGAAACATGTCCGTTCATCAGCTTCAGTAAGAAAGCAAATGACTGCCAATTTAAGGGCACCATTGATAAAGTCCAGTTATCTTCAGATGGTAGAGTGCTTGGAATGAAGTGTGTGCATTGCAACAATGAGCCCCTTCTAGTGCAGACATGCTCCGTTGTTGCATATTACATAATTCCAGATGATATCACATGCACGAGGCTTTTCATCCATCTTGGAGAACATCAACACCCACGTAGACCACCCGAATCCATGGTCTCTAAAGACAGAGCTAAGGAGACAATCAACAAAGCAGTCGCTGCAACCCCAAGAACTAATCAACGTGTCATAGAGTTTCAAGCAGCACGCAATATAATTTTGGAAAAACTGGTAACAGATTCTGGAGATGTATCATACGACAAGGTTCTGTCAGATCTACTACCACTCACAAATCACCGCCGGTAAGCAAAAAAATTATTATTTCCTTTTGGAGATGCTTAACCTTTCCATGTAGAACAAGAGAATGGATATCTCAGGCTAGAACAAGAGACACTCGTTTCAAAGAAGGTTACGAAGGACTTCTGCAGTTAAAGAAGAAGCTATCAATCCCATTCATACATGTTATCCACATACCCGGAATGGACCTCAACGGAGCTGAAGAGCAGCCTTTAATCTTCAAAATGACGGTTGCCGGCCCAGGATCCGGAATAGACTACATTAGAAGGTGTCAATCTGGAGGTGATCTCGAACAGCAGTGGGTGGTGCTAGACCACACATATCGTATTGATGATTGGTGTACACTGGGAATACATCTCTATGATCCATTGTAAGTATTAACATATCTATGTTTTAAAATACTTACTAATATAATGCACTTATGTTTGTGTAGTTTAAGGTCGATGGTGACACTTGCTTATGGTGACATGATCAGGGAGGATAGTGTGGCGGTGATCAAATTTTTGAACACTATGCTTCAAGTGTGCAGCAAGCAAGGACTTCATAATGTGAACTTTGCGGGGTTCATGTCAGATGAGTCAGGTGCAATTTGGTTAGCATTGCGTCAAGTTTTCAACAATGGGTCAAAGATGAGAGGAAGAGAAAGGAGTTGTTTGTTCCATTACATGCAGTCAGTGCGTCAAGTTACAAAGAAGTGGATACTTGAGGAACACAGGGAGGAGCACATGAACCTTGCACGCTCATGGCCTGCAGCACTAACCAACCAAGATAAGTTGGAACGACGAGTAATGTTGGAGTCATTTTGGGAAGGCAGGTCCAGTAACGTTAGCGCTTTGCAAACATGGCTGTCATGGTGGGCAAGACATGAAGATCATATTTCCATGACAGAGATAATTGACTTGACAGAAGATGGTGTTGCGAATGTGCCTACCACTAACAACTCCGAAGTTGTTCATGCAAGAGCACGAAGAGCAAGGCTGACGAAGCGTGTTCCTTTGTTGGAGGCAACAATGTTAGATTTAACAGATGCTGTTTTCCAAAGTGCAAAGGTCAAGGCATCATTTGAAGGGAGATATTCAGGCACAGGTCCTTCCATGGAAACTCTTCTGAAACGTGCACAGCAGAAACTTTCAGCGGGAAAATCAGTGTCTCCAACAACTTTTGCAAATCTTGTTAGTGATGAAGAGCATCTTGCAAGTCCAGAGTTTGCCTCTACAACAAATGTTCGTGTTCGAACCGTTCGTCAACCGTCAACTGGGGACCATGGGATTGATGCACTTCGTACACATAGACATGACACACAATATGCAGAACAAGTCATCCCAAATGCACGCAGGAAAAAACTCAAGTTTCAAGATGTCAATGTCACTGAAAGAGAGACGTTGATGACTCAGTGGGCCATCAGACGCATTGGGGAGGCAAGTCAGGTGAAATGTCTAGGTCTCACTCAGGACGGTAACAGCAAGTGTGGCAGACCCATAGGATATCCACATCGTGTACCGGCACCAGGATTTCACGGTAGACGGCAATATACAAATGCATTTGGGAACATTGAGTTCACTCATCAGATGCTATGGTTCTGCCCACGCGATTCTTGTTGCTTCAGACGACCATATGCAGGGATTCCTCCTGAGAGTATTCCAGAAGTTCCAGAGGTTTGGCCAGTTCAAAAAGGAACAAACTTGAATGCAAATGAGGTTGAAGCTCTTCTGAAAGCAGGATTCAAGTTGGAGGGATTTGAAGAAATGGTAGACGACAGTAGTAGCCGAATGGATCGAACACCATCACCACCAAGAGGAGAGGGAGCACATAGAGTACCAACATACCATGGACGGAGTGTGCGAACACCAACAAGAATGTCCAAGGAACATGAGAAACATTACAACCAGGCAAAGATTCTTCAAGGTCGGATCAACAACGTGGAGGTGGTTCAAAGAGGGAAGACTGAGGCCTTCATTGTCTCTGCAGGCATGCAATCTGCTAAGGTAACAATTTCTACTGTTCCGTCATGCACTTGTGCAACTTTTCAGAAAGCCAAGAACTGGAGCCCCTGCCAACACATGTATTTTGTGTACACTCATGTTCTTGGATTAGACCCAACGATTACTTACTTCTTACAGAGGCGGACCCTTACTCCAGCAGAAGTGCATCGGTTATTGGTTGTTGCAAGCGCAATGTCGAACCTGCGACTTTTTAAGTAGTCGGTATAGTAAAGTCTAGTCGGCAAATAATTAGCGTTTTTCACTTGTTGGTCGGCATTTTATATGAAAGTTAAAGATAATCTACTTGGCAGAATATTCTAGAATATTCCCTTTATTTGACAGAATATTCCTGGATATTCGGGAATATGCGAAAAGCCCGTTGTACGAAGCCCGGTTTTGCTAATCCTCTTTTAATATATGAATTAAGAGAAAGACTCATTTTATTATTATATGGTTGATGTATGTGCTTATAAACTATTTTTCTAGTTCATATGTGAAGTTATGAATGATATATCTGAAGATATATCTTGATTGGATGGTTAAAGTTTTTTCTAATAGTAAATTTTGCTTAGAAAAAGATTTATATAAATGCTCATTATATTCTCATATTTATGAATGTCCATGTTAAAGATATTAGATTACTTAAACTTTATCTTAAAAATAACATCTTAATAATATCTTATATTTAAGATAGTACTATGTATCAATTGAATGGATTATGTTTTATTTCAACCTTAAAAAACATTAATCATATAAAATTTAATATCTTAATAATGTCTTGTTTAAATATATAATATGTGTGTTTGTTACTTGAAGTTGCTTGAATTGAGACATAAAATATGTTCCATCGATTAAACAATATGAATATTATTTCATATATGTATATATCTATATAATGTCTTTAAACATAAAATATGTGAATGTGATTCTATTCAAACAACTTTTCTAGAAATATAAATATATAGATAAAATATATAAATGAATATAAAAAATTAATAAAGTGAAAGATTATTTAATAACATTAGACTTAAACTTTGTTTAAGAAAAAAGATTAAAATATATTAACTTTACCATGCAATATATACTAAGGGTACTAATTATATATAGCTTAGATATTGTTTCAATTTTAAATTTCAAAGAAATGTTAATCTTAAATAAACAATTTACTTGAATTTTACATGTGTGCTTATTTAAATTATATGTTAAGATTCACTATTTCTTGTCTTAATATGTTCTGCACGTGTGTACTTTATTATTATATATATGTATATAATATTTTTAATCATTAAAAGAATGTTTAAAAAATGTATTTTTCATACTGTTTTTTTATATTATTTAAATAGATGGTTAAATTGCTTTATATATATATATATATATATTAAACATGTAGAACAAAAGCATCAATTAAATAATATCTGTAATAAAAATATCTGTTTGTATTATTTGTTAATGTGTGTGTATGTGTTCAAATGTGTTTAAATTATGCTCCACCAATTGAATATATATTGTGCGTCTTAACTATGTTAGGTGCATATTATTTCTTTAACAAAGTTAAAAACCAATATTTAATAATATCTCATGTTTAATAATGATGTAGTATATTTTAAGGATATGTTTATATTTAATTTTTGTTTAAAATTTATTTAAAAATATAATGAGAAAAGATGAAAATATCTTCATATTGTTTATATTAGTACATAATATAATGAAATATATGTTAAGATATATCCTAATTGAATGGTTTAGGTTTATTTTAAATTTTAAATTTAGTTAAAAAGTTTTAATTAACAAAGTTAAATTATACTTAAAGTACATTAAAATATGGCTTTAATTATATGGTTTAGATTTTATTTAATAACACACATGTATATTTTTAAATTATGTGTTAGAAAGTAAATTCTTCATTGTTTAAATTCTTAATACATATTTATACTTTATTTTAACATCTTTAGTACATAACCAATCTATAATACTATTATAAATGGAATTAAGTTAATCTTCTAATAAGGTTCGGACCGAGAATACTAATACTAATTTGACATATAAATACACATATTTATAAATATAATTTAAAATACATGTGAATATATTTTACTTAATTTTATGAATAATAGGAAATTATCCTTTATTATTAAAATTATTATTAAAATTATTTAAATATTTTTTTATAATTAACATTTCAATACTAAAATAAAACTTTTTCCATTTAATAATGTTAGTTATCATCATATTTGAAAAATCAAATAAATTCTAATTCGTTCAACTACATCAATTTTCAAAATTTAGTGTTGAAGCAATAAATAATTTAGTTAAGTACATTTATTTGGATTATAAATAAGACTTAAAAGGGCCATTCACACCAATAGTTACTCTAATCTTTGTTATAAAAGTATAATAAGTGTTAAGAATGAATTATTTTTTACTAAAATTTTACTTTAGTTATAAGTGTAATATTCACACTTTATTTTATTTTTAAAATTTAAGTAAGAAAGTGTCATTTATATACAGACTTTTAATTCATTAAAGTAAAATTTTAAGAAAACTATGTTCACATATAAAAACACTTAATTCTTTAAATTTTAAAAAATGACATATTAAACACAAGATGAGTCAAACAAGATCCCACGCCCACGATTTGAACAAGGACACAAATATGCCTTGTTTGGTCATAGTGTTACACCTAGTTTGACATGGAGGAGGAGGCTAAAGACAAGCCTTAACCTCTGTTTCTTAGAACGTGCATTTCGACAAGACCTTTTAAGCATAGATTCGCCAATGTTAAGGGTGAACTACCCCAAAGGTGGGACGTACCCCTGTCATTTAAAAGTTAGGGTGACACAACAGAGGGTTATGCCTTAACGACACAAGATAGAGCTTGCACCAAGAGAAGAGTAACGAGCTTAGTCATGAACCTAAGAACCCTCACTCCTATATACTCTACTTTATTTATGTGACAAAGGTGCTGTTTTCATGTTTACATAAGTGGGTTGGCACGGAATCTCATTCCCAAAAGAAATATACTTGGTGAGTTAATTAATGACTCATCAACCCCTAAACCTTAACCTGAGAGGTTTAGAGCATGGGGTTAGGGCAACCCTAGGGTTAGGTCAATCCTTATACTAGAACTACCCAAAAAACTAATTAGGACACAGAAAACTAAGGTAAGAGTTTTTAAATGGAAGTGCTAGCTTCGTCTAGAGTTTCTTGTAAATACTTAATGACACATAGTCAAACCATCACTATATATCTAAGTGCACTAAGCAAGTCTATTTTTTTTACACTTAAGGGTTATCAACATAGTACAATAGATAACAATAGTCAACGTCCAAAATAAAAGGGAGTTATAATACATTACATATATTAGATCTAGGAGTTTAAACAAGTTGTAAATAATTATTTTTGAACAAATTTAATAAGAACCATATAATTAATGATGTTCTTGAAATTGAAGTGTCACTATGTATGGCTTAAAATTCATTTTGTGGGCTTTAAAACTCACTTCATAGGATTAAAGTGTCACTCTTAATATAATGTCAAACTCCATGAGAATGAAATGTCATTATTTATGACTTAAAAGTCACTTTGTGGGTTTTGAGACTCACTTTGTAAGATTTAAATGTCATTGTTTATGTTTTAGACAATGAAATGAAAAGTCATACCTTATGCCAATTGAGTCTCAAAGCCCACAGGGCTTGAAGGCTCACATTTGTGGCCATCTAGTGTCACTTTATGGACTAACATGGTCTTTGAAGTTCACTTTATAAGTATGAAATTTCACTTTATAAAAAAAAAAGGTCTCATTTCATGTCTTACAAGTTAAATTCCATTTTATTTTCTTAGAACTTCACTTCATGATTTTGAAGCCTCACTTTGTGCCATTGGAATCTCACTTTGTAGACTTTTTTTAGCTTACTTATTCAGCGTGAAGCCTCAGTTTATAGGTCAATAATTTTACTTGGTAGGGTAACAATGTTAATTCATAGAGTCACTTTATTATCATGAGCCTCAAATTTTTAAATAATTCTTTATTCACACTTCCTAGTTTAGAACTAAAACTAAATATATATTAACTGGATGGTACAAAATATATCTTGGTTAGTTTGAATAATTTAAATCTTGTCTCAAGCTACTTTCATGTATTCTGTTTAAATATCCATTCAAAAGATTTCTTTTTAACATTAATTATTTAAATGCAATTATAGAAACTAATGAATTTGAATTTGGTTGTTGATGAGCTTCTGTACGGTTGATAAAACTTTATGCTATGTTGTGGGTTATAAGCTATCTCATGCAATTGATACCAGTGGATCCATTCTTAATCATAAGAACTGCGACTTGCAATCCTTTGCAATACACTGGATGCAGCTTCACACACGTTGGGACATGTCAAGTATGCTCCGGATGACATCCATAACGCTGGCTTCATGCCTCTCCTTGGTCAGGTGGGTCATCCTCAATAACGTCCACACTTAGCAGCTTGAGTGCTGGAAAGTTCAACCTTTGCACGGGCACACACATCACCTGAAAGGATCCCAACTCAGTTGGTGCATGTGCATAGTATGTATGTGTACATGTGTGTGACACTGGTGGACTGATTGATATCACCAGGCAAAGTACTAATATCACCGTTTCCAGGTATCTGTATATGTGTATTACACCCGTTGTTGTCGTATATATGTACGAGTGAATACGTTTCGTTACGTTGGTTTCTCTCATCATCATAGTATATGTATATGTATATATACGATTGCTTTCTCTCGTCATTTGTAAGCCGCCTAAACCACGAGTCTTTCGTAGAAACCAGTAGAGTAAAGCAAAATGCTTCTGATTGTTATCTTTTAGGATAAGCATCACAGCTAGAACACACCACCACACACACACACTTGTTCGTTACTTACTAGCATTTGAATATACAGGTGCCGTTTGCACCACAGCGCAGCGCCAGATCACATTGAGGACAAAAAACATGGAGATTACAATCCATCATTGTTTCTTTGATTCATCTCTACAATAACTATACTAGAAACTGGAGCATCTATGCTGTGTGTGCTAGTGTCGAATCCCAGGTAACTGTGTGTGTGTGTGTGTGGCGTGCTAAGAGTTTCACAATGCAATATGTATGAAGCACACAATAAGAAAAAAGTTTTCGAGTACTACCATGAGAAGGTATATATGTGTTGTGGGCGATGTAGTGGTATGTGGAAGTATAAAATTGGATGAAGATGTTTTCCTAAATGGGAAGTTAAAAGCCCAGAGAATGTGTTTAGCGCGGAAGATTACTAAGCCTGCTGGCAAAGATTTGATGGACAAGGGTCACAAGGTGTGTAGAATCTCTGGTTGGCAAGATGGACCGTTGCCTGAAGACACCCACAAAGCATATCTTGTATATTAAATTTCATATATAAATCAGTAGCGGTGACCTTACAAGGAAAACTCTCTTATACGATCTCTCTCTCTTTCACACACACGCACGCACGCACTACACGATCTCACAGTGTTATAGAAAGGATGCGTATTCATTTGAGCGAATGTCATAAACTAATACCAATGGATTCACTATATACTAAGTTGCCTGGGACTTTAAGCTGCTTTAGATGCCATGCACCATCTGGGGCTTCGGCCGTTCCATGTTGGCATCCTCTTTACCACACTGCATATGCAACTCTCTTTCAACAGACTGACTCACCGGATGCGATCTGTTCTCCCCCGTACAGTGCGTTACTACACCCATGGATGGTTCTTTATTTGCTGGGGTGTGAGCCTCTTCTCGGGCTGCAGACATAGAATCTCTTGAATGAACATCGTGGCTTCGAATGTAAAGCCACACCAGTCCATAGAGGACACGGGCAAGTCCTCTAGAGCTCTCAATCTTTTCTGTACGTCTTTAGACTCCAGCTTCCCAAAGGCAAGTTTCCCGGATAGCATTTCGTAAAGCACAATTCCTATCCCCCACACGTCTATGGATTCATTAAATCTCTACCCGTACCCACCTCAGGAGCCATGTATCTCATTAGTACCAACATCGCTCTTCATTATCTTGGGACAGTCCTTGTCCTGGAACATTCTTGCACATCCGAAGTCAGCAAGCTTGATATGGTAGGGCTCCTGCTTGCTTGTGACGAGTATGTTGGCAAGCTTGATGTCTCTGTGCACAATCCCTTGACTATGAATGTGCTCAACAATCTCTGCTAGCTGTCTTATATCCACGCTGCTTCACGGGGCTCAGCCCCTTCTTCGCGTGCACCAAATCCGCAAGAGAGCACTCGCAACGCTCCAGAATCATATTGTAACGATTCTGATCTACCAGGCACTCGATCAGGGACACCACGCCCTTGTACCCTTTTAGTTTCTTCAAGGCATCACGCTCAATCCGAGCATGTTCCCTTGTTGAGCCGGCGAAAGTCTTGCACGCAAAGAGCATACCGTCGCCCTTGCGTTTGACAAGGGTCACACTCCCTTGACCGCCCTTGCCGAGCTTGCCCATGACCTTGTAGAAGCTCTTCGGGACGTCCGTAAGCTTCGAGCGCGCGCGTTGTCTTATCTTCATGACTGATGATGAATGCAACCCTAGAGGCAAATGTTCGAGTTAAAATGGGAATATACTAATGGCGCCCAGGAATATCCTTGTCGAATATCTGGGGAATTCTTGTGGGACTTCTATACACACTAAATACTCTTGTAATACTATGTTGTTTATTACTTAATAAGCATAAAGACATTGGTTTCTCTACCTAGATGAAGCTTTCAAACCAATATACGTATATATACACTCCATCACATGTTAACTTTCTTAACCAAAACTTCTTCCAGCCAAACAAACCAATGAGATTAGCCTAAACTCCTCAGTTCCGCAATGCAGGCCTGGTATACACCCACCACAACATATTGGAGAGCGAGTTCCCGTCGTCAAACTTCTGCAGCAGATCCACTTTCGCCTTGGCCCTGTTCGGATCATGCGTAGCTTGCACAGCATAAGCAAAAGCCTTCCACGGATCGGTCTGGTAAGACCCACTCGTACAACTCACGGTTATACTCTATCATCAAAGAGTGCCTCAGTCACGGGTGTCACTGGAATCACCTGAATCCCGACTCTGCATTCCAACGCCCTGTTCCCACACGGAGAACCACAAAGAAGACTCCCGCCCCGTTTATCCTGTTGTTCGCCACAAACTTGCTTTCATACATATCACTGTCACCCCGTATATGCCACAGGGACTTGGCACCCAGGCTCTCGAACCCCGCCAACGCGCTGCCCATCTTTACTAGCTCCTGGTCCCCAAGTGCCCTTCCAAGCAAAGCAGCAGCATAGTATGCGTTCACGGCCTCGCTGGTGCTCTCCTGGTTACGTCCATCCGAAAACTCTGTCAACCCACCGGCCCAGGAATGCATCACCCACGGATCAAAATGCCGGTGCCTCGGGAAATTCCCAGCGGAGACCTTGTTAAGATCGGACCACCTCGGTGACATGTAATCCCCCACCAGAGAATACAGATTAGTCCGGTATCAAGTTTGGCAAGAACAGCTCCGGCGTAAACAAAGTACCCCCAGTGATAGTGATGATCGTTGTACACTCCGAGTCCGAAGGCAGCACCGGAGTGGAATGCGCCTTGCTGGGAGACAAGTCCGCCCCATCTTCCGTCGTACACAATGGAGTTGCTTCGGACAGAACCATCGAACCACGGGCTCGGATTGGCGTCCAGGAAGTTGGCCACATTGGCGGTGAGCTGGGAGATACCGAGCTCCTCTGCAATTAGGGCAAGACGTCTCCGAAGAAGTAGACGTTCGACGTCGCGGGCATACAAATTATACATGTTACATGTGTTCGTATGTAAATACTAACGTCATTAAGCAAACAAATATCAACTATACCGTTATGAAGTATTTGTACACTCACACACACCTCAAACACATGTTTGTTGATACCCCATCTTATTGAGGAAACTGTGGCCAAGCACTCGAGCGTAATACCCACTTTTATTTGTTTGAGATACTTGTTAATATATTAATTCAGTTTTATTAACTATATATATCTTGAGTGGATGGTTAAAGTTTTTTCTAATAGAATGCTCATTATATTCTCATATTGATATACTCTAATTAGACGACTTAAACTTCATCTTAAAAATAACATCTTATATTTAAGATAATACTGTATTTTAAAGATATGTATCAATTGAATGGATTATTTTACCTTAAAAAACATTAATCATATAAAAAAATTAATATTTCCTAATAATGTCTTGTTTAAATATACAATATGTGTGTTTTTTACTTGAAGTTGCTTGAATTGAGATATAAAATATGTTCCATCGTTTAAACAATATGAATATTATTTCATATATGTATATAATTATATAATTTCTTTAAACATAAATATGTGAAGGTGATTCTATTCAAACAACTTTTCCAGAAATATAAATATATAGATAAAATATATAAATGAAAATAAAAAATTAATAAAGTGATAAACTATTTTACAATCTATTTTAGTCTTAAACTTTGTTTAAGAAAAAAAAATTAAAATATATTAATTTACCTATACTATGGATACTAATTTTAAAATACTTTAATTATATGGCTTAGATATTGTTTCTTTGAAGAAACGTTAATCTTAAATAAATAAATTTACTTGAAATTTACACATGTGCTTATTTAAATTATATGTTAAGACTCAAGAGTTCACATTACCCAGTTCTTGAGGGTTCAGTAAGGGGTTCTAAAGTTGGCATTTAGGAGCCACGTTTGTGGCACTTGGTGCAACTCTTGAATTTAAGGGCTATGGTATGATAGCCCACATCGGGAAAGGCAGTGTCACATAGAATGTGACACTGGGCTAAACGTCACATGATATAACGTCCGAGGCACGCCCTTTGGGTTATGTCATGGGCTTGTCACTAAGGGGCTGGATACTCTAATAAACAGGCATGTTTGTGCTTGCACTAGGGTGCTAAGCCTTGGGCATTTGCTCAATGGAGGTTAGGTCTCGTAACTAGGTGTGCTTAGGCACACTTGGCTAGGGGAATGTCCTCCTTGGAATCCAGGGGTTGAACAACCTAAGCTTGTTAGTAGGAGCCTTTTCGTAAAGCATTCGCAAGTCATGTACTTAGGGTTATCCAAACCTAGCCTTAGGGAGTAGAACGCTCATGTCCACCTACGGCGCACACTCGTGTCCTCACTAAGTACTAGCCCTAGGTTTAGGGTATGACTTGGCCACCCAAATCCTTAGGGGTTAGTCGTGGTTCAGGATATCCCTTGTCACCCTAAAGGGGTTGTACTTCCCGATGAGGGTGATTCCTCAGGGGTAAGTGGCGATGCACGGGGTATGTGTGAGACACATCTCCTTTGTGCGGTTAGGGAGCCTGTTTAGGTCTACTGGGACATGATCCTAAAGTCTACTCGGGTTATCCTCTAGGGTTCAGAAGATGGTCATTCTAGGGGACTTAAGGTAGGACTCTAAGTCTTCTGCCTAATTGGGCTTCTGAGTCAGACTCTTAGGGTTATCTTGGAAGACTTAGCGTTGCTCACATAGGGTGATGACGCTGAATGGCCACTTGGCAGCCATGTGTTGCCACGTGTTGGCCCTTCAGGTTAAAACTCTGACAATTGGTACCGGAGCTATTCTATACGGTTAGTAGGACTGCCTAAAGTGTGTGTGTTTTAGGTTTAGTTAGTTCTAAATTCTTGAAGTACTTTATCACTTTTGGCTAACGTCTGAATTTGCGTGGAGAGTTGGTCTTGAGATCTATAACTCTTCAGAATACACCTACTTCATAAATGGGTGTGGGTTATGACTCCAATGTTAAAGGTAACACTTGGAAGGCAACTTCCAAGTTATGCCAGGTTACTTTACCTTATGGATGTTCAGGTTACTTTACCATATACTTCCACAAGACGTGGCATGTTAGTTTGTTTTGGCTTACTCTTATGAGGTGGGTCTTATGATATCCTAAGTCTACACATTATTAAAAAATTTTCTTTTTCTTTAAGGTGTTTGAATTTGGGATAACACATGATTTGAGAACGTGACTATGTCGATTGAGTTTTGACTTATATCAAGATTCAATATTGAGTCCAGCTATAATGTTTAAACGGGGAAAGGCTTATGTTAAATGTTTTTTTACTTCGGAAGAAAGGGCATATTCAAACATAAGAGTGAACACTACATTTTGAAAGAAGTTGTAGAATGAGCTCTCATTATAGTGCATTTTTGAGAATGTAACTCCAGAAGCAAACTACAGTGATGAACTTATAATACAACGGAATGTCAAATATTAATATATGCTGAATATGTTAAGTAGTTGGTTTGAAGATCCAATGTAATCAAAGTATTGTCCGATGTTTACAATGTTTTGATGACGCTAGCTACAAGTAATATTAGGTAAAATAATTTACTAAGTTCAAATTACTAATTTGAACAAAGTACAACTTGAAATCTTAGTTGGTTGTAAGCGTGCACTTTGTATTCAAGTTAGCTAGCTCAACTAACTTGATTATGAAGTTATCTTATGTGGGATCATAAGAATGAAATAGAATAATAGATTCTGGCAGTAAACAAATTTAATGTTGCATCCCTATCAATGCAACTTTTGGATGGATGGCGTGATTTATCACAAAGAGTAATGTTGGAAACATACGTTTACATTTTCAGTTTCCTGAAGTAATGAAGGACTTGCATAGTGAAGGCGTTTAGCGCACACTTGTGCATTTTCATTGTTAACTCTTTAATCTTAAAATCTGTAATGTTGTTTGTAATGTGAGGATAAGCTCTTGAACAAGGGTGATTCCTTGCTTAAGAAGAGCATGATTTGGGATTCTCTACTCTACTTATTGACTAAGTAAATAAACTTGCTAAGTTTAATAAGTTATGTGTGGTGGTGTCAAATGAGTCAGAAGCTAGTCAGGTATACATTTTGGAGGTTTAAGTGCATGTACCTCCTCAGAGAGTCGGTATTCGATGAGAATTAGAAGTTGATATTGGTTTTTAATATCGATATCATTTTTGAGTCGAATACGATTATTCAAAAAACGGTTTCTTGACTTTGCATCATGGTCACAAATGTAGGCATTCCGAGTACTTATAAAGTAAGTATCTTCAATTCTTTGAATATTAAAAAATAAAACTATTCTTGACTCAAGGTTTGATTGTAGTCCTTGGGTTAGTTATTGGTTTTATCTCAAAGTTTGATGGTGTTCCTTGAGTTTGGTTCAATATCCTTGAAAGCGAGATATTCGGTGGCTAGATTAGTTCAAGAAGATGGTTTCCCTTTTTAATGATCATGATACAATGTTGCTAACTTTGGAAGTATTTGTGATAGTTTTTCAAGATTAGTTATAAATGACTTATCAAAGTATGGTATGATATCTCTTCAATATTGAGTATGGAGCACTCAATATCAAAACTAGGTTATGATCACATGAGGTGGCCATAATCATAAAATATAAAGACTCAAGCGGATTCGAGTCTTACACTTTGGTAAGGCAGTACCTAGTGTTATAACTTGAAACGTGTTTTCAAGTTAGTTGAGAAATGAGGAGTTTTTCAATACATTGCTTAAGGACCAATGTGGTACTTTGATGATTTCTAGGTGTCTAGAGTGAATAATGTATCCTAGTTCGATGTACTGAACTAGATATCTTATTCATGTTTGGGGAGATCTATTGAATTATAAGGTATGACTGAAACATGAAATTGATATAACACTTCAGTTTATAATAACATTTATGTGGAGGTTAATATCATACTAAATCAGTTAAATGAACTAGACACTAGTTAATTAGTCTCTGAACAAGTTCCTTGGACTACTGTCATAACATTATATTTCCATCTCAAAACTAAAGTTCAGTTCATGTAAACTAAGACCATGTCTATATTATAGTTGTAACATTTCAATAAATTGATATAATTGTAAGTTTATATCCGCTAGTATAACAACTAGTTGGTAAGCTTAGGATTTGAATGTTAAAACGATTATTATCCATTCGAGAGTATTAATATTGAAATTGCAACTGTTTATAGAATAAGTATTAGTTATAAAAAATATAAATAAAAAAAAAAGAAGATGTTTATCAAAACACTAATTACCTCAATTAGTGAAAATGCTATACTTCAGTATAGTGTTGAGAAACATTTACATAATCAATTTGAGAGCTGGACATGCATATAATGTTACGAAGACGTGTAGTACTCTGAGTTCAGGGAGACTCTTATCATAGAAACTAAGTTTTAAAATTTGATATTTTAAACTTAGTGAGATGGAAGTTAGAAATTATTGAATGACATCTAGTACGTTGTGCTCTTTGGAGAATGAGTACAATGAGCATGTTAGTTAAGACACGTCCTATCTAAAAGCCGACGATTGAAGCATTGGAGAAGGATTTAAATTGCTTAGTTTTCACATTGGTTTGTACGAAAGGTATATTAGTTTATTTGTTCCCTGAACTGGTTAGTGTTATAAAAGAATACAAGCTAGGTTGCGAAAGACAAATGGTAATGCTATTACACTTGGTCGCATACAGATTTGACTAAATTTGATTCCTATGATGAATAAATTTATGTTAAAAACATATCAAGTGGATGGTAGTTAGCAGGTTGGCATGACCTTGTTGTATACATATGTACAGCCATGCACCTCTGTAATCGCCTCTGGCCAGATTGACGTGTTTACAAAGAACAGGGTTTTACAAATAGTACTCTAGTATCGGAAAAGAACTTGTTTCCGATAAAAGTCTCATACTTAGTATGGACTAGTTATATACTAACGAGAGATAGGTATAGTAGCAAATCCTTATGAAAAGGGGTAATGAGAAACACCAAGGGATACAGAAAAGTGAGGCTATAATACCGTGACATGTGAAAATGTGGAACAATTGAAGAAACGTGAAGGCGTTTAGTTAAGCATTTGAGATTAACTAAATATGCTTGTTGTGTGCTAGATGACAAAGGTCGTCAACAGTGTTTAATATTAAGAAATAAAGCAAACCTTTATTTCTTGTTAACCAAGGTAGCAACACTAACTAGAGGCCTCCAATATAAAATCTAGTTAAGTAAAGAAATTAACCATTGTGTTGTGTGTGTCGAGTGACAAACTTTGCAAACGTGCAAAAGGTCTCCAAGTGACTTCATGTCGCAGGTGGTGCCTCCGGTAGCTAGGTTTACAACTCAGTGAATGACGGTTCTGAAGTACTTGGCTTCGCGTAATGCAAGGGGGATAATGAAATTATGTGAACTTTTGGCTAACTCTGCATAGAGTGATATGTTAGTTTTGGTTAATTTTTCTAACATTATCTAGTCTTGGAGTTGAACGTTAACGAGGACGTTGACATTTTTAGGCGGGAGTGTGTCATAGTTTTTACTATGACTCCCCTTTTACTTTGGACGTTGATTGTTGTTACCTACTGTACTATGTTGATAAGCCCTAGTGTAGAAGAAACAAGCCTGCTTAGTGCACTTGGATATCTAGTGATGGTCTGGCCGGGTGTTATTAGGTATTTAAGAAACTCTAGGCGAAGCTAACAATTCCATTTAGAAAACTCTTACCCTTGTTTTTTCATGTCCCAGTTAGGTTTTTGGGTGGTTTCGATGAGTTCGGCATGTTGGATATGGGTAGAAACATCCTTAGGGTTGACCTAACCCTAGGATTGCCCTAACCCCACACCCTAAACTCTCAGGTTAAGGTTTAGGGGTTAATGAGTCATTAATTAACTCACCAAGTATATTTCCTTTGGGAATGAGATTCCGTGCCAGCCCACTTATGTAAACATGAAAACGAGGGGGGGCTTTGTCACATAAATAAGGTAGAGCATGTAGGAGTGAAGGTTCCTGGGTTCACGATTGAGCTCGTTACTCTTCTCCCGGTGCAAGCTTTAGCTTGTGTCATCAAGGCACAACCCTCTGTTGTGCCACCTTAACTTTTAGATGACAGGGGTACGTCCCACCTTTGGGGTAGCTCACCCTTAACGTTGGCAAATCCATGGATGGAAGGTCTTGTTGGAATGCACGTTCCAAGAGGCAGAGGTTGAGGCTTGTCTCCAGCTTCCTCCTCCTCCACATCAAACTAGGTGTAGCACTCATGGCCAAGTAAGGCACATTCATGTCCTCGTCCAACCGTGGGCGTGGGATCTTGTTTGACGGGTTCACATTACCCAATTCCTGAGGGTTCACTAAGGGGTTTTAGAGTGCAACTCTTGAATCTAAGGGCTATGGCATGATAGCCCACATCGGGAAAGGCAGTGTCACATGGAAATGTGACACTGGGCTAAATGTTACATGATACAACCCCAAGGCACGCCCTTTGGGGTTATGTCATGGGTTTGTCGCCAAGGGGTTGGATACTCTAATAAATAGGCATGCTTGTGCTCGCGCTAGGGTGCTAAGCCTTGGGCATTTGCTCAAGGGAGGTTAGGTCTCGTAACTAGGTGTCTTTAAGCACACTTGGCTAGGGGAGTGTCCTTCTTGGAATTCAGGGGTTGAACAACTTAAGCTTGTTAGTAGGAGCCTTTTCATGAAGCACTATGTACTTAGGGTTATCCAAACCTAGCCTTAGGGAGTAGAACACTCATGTCCACCTACGGCGCACACTCGTGTCCTCACTAAGTACTAGCCCTAGGTTTAGGGTATGACTTGACCACCCAAACCCTTAGGGGTTAGTCGTGATTCAGGATATCCCTTGTCACCCTAAAGGGGTTGTACTTCCGGATGAGGGTGATTCCTCAAGGGGTAAGTGGCGATGCACGGGGGTATGTGTGAGACACATCTCCTTTGTGGGGTTAGGGCATGAGCCTGTCTAGGTCTACTAGGACATGATCCTAAAGTTTACTCGGGTTATCCTCTAGGGTTCAGGGGATGGTCATTCTAAGGGACTTAGGGTAGGACTTTAAGTCTTCTGCCTAATTGGGCTTCTGAGTCAGACTCTTAGGGTTACTTTGGAAGACTTAGCGTTGCTCACATAGGGTGATGACACCGAATGGCCAATTGGCAGCCACGTGCTGGCCCTTTAAGTTAAAACTCTGACATGTAAGCATGTTTAGTGATCAGAGTATAAAGAAAACTTTCTCGGTGCAATGAATGAGAAATGAAATAAAGTACATGACAATAAATAAAAACCCTTTGCAATGGCTATAAGAACATCTACCAGATCCATAGTATTTATAAATGTTGTTATGATGATTAAAAATGTTTTTCCTCATTGACTAAATTTACACATGCAAAAGCGAAACAAGGACATTGTGGCCAACACCATAAATATAAGTATAACCTAATAACCATGAATAATGCATCACCCAATAATGGGTTGGGAAGTGTTGTAATACTTATGGTAATTGCTAGTGTTCTACCATAATAAAGTAATGAACATCAAAGGTTTAATTCAATTACAATTTTATCCCACTTTGTATCAATAACCATTAGCTTTTGGCTCATTTTATTCACAAATAAGGATATGTTAAGTAATAACTATTAACTACTTTACTTCATCAGCCCATTTATCTTCATGGCATAATTCACTAGTTTATGATGCAAGCTATTGTCTTAGGTGGCTTAAAAGGCTTAGGAGGCGGGACATATGTACAACCTATAGGCCTTAACATGTAGTTGGTAAGCTTGGAAATGTTTATGGTTAGTTGACTATCAAAAATGAGGCAATGTACCAAGGTTTTCAAAACAAGCACAACATGCAAATGCTAATATTCCTTATAAGATTGGTAGAAATCTACACGCACCCACACACACACATCATATGATAATAGTGTATATATACACACTTGATTTTAAATATTACAGAGAGATATCAACACAATATCAAAGTGAACCAAATGCGTAATGACTTTAGTAATGACGAGAATATTATAAAATGAAAAGTTTATAGTGATGCTCAAAATGAGGATATAGGATCTTGCATTTTAATTCTATTATTTAATTGGGATTGATTGATAAGGAAGTGTACAATAACTTTATTGATTATAACAAAAACCCTTAAAGAATGAAATTATGAAGTATGTTGTGTTCCTCACAGAGTAGACGACACTGACATCACCTAATAAAGAGAAAAAGGTCAAAATCATGAACATTATCTAAAAAACACCACTTGAGTGTAGTGTGGATGTTTGATGAGGAACTGAGTGGAGGAAAAACATAAGCCCTTTTTCATGATGATGTTCTTATTGTCTAAAAGCATACATGCTACAATCATCACAATAACGTCTTGGCAACATATTTATAAAGGCCAATAGATACACCCTAAACACATAGTGTTAAGAAATGGCTTTAATTTAAAGGAGATGGCATATTATTTGTATTTCACTCCTTAATCAAGTGTGTTGAGCAAGAGTGTTAGTACATGTCTTTGATATATGTAATCAAGCGACCAACCAACCCTTAATGAAAGACTTATTAAAACATGATATAAGAAAAAGCTGAAGTCAAACAATGAGTATGTTAACTCAGAAAATCAAAGAAGATGCACAATAATACAATTGTTATTTAAAATCAAGATGTGAGTTATAAAGTGCATTTATTCATACTTAGTATTGCTTTATAATGGAGCTTGCGCAAAAGAAAACAGAGGTCATGGTTTATATTGCTAAAAAATTAAGACAAAATAAATAGAGTGTATATACACATAGAGTCAAACCATTAATTAAATAAACCCCATCATCTGTATTACATATTAAGTGATGAAATCAACTTCATAGTTTGTGTTCAATATCCATTCATGAGACCGACCCCTTGTAAAAATGCATGCAGTCAAGGGCAGTAGCTACTGTCAAGGAGAAGACTGCCAATGCAGCTGCAACTCAGATAAAACTAAGGCTTCTAACACTGAGAAGGTAAAATATGGTGTGTGTGTGATAAAAATCATATAAGTATCAAGGAGAAGACTGCCAATGCAGCTGCAACTATGGAGGAGAAATGAGATAAAACTTGCCACGGAGAAGGTAAAATATGGTGTGTGTGTGATAAAAATCATAAGTAAAGCACAAATTTAAGCTGATGTATATTGTATTCCTGTACTCTGCTTGTTCTCTTCTTCTCTCTCTTTCTCACACACACGAGCATGTGTATGTATGTTATTGGATATAATATTGCTTTCCTCTCTTATGTAACGACATTATACAGTGCGTGCCTTTATGAATGTCCATGTGTGTGTGAGAGATATGAATGTTTTAGCAAATCATACTATTATTATTATATGTTCATTGTGTGCGTGTATACCCAGCGTGGTGTGTATACACATATCTTTATGACATTATATATTTAAAGAAAGCCGACAATAAGAATATTCATCCCGACCAACCGAATATTCATGCTTCCCATGATGTGGCAAAGTCTTACAACTGGGGATGCCCCTTGAGAGTAGTTTAGGTTGTGTGTTTAATGTCGTTAGTAGAAATTTCAATATTATAATAACACGATTTTCTTCTCTTATATTAAAAAGCTTTACCTTCAAACTATGCATTCAAATATAATGTTCAAATTAAAACTAAAATTTGTAAAGTCTACATCTTTAAATTAAATTTAAATCAAAATTTCAAAAGGAATACTTACTAAAATAAAATTAAAAAGAATTTTAAATATATATAATACATAAATTTAAATGTGTGTGGTGTGTGTGTGCGCTTGTGTGTAGATATCTAGAGTTGAGTGTTATATATAAATATAAAATATATATGGCAACTTAAAATGTATATGCATTTGTGTATTTGTATGTATGTACGTATGTGTGTGTGTGTATAGAAACCAGTAGAGTAAAGCAAAACACTTCTGATTGTTATCTTTTAGGATAAGCATCACAGCGAGAACACACACACACACACACACACACATTTGTTCGTTACTTACTAGCATTTGATATATACAGGTGCCATTTCCACCACACCGCAGCGCCAGATCACATTGAGGACAAAAACATGGAGATTACAATCCATCATTGTTTCATTGATGGAACACCCTCGTGTAAGATTCGGCAAAGTTCATCTCTACAATACTATACAGAAACTGGGGCATATGCTGTGTGTGCTAGTGTCGAATCCCAGGTAACTGTGTGTGTGTGTGTGTGTGTGTGTGGTGCGTGCTAAGAGTTTCACAATGAAGCAAGCAATAAGAAAAAAGTTTTCGAGTACTACCATGAGAAGGTGAGGGTTTTCATACAAGTTTAGTTACGTTTGATATATATATGATATATGATTTTATTATGTTGTAGGCGGTATGTGGAAGTATAAAATCGGATGGAGATGTTTTCCTAAACGGGACTCAATGGGAAGTTAAAAGCCCAGAGAATGTGTTTAGCGCGGAAGATTACTAAGCCTGCTGGCAAAGATTTGATGGACAAGGTGTGTAGAATCTCTGGTTGGCAAGATCTACCGTTGCCTGAAGACCCACCAAAGCATATCTTGTATATAAATTTCATATATAAATCAGTAGCTGACCTTACAAGGAAAGCTCTCTTATACGATCTCTCTCTCTCTTTCACACACACGCACGCACGCACGCACGCACGCACTACATCTCACAGTGTTATAGAAAGGATGCTATTCATTTGAGCGAAAGTCATAAACTAATACCAATCGATTCACTATATACTAAGTTGCCCGGGACTTTAAGCTGCTTTAGATGCCATACACCATCTGGGGCTTCGGCCGTTCCATGTTGGTATCCTCTTTACCACACTGCATATGCAACTCTCTTTCAACAGACTGACTCACCGGATGCGATCTGTTCTCCCCCGTACAGTGCGTTACTACCCATGGATGGTTCTTTATTTGCTGGGGTGTGAGCCTCTTCTCGGGCTGCAGACATAGAATCTCTTGAATGAACATCGTGGCTTCGAATGTAAAGCCACACCAGTCCATAGAGGACACGGGCAAGTCCTCTAGAGCTCTCAATCTTTTCTGTACGTCTTTAGACTCCAGCTTCCCAAAGGCAAGTTTCCCGGATAGCATTTCGTAAAGCACAATTCCTATCCCCCACACGTCTATGGATTCATTATAATCTCTACCCGTACCCACCTCAGGAGCCATGTATCTCATAGTACCAACATCGCTCTTCATTATCTTGGGACAGTCCTTGTCCTGGAACATTCTTGCACATCCGAAGTCAGCAAGCTTGATATGGTAGGGCTCCTGCTTGCTTGTGACGAGTATGTTGGCAAGCTTGATGTCTCTGTGCACAATCCCTTGACTATGAATGTGCTCAACAATCTCTGCTAGCTGTCTTACTATCCACGCTGCTTCACGGGGGCTCAGCCCCTTCTTCGCGTGCACCAAATCCGCAAGAGAGCACTCGCAACGCTCCAGAATCATATTGTAATGATTCTGATCTACCAGGCACTCGATCAGGGACACCACGCCCTTGTACCCTTTTAGTTTCTTCAAGGCATCACGCTCAATCCGAGCATGTTCCCTTGTTGAGCCGGCGAAAGTCTTGCACGCAAAGAGCATACCGTCGCCCTTGCGTTTGACAAGGGTCACACTCCCTTGACCGCCCTTGCCGAGCTTGCCCATGACCTTGTAGAAGCTCTTCGGGACGTCCGTAAGCTTCGAGCGCGCGCGTTGTCTTATCTTCATGATGATGAATGCAACCCTAGAGGCAAATGTTCGAGTTAAAATGGGAATATACTAATGGCGCCCAGGAATATCCTTGTCGAATATCTGGGGAATTCTTGTGGGACTTCTATACACACTAAATACTCTTGTAATACTATGTTGTTTATTACTTAATAAGCATAAAGACATTGGTTTCTACATCAAATACTACCTAGATGAAGCTTTCAAACCACTATACGTATATATACACTCCATCACATGTTAACTTTCTTAACCAAAACTTCTTCCAGCCAAACAAACCAATGAGATTAGCCTAAACTCCTCAGTTCCGCAATGCAGGCCTGGTATACACCCACCACAACATATTGGAGAGCGAGTTCCCGTCGTCAAACTTCTGCAGCAGATCCACATTTGCCTTGGCCCTGTTCGGATCATACGTAGCTTGCACAGCATGAGCAAAAGCCTTCCACGGATCGGTCTCTAAGCCTGGTAAGACCCACTCATACAACTCACGGTTATACTCTACATCATCAAAGAGTGCTTCAGTCACGGTGTCACTGGAATCACCTGAATCCCGACTCTGCATTCCAACCCAATCCCGTTCCCACACGAGAACCACAAAGAAGAATCCCGCTTGTTCGCCCACAAGACCCCGTTTATCCTGTTGTTCGCCACAAACTCGCTTTCATAGATATCACTGTCACCCCGTATATGCCACAGGGACTTGGCACCCAGGCTCTCGAACCCGGCCAACGCGCTACCCATCTTTACTAGCTCCTGGTCCCCAAGTGCCCTGCCAAGTAAAGCAGCAGCATAGTACGCGTTCACGGCCTCGCTGGTGCTCTCCTGGTTACGTCCATCCGAAAACTCTGTCAACCCACCGGCCCAGGAATGCATCACCCACGGATCAAAATGCCGTGCCTCGGGAAATTCCCAGCGGAGACCTTGTTAAGATCGGACCACCTCGGTGACATGTAATCCCCCACCAGAGAATACAGATTAGTCCGGTATCTGGAACCCCACTCAGGATCAAGCTTGGCAAGAACAGCTCCGGCGTAAACAAAGTACCCCAGTGATAGTGATGATCGTTGTACACTCCGAGTCCGAAGTCAGCACCGGAGTCAAATGCGCCTTGCTGGGAGACAAGTCCGCCCCATCTTCCATCGTACACAATGGAGTTGCTTCGGACAGATCCATCGAACCACGGGCTGAGATTGGCGTCCAGGAAGTTGGCTACATTGGCGGTGAGCTGGGAGATACCGAGCTCCTCTGCAATTAGAGCAAGACGTGCGGCCCTAGCAACAGCTTTCCCGAAGAAGTAAGTGGATGACGTGTTGATCGGTCGGAGATTTGCGACGTCGCGGGCGACTGCGGCACCGATCTGTCCGGCTGCGGAAGGATCTCGGACACCGGCAACGGAGTGCCATCCGATAGAGCGTGTGGGCGCTTTAGATTTCAACCTCCAGACATTACCCACGATTCCCTGCAGCTCACCATCAATGCTAGCATAGCTCACCTGAGAAATCAGTCGTGCTCTAGACTCTGCATAGTCGATCGTCTCCCTGTGGATGGGGAGTCCGAGAAGGAGAAGCGAACTGGTTCCCTCGGTCTTGTAAATGTAGGACATTGCAGCCGGATTCGAGTTGGTATCATATGCAACTCTAGCCGATAACACATAGGAGGGACTGAAACGTCCAGAATGGACTCCGCCGTGGAAAGAGGCCTCGTTCTGCTCGAGTCCGAGACGAGAGCGACACGGACAACGCCAGTGTATGGCTGCTTAGATAAAAGCTCCTCGTCACTGACTTGGAAAGCTCGATTGGAGAGGATGTGTACACATTCCACTTCTGTCCGTTGTTGAGATAGAGAGAGTGCTTCCTTGAATCAGAGCCTCTGGAGACGTTGAGAATGGAATGAATCGTGGAGAAAGAAGGAAAAGCTGGCTCAGAGAAGATAAAGGAAACATATGGACTCCCTCGGACAAGGGGGACTCGCATTTGTCCGAGCTCCAATGTGACTGTGAGATCATCATAGCGTGCAACAGTATGTGTGACTGGCTTGGATCGGTCGTATGAATCCTTGCTGGACACGATCAGATCATCTGTGTGCACCTGTGTGATGGACTTGGCACTGGGTACTCTCTGTGGGTAGCTGATTGTGATTGATCCGTTCCCGGACTGAATGGTGTATGGATGCACGTACTCCGGTGTGGAGCCGTGATTGAGGACGAAGTTCTGCCAGAACTTGTTCGTGGGAAGGGGCCTTTTCCGAGCTTTAGATGTCCAGAGAATGCTCGGCTCCCCGGCTGCAACATTCTGAACAGACTTCTCGAACTGCTTTGCAACACGAAACTGTGAATCATCACTTGCAGCAGCACCGGACGAACCCACAAGAGAGACAAAGAGGATGAGAAAAGGCAACATGGTGCTGCTTGCTGCCTATGTGAATGCAAGGAATGAACTGATGCAGAGTGCAAGAAGACTTTATAGTGAAACTGATCAAGTTAAAAAGAAACTAAGCTCAATACTAGGTGTTGTGTAGGTGTTAATACATGCAAAGTGGGGTTTAAGAGTTAAGCAGCAGGGATTAAGTCTAAGTAGTCCAAGTTAATTCAATGGTCCATCTTATAAAACGCTCCCCCAAATTTGGGTCACCCCAAATTGTTGCCACCATTTCTACAACTAACATTGGATGCCTGTACCAAATTTTGTGCTGACTCGACATCCCCTGTACACTAATCTTTTCACTTATTAATTCCTGGCTACAATATCGATGCTTCTTAATCATGTCCTTAGTTATTATTATACGTACGTAATATACGTATGATCCACCAGAAATCAGGACTTAGGTCATGGGTTGGTGAATTTGTTGGACTAGGTAAATAAGAACCAAGGACTTTTTATTTATTGATTATTTTCTTATATTTATTATTTTAAATACAGGGCGGTTCTTCACACGCCCCACCGTTTCCTTTCCCATTACTGGTATTCTGACACTGCATAGCATTCCCATGACCTTGTTTGTGTACAAGATTAAGCAAACTACTCATAACAAACGTTAAAGAAATATTAACTAAATAAGGAAGCAGGTTTGCCTTTGGTTTTGCACAATGACTGCACGTTGACCCATATACGATATGTATGGTACACACATACACGTATAGAGCGTATTCATGTTGTTTACGTGGGTGTATACAATATGATATATTATGCGATATATCAACATCGCATGAACGGCTATATCAATGTCAGTACAGAAAAGAGAAAGCTGTATAGAGACTGCTATTTTCACAGCTTTCATATTCGTATGTATACGTTGCTCTGTAGGAGAATCTACATATAAACAAAGCCCAGAGTATAGTATATTTGGACTATCTACATCTGAGACAATAAGATAATCGTATACTTTACATTGAATTAAAATCTTTGACTTGAGCATATTGAAGACAGCTTAATCTGCATTGTTCAATAGAAATGTGACACGTGTCCACCAGCCTTCTGTTGTCATGATGACGTCATAGCGTAGATTGTTTACGTGTATATATTAGATGCTGTTAGAAAGTGAAGCACCCGTGCAAAGATTATGCTCAACAAGTTTCTCCTTTAGAACAGTTTGCGGAAGGCAAGTCCAAATGTATGAGCGAATAAAGGAGACATGCACAAACAAGAACTTGACAAGGAAGCAGCATTATAATAGATATATTGATATGCACTTGAGTGTATACATATGCTTTTTTTCTGTACATACATTCTCAAGTCTTGTACAAGAAGACACTATTTGCAGTTTTCATGTAGTGACCCTTTGTCTGTACCTCTGGTCGGACGTCAGTCTATCGATGTTAACTCCGACACCGGTTCCTCTCGAAGTATAGTAATGTATAGTTACATTACTTTCCTACTCACCTTGGCGAACGAAGCATCCTCACCACTGATAAGCTAGTCAGTGTAAAAGTTCAGCAATTGCAGCTAAGTTACTCTGTGCTTCACCTAGCCTTCCAATGCAGGAAATGGAACTGTAAGTCTTACTATTGTCACGCACACACATCCCATTGCAATATACTTGTGTATGTAGCACACACGATATTGTGTGGTGGGTGTGTGCTACAAAATTTCCTAGCCGTTGTGTGTGCGTGCGCGCTATCGTTGGCTCATTTAAATGGCACTAAACTTGGACCTCTATTCGTTTTATTGAAAGACTTTCGTTTATTCAGTGCGAACGGCTTATTACAAGATAATAAATATACCTCCATTAGTTATATGGGCGCAAACGCTTTAACAATTTGTCAGCACTAACCCAGCCACCCAGACAACCAAGTGATGCATACTTAAATCCCGCCACCTATAAAAATGACTATCAAACCTCACGGGCGTGGATATACACAGATGTGTGGAGCTATATATGAAGCAAGAATTTAGTTTCACCTACAAAATGCGTGTGTGTGTGTGTGCGCGCGTGTGCGTGAGAGAGAGAGCTTGCACGTACCATGATCTGAAAGGTAAAGCTATGCAGTGGAGATGTAGATGGCTTACACTATTAAATGGGGGCTTATGGAATCCGAACCTGCAAAATAGTAAAGTAAAGAGTGATTTATGAGGATAGTAACACCAATATACAATAAATACATACTTATATATCCACATACATCATGTCATAGATAGATAGATTAACACCAAAAAAGGTTCCATCCAAAAGCTTTACACTACGAAAGTTTAACTATTAACTTAACGATCCACTAACACTACTAACCTGTACCCTGGTGCATTGGGAGCATCTCTTTGCAATAGTGATTCTCCGAGCCTCAACATTTGCTCAACTATAAAAGAGTAGAGAGGAGAGAGAGAGAGAGAGAGAAAAGAGAGTACCAATCTCATAATGCTCGTCACCATGCAAGCCCTTTAAATTCTTGATGTGTTCCACTGGCACCAAATAGTGCCTATGAGAATCAACCCATATGTCATATAGAATGTACATACATATCTATGTACATGTTTTCACACACCCACACCCACACCTACACACACACGCACAGTACCGGTACCCAGCCGGATCTCGATCTTCAAATGCAAGAATCTTTTCATCCTAAACGAGCACTCATATCATTCCAGTACTCTCCCTGATCCAAATCGCATACCTGGAATAGCACATTACCTGTGCGGCCTTCGAATTTGCCTCGCGCAATATCGCAGAATGGACACACTACCATAGCTCCCAAGAAATTTGATGCCCTTAATTTCCCCTGTTTAGGGCTGGGTGCCCTTAATCTCGGGTTTAGGGTTCTTGAGGGTTTTAGGTATGACGATTGCGGGCGAGGTACGATCGAGAGTAGCAGGCATTGCTTCCAGATTTGCAGGGAGGGGAAGTGCGAGCAAGGAACCGGCAGATCGAGCAAGGTATCAAGCAGCAGTAGCGCCTGTGCCAGTGCGAAGAAATCTTCTGCCTTCACAACAGGGTGCATTGGAAGGGCCTCCATTCGGGCATTGGAACAAGCGAGGAACCGATCAAATCGTCTGCTAAGAAGCTCGGTAGGCTCATTTATCTCATTAATATTCCCCTCAGAATGCAGCTGCCTCCCCGTCCGGACAATCTCAGGGAGCTCTGCTTCCGTACTTATCCCAGGGCCACCAAGGTACAATTTTATATTACATCACTCATGATTATATATGAGCTTGTATATTTTGGTCTGGGTGTTGTCATCAAATAATTACAATATGTATAAGCTTGTGATACTAACTCTAGTTAGCATATACTATTTGTCGAATATGTGCACATCTACATGCCGATAATCTGACTTGTGTGTATACGTCAGCTGTAGATAGATTTACCGAGTACTAGACAAGTGTTATGTATATATCATACCACCATGTGTTAAAAGAGTGGTGAACACTGGTAGCTGAACCAGTTTAAGTAATTTGGCACTATACAATGGGTTATTACCGAATGGTAGATGTTTTTTCTAAATATATGTTGTTGTTATACACTAATATACTAACCCATCGTCATGCATATGAATAAAGAACGGGCTAGTTTATATTATTACGAACAGCTAGTTTCTTAAACATAGGATTGTATATATCTCGTCCACACACACACACAAGTGACGTTGTGAATTTCAAAGTGCAGCTGGAGATAAACGGGTGCTGCAGCTGGTGTATGGAATGGACGTAGAGAAAGTCCATACGCTTAACATGGATGGCAAGAAAAAGTACAACCACAAGAAGAGGTACTACTACAGAACGGCATCGTATAAGAAATGCTACGTGTACCTGAAGAGGCCTATTACACTCTCCAAGGATCTGTTCCCATTGAACGTATTCTATGGGGACAAGAAAGAAGGTGAGGAAAACAAAGACCAAGGTGCTGCTACGTCTGAAGAACAGCAAGCACCTCCAGCTCCTTAAGTAAGTTTGTGTTTTCCTTGTCGCATTAAAGGACTCGTTTACTTTCAAAGATCTCACAGGTTCTCTATTTATGAGTTGACAGATGTGTGTGCATATACTATACGAAATGCTACACACCCATACTTGTGCATGTGAGACTGTTTTGTTGTTCCATTATTCTATTGTCAAACACACTTTTTGACATATGTATTGTTGTTTCTGTTGTATGCATGTATGGCAACTGCTTATTAAATTGTCAAGCACATACATATCAGATACACACACACACACACACGTTATTATTTCCCAGTTTTTTAAATTCGCATCAATACTTATTGTTTTCATTCATACTTAATACGGACTTTGTGCGCATGCATTTATGTGTTTGTCTGTGTATATATTTCGGCTGTATTCCTACATACATATACATAAGCGCAGACACATAATAGTGCGTTTATTCATGCATATATCCTTTTATATTTAAAACATGCGTGTGTGTGTGTGTGTACAAACACACACACAAACGTGTATGTTTGTATACACGCATTGTTTCACGCGGTAACTATATGGATTTTTTCTTCTTTCAGAAAATACATCCCACCCGGCATGTGTGTGTGCGTGTGATGACGTGAGAGTAGTCTTAATGAGTCGTGTTTTAACTAATATATACATATAGTATATATATTCACGTGTATATATTTCAAAGGTTGACGTTGATGGACTGTTTAACGTTTAGTATATCGTGGCCCTACGGAGCATAAAAACGACATGAAAATGCATATGCGAATGTAGTTTGGACTTAAATTAAAATTTATTACAAGAACTTTGAAGCAAATGTGTTGCATAGAAGATCTATAAATACAACGACAAGAATCATGTATGGATTTCTAGGGTTTTGTCTTCTTTTAGGTCTCCAATTCAAGCTCTCGCTATGGCAGGCGTTTCTCTGTCGATCTCTCGCACATTACGTTAGAAGCACAGGCAAGATCGAGGATTGCACGCTCTAGGTAGAGCTGCTCCTATGTAGAATGCGAATTCATGTTCCAGCGCCTCTTCAGGGATTGATTCTGTGTTCTTTGATCGATCTGTAGCACATTTTGATCGATTCTCGGTAAGCATATTAGGATTCACATGGTTCCGCACAGTAGCGCTGCTTGTCGAAATGAGAATCCGTCTTCTTGATCAGCATCGCCATCGGATTCAGTGTTACTAGGGTTCGTTCATCGGTTCTGGATAAGCATGGATGGGATTCATGATGCCGCCTAGTAGAGCGGCGCCTATGCAGAATGCCAATTGTTCCTCACCATCGCCAAAGAGTCAGCTGCCAAATGGGCGCAACAAGCAGTATTTGCCAAGCAACAACGAAGAACACTTATGCAACGCTTGGATACGTCATTCTCTCCCTTAAGCGCAAGTTCCTTGTTATCCTCCCCTTGTGTACATCTGCATGGTGCTTTTCTACATAAACACTGTCGATTTGCCTCTCATTAGCAAGCCCACTCCTCCCTGAAAGGCTCCATTTACCGCAGCCCCGAAGTTTTCAGCAAATTGTGGCCGGCAATGCAATCTGCTAACAACACAGAGGTAAGCTTACTATAAAATACATATACGTGTTGAATCATTCTGAATTTTCTCAGATAAACGCTGTCTGGCAATATCCGAGACAAGGCGAAGGTTGGGTTCCTTGTCTCGACCGCGACTTAGATGCTCGTGGTAAGCGCCGTATGTATACGCACACTTTCCATAATATATTATGATACTGAGATGCTTGTGTCCAGAATTGCCACCTTCAAATGGATATATAATGATTGAAGCTAACGGAGGTCTGAACCAACAAAGATCATCAGTGAGTAAACTAGCTTAAGTTAATTGCTTTACACGTAAATGTGTAACAAAGCTCTGACTCTTTATGTAGATTTGCAATGCTGTAGCTGTGGCAGCGCTATTAAACGGTACACTCGTTATTCCGGACTTCCATTTTAATAGCGTCTGGCAAGACAGAAGGTACGTCACCGCCTTAAATTGATATATACATTAGATGTATATATTTATACTGATACTATTTTTTATGTCCTGTGTATTACACAGCACATTTGGGGAGATTTATGACGAGGAGCATTTCATAGCTGCTCTGAGGAAAGACGTGAGAGTTGTCAGCAAACTACCAGACGAGCTTATGGAGAGCATAGGCAATTTAAGTAACATTTTCAACTTTAGGATTAAAGCACTCGCACCACCGAGCTTTTACCTCGAAAAGGTTCTACCAAAGCTCCTAGAAACTGGGTAAGTGATGTATCTATAATGTTTGTATGCGTGTGATATGACCCTTTCTTCTTGTTAAACAGGGTTATCAGAATAGCCCCATTTGCTAATCGGTTATCGTACGATCACATTCCTTTACAATTGCAACGGTTAAGGTGTTTCACAAACTACGAAGCTCTCAGATTTGCGAAACCCATTGACGAAGTCGGGAAGTTGCTAGTCCAGCGTATGAATGAACTTAGCTCTGAAAGCGATGGCAAGTATGTTGCTGTGCATTTGCGATTCGAAGAGGTAACGTACATCTCTCTCTCCTCTCTCTCTCTCGGATGGTATATATTCATTCATGGGCGCGTTTATAGGAAATATTAATAATACATATTATTAACTGATACTAATGCACATCAACACAGGACATGGTTGCATTTTCGTGTTGTATCTATGACGGAGGGCCAGAAGAGAAAGCAGAGATGGACGCTGCACGTGAGAAAGGGTGGAAGGGCAAGTTCAACAGAAAGGGACGTATTATTAATCCAGAAATCAATAGAATCGAAGGCAGATGTCCACTAACACCACTGGAGGTAAACACTGTCATTAACGTTAATTAATTGTCTTCTATATAAATGTAGTTATAACTAGTTTATGCATAACCATTGTAAGCGTATATGTATAGTTATGATATCAATATTTTCTGTATTTTGTAGGTTGGAATGATGCTAAGAGGGATGGGGATTAAGAGTTCTACACCGATATATCTTGCTGCGGGGAAGATTTACAAAGAAGAAAAGAATATGCTACCGTTGCGACAGATGTTCCCTAGACTGCAGACGAAAAGATACCCTGCTTTCTTCTGAAGAGCTTGCACCTTTTAAGGTAAGTATCCGCTATATCAATATACAAACATATATGTAGTATCAGCCTTATCTTATAGTACTTGATATACTATGCGGATCTTTATGTAGTACATAGTGCGTTGTGTGTGCTTTTGTGTATCTGGTCCTGTCACTAAAATTATATGATTATGTAATGGATTAATAAAGTTATGTAATTATTTAACACTTTATTATCATCTTATTTATACTATATGATATATATACTTTACGCGCTTGAATGGCACAATTTCAATGCCTTTGACCTCTCTTTCTCTCGGCGTGGGTGTGGGTCGTAATAACATCGATGTAATGGTATCTATATCGTAAACTATAGATGGCATTGCATGTAATGATTATAATTTGGTAAACTTGTGTACAGAATCACTCGTCAAGACTAGCTGCCTTGGACTACACGGTGTGTTTGCATAGTGAGGCCTTTGTGACGACACAGGGTGGCAATTTTCCACATTTTTTGATCGGCCATAGGCGATTTCTTAATAAGGGCTATGCAAAGACGATACGACCTGATAAACGGAAGCTTGTCCGGCTCTTGGATGATCCTCTCAGGTAAACTATTAACATTTTTGTAGTTGCATTGATATTATAGATTACATACACGTATTCATGAGAAGCAAATAGGCTGTTAATAGATCAGTGTACTGTGGTCATGGTTTCATGTGTGTATGAATCTCTTCAAACAATAAACAAACACTTGTAATTGTTTGTGTGGTGTATATCGTTTATACATTAGTTTACACATGCATGTGTGAACATCTGTCTGAGTTTATATTGTTTAAATATATGGACTGTATATATAAACACACAACAGATACACTGCACACACACACACACACACGCACAGAGCGGTTCTTACGAGCTACCTACGTGCAGCTGGGCGTTTTTTACAAAGCAGTTACAATCAATGCAAAGACATAACGACGTGAAGGGACACGAGATGCGGAAGACAAGTGCTTCCATATATACATATCCGGCACCAGACTGCATGTGCCCTGAGAATCCCGCGACACCCCCGAAAGCTCCCACGAATCCCATACCCACTTCGAACGATTCAACTGTGGTTGTAGTGGGATAATTCAGCACCTAATATCTTCATCACATTCGACGAAGAAGAACAGGTGCTTTTTGTAATTTTTTCTACCCGTGTTGACATTTTGTTTATTGGAATTCTTTTGTACAGTGGTGTTTCCAAAATTTAATGCTAAATTTAAATTTTTTTGTCTAATGAGTTAATTATTACAAACTTAAATACCTGAAATGTTATTAACAATTTAATTATGTTTATATATTTATAATTTACCAGTAATAATATTCGTGGTGGACTAGATTTTTATAATATTAATAAATTATAAATTCTCTAGTAATTAGACCAATATCAAATTAAAAAATGAATTTTTATTATTTGTTTGAATGCATACAAAGTAGCTATAAAATATATATATAGAACATAACATTAAAACATTCATATATAACTCAACTATATCAACTGAACCAGAAGCTGTATGTAAATATATTTTAAATTTATATTATTGCCTTATCCCTTTTCGTTTTTTCTTACTAAAGCATGTGTAATTTTTGTTAATAATGTATTTTTAATTATTTACCTTTTTAGTAAATTTACATAATTTTATATTAATCGGTCATAGTATTAAGAATTATTGATGAATAAAAAAATATATAATATAACATATTAGAATGTCAAGTCTATTCCATTTAAATAATAACATTCAATGTTTTTTTTTTTATATCTACACACACACACACACACACATATATATATATATAATACGTGAAATATGTATTTATAACATTTTATTAAGATTGTGTAAAGACTATATATTATTCATTTTTTATATTAGCAGAAAAACAATTTTTGAATTTAGGGTGCGGACTTTGCCCGGAGCAATGCAATGCAGCTAAATGCTTCACGCAGGAGTGAAGAGGGCGGGAATTCTAGGGTTCACTGCAAGAGCTCGGCGATGGCGGATCAGTAACGATCATGTCGTGGGCATCGACGCCAAAGGTAGTCTTAGGATGCATCGCGTTCGCCGTATTCTGGATCATGGCCGTAGTCCCGGTCCTCCCATTGCTGCCCATCGGAAGAACAGCCGGATCGCTACTGGGTGCCTGTCTCATGGTAGTATTCCAAGTGATTTCCCCAAAAGAAGCATTTGATTCAATAGATTTGCCCATACTCGGACTCCTGTTCGGCACAATGGTGGTCAGTGTGTACTTAGAACGAGCAGATATGTTCAAGTACCTGGGACACGCTCTTTCCTGGCATAGCCGAGGTGGTAAAGACCTTCTGTGTCGGATCTGTATATTGTCGGCCTTGTGTAGCGCGCTCTTCACGAATGACACCACCTGTGTGGTCCTCACACAGTTTGTTCTTCAGGTGTGCCGGGACGAGAGGCTCCCTCCACAGCCGTTTCTTATAGCTCTTGCGTCCAGTGCGAATATTGGCTCCTCGGCTACCCCCATTGGGAATCCCCAGAACTTGGTGATTGCTGTTCAGAGTGGGATTGAGTTTGGGAAGTTCCTAGGCGGTGTTGCTCCCGCTATGATCCTGGGACTGGTTACCAATACTTTGTTGCTGCTTGTTTTCTACTGGAAGCGTCTTGTTCCGTCCGATGCTAAAGATGGGGAGGAACACAAGCTTGACAAAGAGCAAGGTGGTAGGCATGCAAACTTAGAAAAAAAGAGCGAAGAACGAAGAAGTGAAGAGTTGCAAGGTGATGCTGGGGACATGAACTCAGGGCACAAGAGTTCATGTCATGCACAAAGAGGCGAAGAACACCAAATTGATATCGAAGCGGGTTTAACTGGTACATTGAGTCCACATGTGGAGAGTGATGTTGTGGGTGGCAGTTCTATCACAGCTAGTTCTATACCTGCTAATGTCCAGGATGGTAATTTTCGAACTGCTAATGTAGAGCAACAAGGTGAACCTTCTCAGCCCCGGCCTTCTATAATCGCCATCAACGAGATTCTTCGGCTAGAACCAAGAGGTTCGTGTTCTAATTGAAGTCTTCATATATCTATTGCATCATACTTAGTATACTTGGTCTAGGCAGCGGACGGATTCAGCATTGTGGTCATGAAGCTTCACTTTTTCAGTGGTTAAGGAAGAAGGTATGGAAGCTTTCTGTTATTGTGTGGTGGGAATGCTGGTGGCATTTTTGTACGGGCTGGATTTGGCATGGACAGCTATAACTACTGCTATTGTCCTCATGGTGCTGGATTTTACAGATGCCAGTCCGAGCCTTGATCAGGTGATGACTTGTGTGTGTATGTGTGCTTTTGTGTATGTGATCCGTTAAACATGTACATAGACATACTAATTATATTTCAATGCAGGTTTCGTATTCGCTACTGGTCTTCTTCTCGGGCATGTTCATTGCGGTCCGGGGTTTTAATAAGACTGGTGCACCTGGGCAACTGTGGAATGCTGTGGAGCCTCATGCTCGGATTAATCAAGCATCTGGAATAGCAATACTTGCGTCTGTTGTCATTCTGCTGTCAAATGTTGCGTCCAACGTACCAACAGGTGAGTTTTTTTGGTGCGCGCGCGTGTTTGTGCCTATTGTATATTTAGTATAATGCCCATAATGTCCAAGCCATTTGCACTATTTTATATCGTACAAACACATGCATACATTCAACCATCATATATAGTATTAAGTTTGAAAGATATATTTATATGTATCTATGTATGTAATATGTGAAACCTTGTCGTTTCTGCAGTCCTGCTGTTGGGGAGTAGAGTAGCGGCATCCGCAGCAACAACGCAAGGCACCAGTGTAACAAGAGCTTGGTTGATTCTGCATGGGTACTATCTCTCTCTCTCTCGTTGTTGGCAAGTGTTGGTAACTATACTACTTGGATAGGTTAGCACTGTAGCTGGGAACTTGACATTGGTGGGCTCGGCTGCGAACATAATTGTGAGTGAGCAGGCTAACAGAATGGAGCACTTCCCATACAACCTCTCTTTTGGAACCACTTAAGATTTGGTCTACCCGCTACACTCATTGTCATTGCTGTTGGTCTCCCTCTCATTCAAATATGACGTCATTTTGGTAAGCATTATAAATTTAAGAAAGAGTATATACCAAGCAAATTTATTGCAATCATTCCAAATCATTCTTATATTGCTAGTTGGCGTCATACGTGTCCATTTCCAGACTTGAGTATAAAGCTATATAACTTGTATGATAATTTTTGCATACCTTCCCAGTATGATGCTTGAACTACTTTCACTTAGTATATCGTCATTAGAATGTATATGCACTCGCACTCGCACACGCACACGCACACGCATACAGAGATTCTTATGCCTCTGTATACTAGTTCTCCTGTTTGAGTACAGTAAACATGTTTATATTTTATAACTTATGTATGGAAGTTTAATGGGTTGTTCTGTTGTTTAGAAAGTGAAGTACATACCTTTGACATGTTCTCATCCCAAAAGCGTGACACGTTTATCATTATACTCTATCTTGACTTTGCTTATTTGAGTTTCCCATATAACTTATTCCATAGCAAATTTCTTCAGTCCAAAGTACGCAGCTGGTATCCAGACATACATATTGTCATGACCAATAAAGTTAGGCATTGTACAGTGATATCTTCTTTATAAATACATATTTTTAAATTAAAACACACGCTCACATTACAGAGAGAGAATCCGGTGTTCATTTTAAGACGTCACCCACGAAACTAAGTGATATTTTAGTTGACAAAAGTGTCGAACGACATTCTACGGCACATAACATGACACACTACTAGTGTGCACGAGGTGCATGAGGTTGCTAGTAACAAGTTTCTTTACAATCTTAATCTATGCATTAACTTGTAGTGGCATGCACATCACACCCACTTGCCACCAACTCAGACCTTGACAAGCACTTTGTATAGATTTTCCTTACATGATTCAGTTCTTTACTCACAAGTCTAACAATGAAGATTGTTCTTCTTCATGTTTTGCTTGTATTCTTCATTTCAGCTACAGATGGTTTCAATATGAACACTTCATGCTCTTTCCAAGGAATCAGTAATGTAGCTGCTGGGGATCCGTCCGAGCTCTGGTCCGACTCTCTCCGAAGAGCCAACCGCCCCCTGCCGACAAATACTTTCTGGCTTAACTATGTCCTTGAGGATGGTTCACAGCCTGAGTATATACATCCATATTCAGTCAAATCCGCTCGAGGGTACATCTCGGTTTGCTATCCGAGCAGGCAGATCCAGCAGACATCCGTCATACAAGTCCACGCTGATGATGTCACTATTTCATGTAAGGAAGAGTCCGGCAAGTCGTTTGTTGTTTCCAGCTATGAAGATCTCTCTGTTACGTTAGCGAGTCCTGGGGGTCGTGTCTGGGTTCCGCTTGTCCGAGGAAGTCCTTATGTCACCTTCATTTTCCAGAGAGGCACTCCAGTCTTCACTACAATACATGATGTGGTGAACTCCTCATCTAATTCCGACAGTACCAAGCACAGGTTGGTCATGAACAATGGACAGATATGGCTGATATATGCTTCCTCCCCTCTTTCATTCTCCGGAGGGAGCTTCGACACTCAAGCTCCGTATACGGGCGTTATCCGTGTTGCGCTTCTCTCGAATGCCACCTCGGAGCATTACTTGGACAAATTCAGCTCGTGCTACCCAGTTGGAGGCCAGGTTGAGTATTCACCTCCTTCTGAGATCCGGTATATCTACAGAACGAATGGGAGTTGCTCGAACCAGCTGCTTATGCTTGGGCTACCGATGCACCGTGCTCTGATGAAATCCAACTTGTACTATGATGCCAGTGCAGTCCAGGGAGTAAGCTACAGGAGCATAGATGGACAAATGGAAGGCATTGTCGGTAACAAATGGACACTCAGAGTACCTACTGTGAATGTAAGCTGGTACTCACAACATGGAATCCGCAGCATGTCTTGTGTACAGGAGATTGGTTCAGCTCTGGAGCAGGACTCGGAAGCTCTGCCAGCAAAGATACAGAATTCTTCACCGTATTTCTTTGGAAAAGAAGTGGCCCGTGCAGCTCGGCTTGCACTCATTGCACAGGAGGTTGGAAGGTATGACTTGTTGGAGAACATCACTACCACGCTGAAAACTTCTTTGAAGCCGTGGTTAACTGGTGACACCTCGGTTGGAAATGGGATTGGATATGACAGAAAGTGGGGAGGACTCGTGAGTCAAGGTGGAGCAGCTGATAGTGGAGCTGACTTCGGTAATGGGATCTACAATGATCACCATTTTCACTGGGGCTACTTCGTGTATTCGGGTGCCGTGTTAGCTAAGCTAGACTGGGATTGGGGAAGCAAGTACCGGTGTAAGCTGTATAAACTCATGTCAGATTATATGCAGCTACAGGATGGCACACGATTCCCTCGCCTACGGCACTTTGATCCATGGGTCATGCATTCGTGGGCCGCTGGTTTGAAGAAGTTTGCAGATGGACGTAACCAAGAGAGCACAAGTGAAGCAGTGAATGCATATTACTCTGCCTCTTTACTTGGAACAGTATATGAAGATGACAAAGTTCGGAGTATGGGGCTATTGTTAGCTGGAGTCGAGGTATACGGTGCACAGTTCCTGTGGCACGTATCCGAGGAGAGTGAGTTATACGAAGATGAATTTGTGAAGGATAACAGGATGGTTGGTGTGTTGTGGTCTAACAAACGGGATGCCGCACTCTGGTTTGCACCGGCTGAACAATATGCAATCCGAGTTGGGATTCAGATGCTGCCTGTCACTCCGGTGACCGAGATGTTGTTCCCGGACTTGAACTTTAACAAGGAGGCTGTGGAGTGGAGTATGGAGAAAGGCAATGCATCGGACTCGTGGAAAGGTTTTATATGTGCTCTGCAAGCGACTTATGATCGTGTGGCTGCGTTGGGTCTCTTCCGGCAACTTAATGGGTTTGATGACGGGAATTCTGCGTCCAACTTGTTGTGGTGGATTCATACTCGGCCTCTGAGTTTCCATTAACTATGGGAAGCAAAATATTTATATACCATTTTTCTCATACCTACAGGTTATCACAACACAGGCTCCCTCATACACGCACGCACGCGCCCCTGTATGTTCTCATGATGTATAACTTATCAATATAAACATAAATATTACGTTAGAAAGATTAAATACAGATTATAGATAAAATTTAGATATTTCTTAGGTTCAGTTCTCTTAATAGTGTATTCTACAGTGGCTATTTAGATGCATACATGGTATTTACATGTAGGATATCTCCTGTGCACACATTATTAAGATGATGTGCTCCAAATCACTTTCGAAAGCAGCTGAACAAAATCGAACGATCAACCACCTAAAACACACGTCATTTTTGTCATGACAGCGAGGTAAATAGTCGCGGAGGAACTGTCAAGGATATTCGAATATTCTTCACTCACCATTGTCATGTATACATTTTTGAAGTTTTAAAAATTATATTTGTACCTCTAAACTTTAATTTTAAACTTCATGCACTTAAATCAAATATATATATTTTTAAGAATATATAATATTTGTCATTCATATATATATATGTATGTATGTATGTATATGTATATGTATATTATCTATGTATGTATTTGTTTTATTTTATTTTATTTCATTATAATTTCTATAATACGTATATAATTCTATTTCATATAAAATTACAACACAATAAAAATTTATATTAGACATTGTTTGCAATACTAGATAGAGTTTTTTTTATTTTTCTTTCTTATTGAATTTTATAATTTTTTATTTATTTTTCAAGTTTTGTTTATAAGGCTAAAATTAAAATGATGTTTGATTTTGACTTGTTATCTTTTTATTTATAAGATTTTAGAGTGATAAGTATATTTATATAAATATAAAGTTTCTTATATGGGTAAAATGTATTTAAAATTATACATGAGTATCAAAATTTCTGAGTGTACTGATAGCTATTGAATTGGTTTCAATTTGAACCATTTCCTTATGTATATAAGTTAAGATTTTGGATTAATACAATATATAAATTTTTATATTTCAAACTCTTACGTGGGTGGAGGTGAAGGGCACCTCTAATTGTCTTTATGGAGCGTTCGGATTTGTGTTTTTTTTGTAGATTTCCTTGTTTATTTTGTATCTTATTTGTTTTTTAAGGCAAATCCTTTGTATGTGAAGCAATTACTCATATAATTATTAAATGTCATACGGGTGCAATTAAACAATCAATCTTAGTTAATAACATCATTCACATCTCATGGTATTACTCCTTTTGTTCATGTTGTGAATCCTCAAGTTCGATTGGATTTCTTTGGAAATCTTAGGGATAATGTGTATCATTGGCTTAATAACTTCACGATGGTTGCCACATATCATTCATGGGACGATCCTCTATGTTTGTGCAAGTGTCTTCAAGGGACAGTGTTGTAGTGTTACAGTGGTCTGGATGTAACAACTTGTGAAATTGGAGTATTTTTGACTATGATAATGCTTTTCAGTAGTTGCATCATATTATCAGGGCCATTTGAATCATGATACAATTTGGTATTCGCTTTTAAAACCTTTTGCTGCATGCAGAGCCTAACATGTCGGAGCACATCAAGTTAAGTATGTTGTGACCAACACTTCATCAAGACCTTGTGGGGCTTGTGCATACACTAGCTCCAGTGACTCTTGACGATGCTCTACGGCTAGCACAACGATATGAGACATCACCTCTCCCACTTGCAACTTCATGTTCTCTAGTTCCACTTTATGATGGGGATGGTCATGCTTTAATAGAGGTTGATGTTGTTGTTTCTCACGTGCTAGCACAAGGTTGGGGCCATGGATGTGGATGTGAATGTGCAATCTATTGTTGGGTGTGATGAGGTTGGACACTTATTGGCGCTGTCAATGTTTTTTGAGTGGTGTCCTCTATTTATGGGGTGGAAGCCTTGGTGTCAACAACGTTCAGCTGGTGCCGCTGCAGTGGAAGGTTTGATGTGGTAGATCTTCTGGGAAATAAAGAATCACACAAGTAGAGAAGGTCCTCGTGTAAATAAGTTGGTGACCCCTTCATCTTTCTTTCGGGAGTATCATCAAGGGGTTCACTCGGCACCAGTTCATTCAGTTTTACTTTTCAAACTTAATTCAATACACGACATGTCCTATTTTCCTTTTAGTGTTGGTTGATACATGTTCAAGTTTGTCTTTTATTCTGCAATCTATTGCTACACGTCGTAGTCTTCATTTGCGCCATGCGATAGAACCAATCTTTATTCTTTACAACAACGAACACTCTTATGCTTGTTCGCGGGATGAAATTAACATCGTTGTCCATGTGAACGATCATAGTTTAAGTTTTAATCTTTATGGGTGGTGTTGAGTCAATCTTTTAACCTTATTCTTGATATGGATTGATTGACTCGCAATCATGTCAAGTGTGACTTTGAAAAGTGTCTCCCTTGTTTGACTCTCTTCATCTTTTTCCATTCATGTTATTTTTATTTTACTTTGTTCATCTACTTCTACCTTTGTTTCCATTACTTCAGTTTTACCTTTACTTCCTATTGTTTTTCCTTCATGCTCTTCCATTCCCTCTTTGAATCCTTCAGATGATCATCGTGATGCATTTGTTGATTAATTCAACAAGAAATATGTTGATCTTTTCAACTTCAACTTGTCATTTAAAGCCAAGATTGTAACACGTCACCCTATTCCAACTGAGGATACTAGGCTAATCAAGGTACTTGTTCGGCATCAATCACCGAAGGAGCTCAAGATCTTACAGGCAAATGTTAAGAAGATGTTGAAAAAGAGTGTTATCCAGAAGTCTCATGTAAAAACCCTTAGGAGCACTCGGTTCTGCATGACTATCGCTCGTTAAACGATATGACTATTTCATATGTTTACCCACTTCTTTATACTGCAAATCTTTTAATCGACTAGGGTGGAGTCATTGATTCACCAAGTTAGATTTCACATTTGGATATTGACAAGTTTTGATGGTTGACATGGACATTCCCAAGACCGCTTTTCGGACACCATTTGGCTTGTATGAATTCTTGGTGATGCCATTTAGTTTAAGCAATGCTCTAGTGACTTTCTAGCATATGATGATGATGAATGGAGGTGATTGCTAATTTCATTGACGATGTTTTCATTCACTCAGAAGAAACATAGGAGGAGCATGTATGTGATGTACGCAAGGTTTTAGATTGATTGCGGGAAGTTGGTTTGAAGCAAAAGTTGTTGCACTAGCAAGAGCACCAACTTCCACCCAACGAGTTAGGTAGTCAGAACTTAGAAGCGGTAATAACGTACTCGTTACTAGCAATCGACTACAAAAGAGGTCCTATTAAATCAAATGCCACCAACTCAAATAAACAAGAAATACAATTGACTCTAACCGTTCTTTCAAAGTACACGAGGGAGTATTGTAAGCTTGTCACCACGCACAACTATGCACATACCAAATCACATCTTCTAGCAACTTTGGCTAATAGAAAAATTTGTGCAGTTTCTTAATCACACAACGATGTCCCATTTCATTTGTAATTTTGCCTTCAGGACTACCTTCTTTATTTTGTGGGGAATAATCATTTACGGTTAGTGGTGCTTTCGCTCTTCGTTCCATGCTTCCTTCATACTTACCATGACTCTCATGTTCTTGAGGGCATATGAGACATTGTCATGTGATTGAGAAGCTGCACAGATCTTTTTATTGGCTAGAGTTGTGAGGAGATGTGATTCAATATGTGTATAGTTATGTATAGTGCCAAGCTTGTAATACTCCCCTGTGTACTTCAAAAGGATGGTTGGAGTCAATTGTAATTTCTCGTTTGTTTGAGTTGTTGGCATTTGATTTGATGGGACCTTTTTCACATTCAATTGTTGGCAATGAGTACGTTATTATTACTTCTAAGTTCTGACTACCTAACTCGTTGGGTGGAAGTTGATGCTCTTGTTAGTGCAACTGCTTCTATTATTGACCAATTTCTCCTTAATCGAGTAGTGTTTTAACATTCTTGTCCAAAGCGAATTCTCTCGGACAATGGTCCTGCATTTATGGTTGAGGCATTTCATATCTTAACATCTCGGTTGGGGATACACACACTTTCACAAGTACTTATCATTCTCAAACAGATGGTTTTGAGAGGGCCCTAATCATGATGACCCAAGTCTGCTTGGGTCTTTTTCCCACATATCCCATAATTTTTACCAGGTGGTCAATCCACCAAGTTAGATTATGACACTCACCAGCCCTTTAAGATAGTGGATGCGCTCATCCACAGACTCAAGAGTTGCTACTGTCACCTCCCTCCTTGGTCACTTATGACATGCCTTACACTGGCAATCCACTATGGATCCAGGCCCACTACTACCCCTTCTTTATCGGGTGAAGCACATGAGGCCTACCCATTAATGATGAGAAACAACGTTAACATCATGTGGTAGATCTCGTTGATAACACAAGATCTACCATAGTGATGAACTATGACAGATAACAACAACGCTACAACTCTCATCATCATCCACTTGTAGAGTACAAGGTGGATGAACTAGTGTTGGTTCATTTTCCCAAGCTTACAATACGTGGTTTAGTCAAGAGTTTCCTTGTTCAGTGGAAGTGACCATATCGAGTGCTATGGTAAGTGGCCGCAAGTTTATGAGGTTCGGCATGACATTCAATCTGATGTCCTCCAGATTCGGGCCCATCTACCAACCTTAACCACTTCCATCCTTCTGAGAGGAAGGGATGATGTAAGGTCTATATGTACAACTATATGCACATATATTATTATTAGCATAGTGGGATTTTGATAGCTGTAGGATTGGTTTTAATCTGAACCACTCGCTCTTATATATAAACTAGGGGTTTGGGCTAATACATATTTTTATATTCCGAGCTCTCACATAAGGAATAGGGTTTGGGCTAATACAATATACATATTTCTATATTTTGAGCTCTCACATAAGGAAATTCTATTTATATTTAATTTTTAATTATGGCCTTATAAGAGCTCTCTTTAAAACTAAGTAAAAAACAAAAAACAAAAAAAAAATTAAATTAAATTAATTATAAAATCAATTCATAATTAGAACTAAATATTTAAGTTTTGATATAAATGGCAAAGCATACATTGGAATGCACACATGGCATGATATAGTAAACTAGATGTTTACCAAGATTTGAATAAGATATACGATAATTATATAATGTTTGATGATTAGGTTTGTTGTGCATATCATCCTTAAAATATTTTCAAGTATACTTTCGTATAAAACAACTTGATGTGTATGTTTATGTTAACACATTCAAAACTTTCCTATGTGCAAAAATTATTGTTCACAACGTAGGAAAAGCTTTACCAGTTAAAGGATATGGGATTTCAACCTAGAATAACTATATATATACTTATCTCGTCTCTAAGGTCAAGGATAGGATTTTGCTTTGGCCATTGCCATGTATAAGCATTCACAATATACCATAAACATGCACTTGCATTACTATATGAATACAAGATATAGCAAGTGTGGGAAACTTACCTCTCTCCCAAAGATACTCTCTCTCTCATGCATTGCTCTCCATAGCCTTCATAGTGTCTCCCCCTTCTTGCCCTTGTCACAACCCGATACAGGATACAGGTTACAAGATACGGGTTACAGGATATACTTACAGGATATGCCTGCAGGATATACTACAGGATATTTCTACAGGATATGCTTATAGGATATGCTATAGGATATGCCTAGAAGATAAGGGTCACTATTCTTAGCTCATGACTAAATTAGACTCATGACTAGATTAGACTTCATGACCAGATTAGCTTGGAATTGTGAGCATAAAAGCTTCGACCTAATTGTTGTACAATCAATTACTATCAACACCAATCATTCTACGATTATTCTTGTTCCTTGTTCTTGTCTTGTTCTTGTCTTACTCTTTGCCTCCTGCTCCTGTCTTGCTCCGGATCCTGTCCGGTTCCTGTTTTGTTCTTGGATCCTGTCCTGCGCCTTCCTGTCTTGCTTCTGAATCTTATCATGTTCCTGTCCAGCTCCTGGATTCTGTCCTGCGCCTGGTCTTGCTCTTGAGTTCTTAGTTCCTATCCTACTCCAATTCTTATCCACATTTCCTATCCTGCTTCTTGTCCTGCTATCCTGCTCTGGTTCCTATCTTGCTCCTTGTCTTGCTATCCTACTCCAATTCTTATCCTGCTCCTTGTCCTGTTATTCTGTTCTATTTCCTATCTTGCTCCTTGTCCTGCTATCCTGCTTCAGTTCCTATCCTGCTCCTTGTCCTACTATCCTGCTCCAGTTCCTATCCTGCTCCTTGTCCTGCTATCCTGCTTCAGTTCCTATCATACTCCTTGTCCTACTCCTGAGTTCCTATTTCCTATCCTACTCCGGTTCCTATCCTGCTCCGGTTCCTATCCTGCTCCTTGTTCTGCTCCTGAGTTCCAAGTTTCTGTTCTGCTCCCTGTCTTGCTCCTGAGTCAAGCCTCCTTGTTCTCGGAATCCTGCTCACTTCTTTGTTTCTAGATCGTGGCTTAATAGTTTGATAGTAACTCCCTTCATAGCTCTCCGTTTCCTAGCTACTTTTTTTTCCTTCATTCTTTTTCTTTGTTTTCCTCCTTTTTCTTTCATAGATCATGGCGGATTTTGAGCACTTTTAACGCGAGCACCAAATGTTGCTTGAGCTGGCCACTTTGCGCCAAGTGGTCACCGATCTGCAAGGTTCCACCAACGCGGCACATGCAGCTGCTGATGCATCCTCCAAGATTGCTGCGTAGGCTCTCTCTCTAGCATCGATGGTTTTCTCTCCATCGAACTTTTCTTCAGAGCTGAAGATCAGTATGCCAGAAAAGTTCAGTGGCAATCGTGCCGATTTTCAAGGTTTCTTAAATCAGATCCGGCTCTTGATCCGCATGCAACCACACTGTTACTCCACTGATGCACAAAAGGTTGGCCTTTTGGCATCCTTACTGGTTGGATCTCCACGGGCTTGGGTTGCTCCTTTACTGGAGCGTGGCGACCCATTGATGGACGACTTTGAAGGATTTGTGGCTGCCTTTGAAGCCTGTTTTGGAGATCCTGATAAGTATCGTTCTACATACACGAAGTTATGGAAGCTCACACAAGGATCCAGACCAATTTCCGTTATGCATCCGCATTTCAGCAACTTTGCACGAACATTCCATGGGACAAGACTGCACTGATTGAACACTTTCATTTGGGGTTGAGGGATGACGTGAAGAACCTTCTCCTTACGTTACCGGATGCTCAAACATTAGCAAAGATCATGCAACAAGCCGTTCGCTACAACAACCGTTTGTTCGAGCGTCGTCGGGAAAAATCCGTCAGCAGTTCCTGCAAGCCAATCCTGCAGCTGTGGCACATGTTCCTGCGACACCTTCTGGAGTAGTCCCTATGGAGATTGAGAAATACAAGCGTGGTCCACTTTCAGCTGCGGAGAAGCAACGTCGTCGTGGTGAGAACTTATGCTTGTATTGTGGTGAAGCAGGACACAAGTGGCAGAATGTCCTGCTAAAGCTAGGAAGTTCAAGACGTGTGAAGTTGAAGCTAAAGTTCAATGTCCACTTCGTTTATGAGCTGCGAAGTTGGACAATGGTGCAGGCTCCATTGGTGTTGATCATACCATTTCATCAGTCAAGTTTCCTGTACACATTCACCTCAACGATCGAGAGCTCAAGGAGTTTGCCTTGTTAGACACTGGTGCAAATGCATGCTTCATGGATGACACTTTTGCAACTCAGCATGGCATTCCAGTGGTGAAGTTGAGGCGTGTAGTTCCTGTAGGTGGCCGATGGTCATCTAATTGTTTCAGGTGTAGTTACTCATGCTACCACACCTCTCTCTTGTAGTTATGGTGCATTTCACTGTTCGATTTCCTTCAACTTGATCAAGACTCGGTCGACTCCCATCGTTTGGGCATGCCATGGTTTGTGGTTGCAAATCCTCAGATCGACTGGAGGTCTAGGACGCTCACATTTTCCTCTCCAACAGCCAGGATCAATCTTGTACCTTCCTGCGTGCAGGATATGTCCTTAGTGTTTGAGGCAGTATAAGCTTCAGGATTGTTAAACAGGAAAAGGGCTCTCTGCCTCACCTTTTCCTATTTAACCTGTTTCCTTCACACAGACAGGAAAACCTTTCATACAACGTACAGGAAAGGCTACACCCTTTCCTTCCTCAACTCTCAATATATATATATATACAGACTTCTCCCAGTGCCACTATGACTGGCCTCCAAAGTCAAGGGCAAGAATGGATTTTGGCTATTGCCTTGTTAGATCCATTCATTGAGAGTAGACATACACACACACAAGATTCTCTAATATGCACCTTTCATTACTAACATGAATACAAAAGACAAAGTGTAGAGAACCTTTATCTCCTGCTAGAACTTCAAATGGAGACCCTTCTCCTGTTAGAACTTCCTGTTGAGACCCTTCTGGAGACCCCTTCTCTCGTGCCCTAACTACTCTTAACTACCCTTCCTCTCGCCACGTCATCCTTTACCTTTTCCTTTTCCTTCACCTTTTCCTTTTCCTCTCGATAAGGATTTTCCTCCTTCACAACCTTTCCTTCCTTTTCCTTACTCACCTTTTCCTCTCGGTAAGGATTTTCCTCCTTCACAGCCTTTCTTTCCTTTTCCTTACGCACCTTTTCCTCTCGGTAAGGATTTCCTCCTTCAGCCTTTCTTCCTTTTCCTTACGCACCTTTTCCTCTCGGTAAGGATTTTCCTCCTTCACAGCCTTTCCTTCCATGCTTACTACAGACCTTCCTACCCTTATTCTCTTCCACAGTAGGATGTCCTATGCTCCTAATATTTTACCTTTAACACTGCCCCCTCCTTATTTGTTGCTGTGTCCTCACGGCAACTATCCTATTCCTTCCTTTGGATGTTGATCTTCATGGTACTGTGGATTCTCTCCTTTATACTTCCAAAAGTTGTTCTTCACTTTCCTAAGTTCTTGGTTGGAAGTTGATACCTTAAGTTGCAGCACTTGCTTTCCTGCATCTTGTTCCTTAGGATCATTTGCTTTCTTTTCCTGTTCCTGAATAGTTTTTCCTTCATGTTCCTTTGGCTTCTTTTCTGTGTTTATATTCACTTGCTTTAAAGGATCTGTGGTATACACATATGTATACTCTGAAGGTTGTTCCTGCAAATCAATCTTATACAGGATTGCCTTATAAAACTTTTCCTGTAATTCAGGTCTGTCGTTTTCCTTCTGCTGAACAGTTTTCTTTCCTTTCAGCACTACGTGAAGGTCAATATTTGTTAAGACCTTTAAATTAGGATATGCTTTCAGGATTTCTACTTCTTCCTGATCATCTAGCCCATTAAACCAATCACATCCTTTTAAAACAAGAGGTCGGATTTCCTTTTTAACATACCTTTTAGTATGATTTAGATCATTAGTTTTCCTTCTCCTTCTTTACCATCATCTTTCCTGTTTTCCATTCTGAATAACCTTATCAGACTTAATCCATAGTCTGGCTAAGAACATAGTATAAACAGTATCCTTTTCTTCTTTTTGTAGGACAAGCAAGGATATCCTATATTTGAATCCTTTTACTGTGATAGTGACTCCTCTCATTATGCTTAATGACCTTACACTTCGTTGATCAGCCATTTTAAGGTTAAATGGAGCAGGTTGGATTGGTCCTAAACCCATCCTTTTACATTCACCTTCTTCAATAAAATTCACACCTGAACCTCCATCTATTAACACTCTCTTTAACTTATTCTTGCCCACATATACTGTGATGCAAGGAACTTGTCCATCATAATCACCTTCATACAGTACTTCTTTATCCATTTTACAAACTGTATATCCTTCACTCGAAGGTGGTGTTTGCTGAACTAAGCTCACTGCATTTAATATTTGGTTTCTTATATAAGGGGCTACCTTTATCAATTGTCCAAGCGTAATTTTTATCTCCTGATTTATAGCTTGGTAATACATGGAGTCCATTGTTTTATCATGTAATGGTAATAATGAAAAAATTTGTTCACCTTTATCTATATCACCTTTGTCTGTACCTTCTGATTCGTTATCAGTCTGACCTTTCTGGTCAGGATCCTTCTCCTGCTCGTTTACCTTTTCCTGTAACAAGCTCTCCTTCTTGTTAGGAATAGTAACTACCTCCCCTTCTCCATAATAAGAGGATTCCTTCTCATTCCTTTGAAGAGTTATAACTGCCCTTGCAACGGGTGGATACTCATCCTTTTCTTCCTCTATTTGAATAAGTCGTGTTGTAGGCTGTACATTAGTAGTTCTGGTGGAAGTAGGAGGTTGTACATTCCGCCTAGGACATTCCCTAGAAATATGTCCTGTTTCACCACATGTATAACAAACCTAGGAAGGAAAATTCCTACCTTGTGGTCCTTGTTTATCATTTCCTTGGTTATAGGAATCATTTCTGCCTCTTTGACCTTGATATGGTCTTTCCTCTCCTCTATATTGCCTATCATTTCTTTCAAGATAAGGTCTATCATTCTGCCACGCCTTATATGGACCATTTCTTCCTCCATAATACCTATCCTCTCTGTTTTCGTAAGGAACATCATTCCTTCTCTCATAATATCCATTATTCTATTCTGATAAGGAACTTCATTCCTTCTCTCATAATATCCATTGTTCCTATTCTGATAAGGAACTTCATTCCTTCTGCCATATGTATTATTCCTGTTCTCATAAGGAATAGCATTATCATTCCTATCATTCCCACGATTCCTGTTAGGTGGGAACCTTCTAGGAGGTGGACGTTCATCCATTCTCCTTTCTCTCTCTATAGCCCACATTCTGGTTCAGGAAATGTCTGCAGTTTCGGGCTACATGTCCTTCCTTTCGCAGATTTGGCATGTAGGCAATTGCAGCCTACATTCCTCCACTGTATGGCCAGGATTGTTACATTTAGTGCACCATACTTTTTCCTTTAACTCCTCTTTAACTGTCATTCCTTTTAAAGTTTTCATCATTTGAGCCAATGCTTTCTCATCTATAGGATATTTTCGAACTTTTACTACATCAGCTTCCTCTTCCTCTTCATCAGAGGATTCTTCCTTTCTTCCATATACTTTCAGCTTTCCTTCTGCAATCTTTTCTATCTGCCTTCTCTTCTTCTCATATATTTTTAATTGATTAATGAGATCCTCTCTATCCTTTTCATTGATAGTAAGTGCTAGATCTCTATATGGTTTTAGCAACCCTTGCTTATACCATTGCAATAAGGCATCCATCTTCACATATGCCTTACACTTTTTCTCATGTTTCTTAAAACGGTGTGTATATTCATCTATCTTTTCTGTTTTGCCTTGAAGGATAGTCCTTAACTTCTCTAAATGTTCCTCCGGCAATTCCTCCTTTCTGAAATATTCCTTAAATGCATCAGTAACCTTCTGATAATTCTCTCTGACTTCCTTTTCTAAATCATAATACCAGTCAGAGGCATTTCCTTTCAATGTATGTGGAAATATAAGCAGCCTTTCTGCATCCGTCACCTTATACAGTTTTACTACCTCTTCAAACTGTTGTAAGTGCCTTTTCGGATTTTCCTTCTTTCCTGCAGAGAATGTGGGATACATCACCGTACCCCCAAACATTCCCGGGAAAAGTGCCATATTTGTAATAACCCTTTGCTCTGGTGTATTTCCTCTTACACCTTCCTCCCTTCCTCTTCGGGAGTTCTCAGGAGATCCTTCTCCTTGCAATCTCGGTATATGAACAGGCACTCCTCCTCTCACTGTTTCCTCTAAACCAGCTGTTTGATACTGCCTCCAATTCTCTGGATCAGCCTCAGATTTCTGTATTGTTTCTGCAATATCCTCTACTATCTTGCCAAGGATATTTTGACGTCTATTTTCGTCAGTTTCAGGTTGCTGTTGGGCAGCCACTCTATTGGCCTGCCTTTGGTTCCTTGATCAGCTAAGGCTGATCAGGACGATGGTTCCTCCACGGTTCCATTCATTCCTTCTCCTTTACACATCTGGCTCTACACCTTCCGAGCCTTTTTCAGAATGAGATTCTATCTTTTTAGCCTCTTTTCTCAATGAATGCTAACACTGCAATGGCGAAATCCCTCCGTGGTCGCCAATTGTTAAACAGGAAAAGGGCTCTCTGCCTCACCTTTTCCTATTTAACCTGTTTCCTTCACGCAGACAGGAAACCTTTCATACAACGTACAGGAAAGGCTACACCCTTTCCTTCTCAACTCTCAATATATCTATATATATATCAGACTTCTCCCAGTGCCACTATGACTGGTCTCCAAAGTCAAGGGCAAGAACGGATTTTGGCTATTGCCTTGTTAGATCCATTCATTGAGAGTAACATACACACACACAAGATTCTCTAATATGCACCTTTCATTACTAACATGAATACAAAAGACAAAGTGTAGAGAACCTTTATCTCCTGCTAAAACTTCAAATGGAGACCCTCTCTGTTAGAACTTCCTGTTGAGACCCTTCTGGAGACCCTTCTCCTGCCCTAACTACTCCTTAACTACCCTTCCTCTCGCCACGTCATCCTTTACCTTTTCCTTTTCCTTTTCCTTCACCTTTTTTTCCTCTCGGTAAGGATTTTCCTCCTTCACAGCCTTTCCTTCCTTTTCTTACTCACCTTTTTCTCGGTAAGGATTTTCCTCCTTCACAGCCTTTCTTTCCTTTTCCTTACGCACCTTTTCCTCTCGGTAAGGATTTCCTCCTTCACAGCCTTTCCTTCCTTTTCCTTACGCACCTTTTCCTCTCGGTAAGAATTTTCCTCCTTCATAGCCTTCCTTCCATGCTTACTACACCTTCCTACCCTTATTCTCTCCACAGTAGGATGTCCTATGCTCCTAATATTTTACCTTTAACAAGGATTGACCGTGCCTGTTCCTATATCAATGTCGAAGATTCCTCCTCGACAGGATTCACCTTATGTCAGTTCTTTAGCACATTCTTAGGCTCTCCTCAGTTCGCGGTTTCCGAAGGTTCCTCCTCGACAGGATCCACCTCTTGTCAGTTCCTTAGAACATTCTTAGGCTCTCCTCAGTTCACGGTTTCCGAAGGTTCCTCCTCAACAGGATCCACCTCCTGTCAGTTCTTCAGCACATTCTCAGGCTCTCCTCAATTCGCGGTTTCCGAAGGTTTTCCTCATAGGATCCACCTCCTGTCAGTTCTTCAACATTCTCAGGCTCTCCTCAGTTCACGATTTCCAAAGGTTCCTCCTCGATAGGATCCACCTCCTGTAAGTTCGTCAGCACATTCTTAGGCTCTCCTCAGTTCGCGGTTTTCAAAGGTTCTTCCTCGACAGGATCCATCTCCTGTCAATTCCTCAGCACATTCTCAGGCTCTCCTTAGTTCACGGTTTCCGAAGGTTCCTCCTCGACAGGATCTACCTCCTGTCAGTTCCTCAGTACATTCTCAGGCTCTCCTCAGTTCGCAATTTCCAAAGGTTCCTCCTCGACAGGATCCACCTCCTGTCAGTTCCTCAGCACATTCTCAGGCTCTCCTCAGTTCGCAATTTCCAAGGTTCCTCCTCAATAGAATCCACCTCCTGTCCGTTCGTCAGTACATTCTCAAGCTCTCCTCAGTTCACGGTTTCCTGTACAGGGTTTTTTCAATCCTGTATTAGTGTTAAAGATTCCTCCTCGACAGGATTCACCTCATGTTAATTCCTCAACACATCCACAGGTTCTCTCCACTCTTGATTCACCTCATGTCAGTTCCTCAGCACATCCGCAAGCTTTTCCACTACTAATTCACCTCCTGTCAGTTCATCAGCACTACAGGTTGCTCCTCCTACTTCTCCTTCTTCCGCTCCTGTAGTACAGGATTGTCTCCAGCATCTTCGTCAGGTACATGATGATCTCCAAGTTCATCTTCAATACTTGGTGGATTGGAAAGGTTATTTGCCTACCTCGCACTTGGAACCTACATCCAACTTACTCCATGCTTCTTCCAAAGTTGCTGCTTTTCATTGGCATTATCCTGCTAAATCAGGTCCCAAGACTCGTGGAACTTGTCCTTAGGGAGGAGGTGCTGTCACAACCCGATACAGGATGCAGGATTTCGGATACAGGAATACATGTTACAGCATACGGATTACATGATATACTTACAGGATATGCCTGCAGGATATTCCTACATGATATACCTACATGATATTCCATACAGGATATGCCTATAGGAATATGCTATAGGATATGCCTAGAGGATAAGGGTCACTATTTTAGCTCATGACTAGATTTGACTAGATTATCATGACCAGATTAGCTTGGAGTTGTGAGCATAAAAGCTCCGACCCGATTGTTGTACAATCAGTTACTATCAACACCAGTCATTCTACGATTATTCTTGTTCCTTGTTCTTGTCTTGTTCTTGTCTTACTCTTTGCCTCTTGCTCCTGTTTTGCTCCCGGATCCTGTCCGGTTCCTATCTTGTTCCTGGATCATGTCCTGTGCCTTCCTGTCTTGCTCCTGGATCCTATCTTGTTCCTGTCCAGCTCCTAGATTATGTCCTGTGCCTAGTTTTGCTCATTGTCCTTTTTCTGAGTCAAGCCTTCATGTTCTTGGAACCCTGCTCTCTTCTTAGTTCCTGGATCGTGGCTTGACAGCCCTAGCTTGCCCTAACCGAATCATGTCCTCCTCCAACCTCATAATTGTCTACTTCCTGCAATCGTAGGATCCTTCCTACCCTGTAGGATTTTTTCTGTACACAAGATTTCCTACTACTACTTTCCTACAAGTTACTTCTCCACCGTAGGAAAGTCCTATGTATGCAGTTCCTACATGTTATACTTTTGGCCTTTAACACTATTCCCCACCTTAAATCTTATATTGTCCTCACTACAATTATCTATGCCTTCCTTATGATGTTGATTTTCATGGTACTCTAGATTCTCCTTTTTGTGCTTTTGAAAGTTGTTTCTCTCTTCCTTTAGTTCTTGGTTAGAAGTTAATACCTTAAGTTGTAGCACTTGATTTTCTTCATGATGTTTCTTAGGCTCATTATTTGTTTTCTTTTCCTGTTCCTGAATAGTTTTTCCTTCCTGTTCCTTAGGCTCATTCTTTATAAACAGAATAAGAAAACATCATTTTTCGTGGCATCATTTAGCTTCTTATAATTTACGCATACTCTTAACTTTCCATTCTGTTTAGGAACAATCACAAGTGGTGATAACCATTGTGCAGCCTGTATAGGATAAATAAAACCCACACTTAACAACTTATCTATCTCCTCCTTAACAAGCTGTGCATAATTAGGATTCATCCTATATGCTCTCTGTTTCACAGGCTCACTTTCTAGTAATAATTGTATAGTGTGTGTACACAATTCAGGAGGTCAGTTCCTGTGGTGTCAGAAGGTGTTCGAGAACATTAAGGCATTAATGGGATCTCCACCTTTGTTGTGGTATCCAGACTTTAACAAATCTTTCATTCTTCAAACCAATGCTTCAGACATGGGGTTAGGAGCAAATCTGATGCAAGAGACTTTTAATGGACATCAGTACCTAATCGCTTATGCAAGCCAGAGACTTAGTGATGTGGAGAAAAACTATTTTACCACGGACAAGGAATGCTTGGTAATTGTATGAGCCTTCTAGAAGTTCTATGCGTATTTACATGGCTTCGACACATTGTTGGAGATCGATCATGCTACAGTCAATTCGATCATGAAGAGGAGGAATGTGACGGGACGGCTTGCACACTGGGCTTTGATTCTACAAGGGTATCAATTTTGGGTTGTTCATCAACTAGGATCTAGCATGGCAGTGTGGATGCATTATCCTGACCTCCTGTGGCGGTGGCGACACCTATGGCATTGTTGCTAGACACCCTCCTCGATCATGTCCTTCCTAGGCGGGAAGACATCATGGAGGCCCCGTGGATTAGGAGGTTGTGTGAAGTCTTGAGTGGTGATGTACCTTGCGAGGATCTTAACCTTCGTACGTATGCACAATCATTCATATTGATGGATGACATGCTTGTGTTTGTTGAAGATGGTTCCGAGTGTCATGTGGTGGTGCCCCTGATTTACATTATTTCTGGTTATAGTTCTTTCATAACAACCCGATGTCCGGACACATGGGATTCCTGTATTGGCCCCAATTGCAATAAAACCTACATGAGTACATCCATACGTGTCCAGAGTGTCAACAACATAACATGTCCACACTTCCTCCTACTGCAGCCTTGGAGCCAATTTGAGTTTCTCACCCCTTCAAGTTGGTAACTTATGACATCATGGGGTTGTTTCCTTTGTTGTAATTTGGTAATCGATACATCATTGTGTACTCTGATTACTTGACTCAGTGGGTAAAAGTGTGTGCTTTACCGGACGCTACAACAACTTTTATCATCAAGTTCTTGCTAGATCAAGTGGTGCTGAGGCATGGTTGCCCCGAGCGAATTTTATCGGATCAAGAATCGATTCAGCAGCGGAAGCAATAGCTTTATTAATGCGATGATTGCAGATCTAACAATCCTTTGCCTTAACTTATCACTGTAAGACTCATGGTTTGGTGGAGCAATTGAATAGAACTTTCAAAAACATGCTCGTCAAGTATGTAAGCCCTAACCATAGGAATTGGGATATGTAGCTTCCTTATCTCCAATTCACTTATGTTTTAGCCCCTCACAAGTCAATGGGGATTTCCCCATTCAAAGCTCTATATGATCATTAACCCATGTTATTGCTGGTGGTTGGCATCACTCCTCAAGAGGCGTGGTATATGGCTAAGCTTTTGTGGTTAGAGCATTTGAACCAAGTCATTCCTAAATTATATGTTTAAGGCGAAGCACAATTAGCCAGGTGTAAGAGTATCAACACTAGACTTATAATCAACAACATCAAACACCACCTCAATATCAACTGAGAGATTTGGTTCTCGTCAAGTTTTTGAGGTTAGAGGATCAAACACATACAACATGGTTTCAGTCATGATGGGTTGAGCCATGGAAAATTTGGGAATGCAAGTGTATTGCTTGAGGTGTCATGATGGCGTTCAAGAGTTGCAACATGTCGCACATGTGTGTTGACTACTTTCGTTCCACTAACAAACATTCATTCAGGGAGGAGAACAACCTTGATAACAAACATCAAGTCTTGAGAGGGGATGATGTAAGGTTCCATGGTATATATATAGTATATATGCTGCATAAACTCCTGATATCTATGCCACATAGGTGCCATGTGGCGCCAAGATTTACATGGCACCAGGCACATTAATCTTAGCTCTAGTAGGATTTACCTGGCACCATGTGCACTAATCTTGGCTCTAAGATTTACTTGGCACCAGGCGCAGTAATCTTGGCATGGACACTAAATGCCATGTATGAGACGGACCTAATTAGATGGTATTTGGTATTCACTCTCACGCCTCTCTCATTCTCATAATAGGAATACTTCTCTTAGAAAGCTTTGCAACTCAAGAGATATTTTACAAAGTTAGACACCCTTACAAGGAGACTACTCCCTTTAACCTTAACATCCAATGTGGCAATGTGACGTCCGTGTTAACTCTTATGTAGCAGTATATATTATAAAATATATACAGAATATATTCTGTATAATCTTTACAATATCACAAACAGCTATACGAGATACGTGTTACATTCTATTGGAAGCACCAAACTACGTCTTGTAATGCCAGCCAAAAAACTTTGCCACTCACCTTAGTAAAGACAAGATAACCTCAAGAAAAAATATATATACTTAAAAAATAATTTAATTTAATTTAATTTATCGCTGGAACCACCTGCGAGTATATATATAACCCTCTCGAGCTTCAAAGCTCCAGAGCAAGCAGGTAAGTTTTCAAATTCAATCATTTAGTTTCAGAGTTTCACATTCAAGCATTTAGTTTCACTTGCAAAAACATTACAGGCAGTTTCGCGTCATGGAGATCAAGGTCTTCTCGCTTTTACTACTGGCAATAATCGCACAATGTGAGGCTAAGGACTACTACAAATCTCCACCTCCTGAGTACGTTTCAACTCCTGTCTAAATCACCACCGGTTTACAGTAAACCCCCTCCAGTTTACAGTAAGCCACCTCCCAGCAAACGCCCTCCAGCTTATAGTAAGCCACCTCCCAGTAAACCCCCTCCACTTTACAGTAAGCCACCTCCTGTTCATGTACCATCCCCAGTTGTTAAGCCACCTGTTCACAAGTCCCCACCTGTTCACTGGTTTAGAAAGAGTCCTCCGCCTGGCCCTGAGCTGAAGTGTTCTCCCCCTGGCCCTGAGCTGAAGTCTCCTCCGCCTGGCCTGTGCTGAAGTCTCCTCCTCCTGGCCCTGAGTCTCCTCCGCCTGGCCCTGTGATGAAGTCTCCTCCGCCTGGCCCTGTGATGGAGTCTCCTCCGCCTGGCCCTGTGACGAAGTCTCCTCCGCCTGGCCCTGTGATGGAGTCTCCTCCGCCTGGCCCTGTGACGAAGTCTCCTCCGCCTGGCCCTGAGATGGAGTCTCCTCCGCCTGGCCCTGTGCTGAAGTCTCCTCCGCCTGGCCCTGAGATGAAGTCTCCTCCGCCTGGCCCTGTGCTGAAGTCTCCTCCTCCTGGCCCTGAGATGAAGTCTCCTCCGCCTGGCCCTGAGATGGAGTCTCCTCCGCCTGGCCCTGTGACAAAGTCTCCTCCGCCTGGCCCTGAGACGAAGTCCCCTCCGCCTGGCCCTGAGATGAAGACTCCTCCAGTCTACTAGAGAGGTGATTTCTGCCGTATATGTATGTTTTATATAGTAATAAAGCGTTTCCTTCGGTAACTGTGTATGAGTTGCTGAGATATTGCATATGTTGTTAGCCCTTGTAAGTTGACAAATATAGCATTCAAAATCGTAAATAACTTGAATAAATTCAGTCCGTCAAGCTTCTACTGAGATCTTGCAGAGGATAGCATATATATAAAGCTCGTGTGCTAGGCAGTTTGGAGTCCTTGCAACTTGGGGATTGACAGTAGAAGCATTCAAAGTCGCAAATAACTTCAATAGTTGTTAGTCGTACCAAAGACAAATGTATAACTAAGTTGCAAATGAACTGGCTGGATGCATGCATATATAACAATTGTATACATTCTTACAGATCATTTATTTTGATAAAGTTTTAAGCTGGCTCCCATTGAACGTCACATGCACTTGGACTGCTAGCGGTCCCAAGAGAATCAAACCATCAATTTCATACAGTACAAGTGAATATCGAATGTCTATGTCTCTGTCTCCAGAGAGACAGATCACAGGTCCGTCAAGCAAGAGAAGTCCAGTCCGGGGTTGGCGAGAAGTTTCCCAACCTGAACGTATTACAAGTTTTGGGGTCCACACGAGCTTCGATCAATAACTGTATATTTTTCTGATTATTACTTGTATATTTACGTAAATTGAAATATAATTCATATTCATCTTTGTATATATATGTATATGAAATGTATATATCACGCGCAATGTGCATATCTAAAAATATATCGTATGTAATCATTTTATTATATATAATATAATAATGTTTGCGTACATGCGCGCTGTGTCCTGTGTGTGAGTGTGCATTACGTGGTTAGGGTTAGAATTAATGCAAGTGAGAGAATGAAAGAATAAAATCTAATTCAAGTGAAGAAAGGTTGTACTTATAAGAGAAATAATTATTAATATATAATGTATATTTTTATTTAAATTAAAACTACAAGAAAAACTCATTAAATGTAAGAGAAAGGTACTATTTTTAAATTATTTTTGTCTATATGATTAAAAAATATTAATCACTATGTACATATACCAAGGAATTTTTAAAACTTGATGTAATATACATGTGTCTGTGTGTGTCTACGTGGCATTCCTGGACTATGAAGCCTCTTAAGGGCAGGCCCATTTTGTTATCTGCGTACATATATAGAAATAAATACGTTAATATAAATAATTTTGAGAGTTTTTAATTTCACTTTATGATGAGCAAGTTTTTCTATAATTAACAATATATATTCTTTATTATATTAAGCCTCGGAATGTGTCTGATTTCACTAGGGAATTGTAATGTTTTGACGTAGTGCAACCTTCTGAAGATGTCTATCCCAAGCTTGTCTCACAATCTAGAGAAAAGAAAATGCACTCTCAAGTTTTCACGAGTGATTAACTTTGGTGTGTGTGTGTGTGTTTCTGTTCTGAGGTGTATATATGTTAGAATAGATATATAGATAGATAGCTGGCGCAGTTTGAAGTAATTTTGAATTATCATTAAAAACATTCAAAAAATATAATATCGAAACGAAAATATATTAAAAAAATTATAATGTAAGGTAACTACGGTAAATACGTAGGTTACATCAGTAAGTGTATGTATAAGGTATATATTAAAGGTTAATATTCTATAAACCCATAATAAGAGGATGGTGGTATCAACAGAGGCACCGGTGGATGTAAACGGAATGTCTCCTTAACAACATCGTGAAGATAGTTAAGTTGTCAAGATCTGCTTCAATTACCTTCCGATTATAACCAACTACACCGTCGATCTCCGCACGAGCTTTGTGCATATACTTGGGATTTTTTATGAGCTCGGAGATTGCCCATTCTATTTCTAATGAGGATGTATCTGATCCTGCTAAGAAGAGATCCTGCATAGAAAATATCAGTCTTCATGTTTATTACAGATGAGTTACCAAGACCATAGCTTTAATATCGTTGTCACTGAACTCTTGTGAGAGGAGTACATCAATGACGTCGTCTACACTCGGTTCCTTTGACATCTTGTGTTCATCAACAATCCTCTGCAAAGTTCCGTCAAGCTTGATATGCAGAGACTTCATTTTCTTAATATCTTTATAATCCAGCCACCATAGAAAAGGGATGTAGTCCCAACGAAGTCTAGCATTATTTCTATCTCTTTCGATCTTATCTTTTGTGATTCCTCTAACCTCTTCATTGTAAACAATTCTATCGTACATATCTTCCTCCAGTGCGGTCCATACTCCAACCATCCCATATCCCTTGAATTATACAGCATGAGCTTTGGATCTGTGTGCTTTGGTCTAGAAGAATATATGTCATTCGAATTGATATATATTATAAATATGTGTGAAATCATTAAATTTATAACATGCTATACACAAGATTATATAGGGTACCTGGATGCAAACACAAGATTGTGAGTAGACAGAACCTCTTTTGCAAGTGCAGCTGAAGAAACCACGACGGTGGGGACTAAACCGAGTTTAACCATCAGATTGGGACCATATTTCTTGAATAGATTGAAGAAGCTGTGATGAGGTAAAGCTCCTAAATTATGCAATTGGAAAACCGGCAGAAAGATACTCCTTTGCATTCTTAGCTAGTGTTAAAACTATAGCTTCTATGATAGTTGTGATGAATCGAAATTAACTATGTTACGAAGCAAGATCCACTTTGAATATATAAAGTTAACTAATATAGTTACTTAAGATAATAAAATACATAAGTGAAAAACTCAAGATATATATCCTTTATTTATTCAAACCTTGTCTGTATATTCAAACGCTGCTTACGTACAGGAGTCTCTTTGCCATGTCGCACACATACAAGGTTAGATCACCATGTATGCATATATAATGCATACTTTATACTCTCCTTTTAAATAGCTCGGAACGTCGTTCGTAACTTAAATTACATGAACAATTTACTCATTTTACTTCTAATTTAAGATAGTTGTTCCTATAAAACAATCAAATTACCCTAAACTTGTCAAAAATATAAAATTTTTAAGTTCTAACTTCGCCTAGAGTTTCTTATAAATATCCATATATCATATATAAATTTTTATTTTAGGACTGTTTGTTGTATTTTATGAACACAAATTTTTTTATAACTAATTGTTTTATTTTCACACTTTTATGGAATATATAGTGGTTTTCATTATTTATTAATTGAATATATATGATTAGGTATATTTAGAATTGTTTAACTTATTAAATTTTAAACCTTAACATAACATGAGCATTAATGTTACTAAAAAAGCATCAATATTGCACCATTGCAAATAGATACATTGCATCAACATTATAAATTTAAATTTAAAAAAATATATTACATAACCTATTAAATGTTTATATTTCAATAAAAAATTATTGTAACGTAATCACACTTTAATAATGTCTCATTCCCTCCCACGTAAATATGTATGAAGATATTTAAAACCTTAAATAACAATGCATTCTTGTTTAATAATTTAGTACTTTTATTAAAATAAATTGAGTGTTTAATTGATATAAGCTATTGAATGTCACATTTATATTAATTTTCATTAACACATTTTGAATATTGATATCATAAGATAAATATAAATACTAAAGCATAAATAAGGTTATTAATAATTTTTTTTAAATTATATACGTTACTTTTGTGTCTCATGTGGATGAATAATTCTTGAAAAAGACTAGTGCAATTTAATAAGTAATAAATGAATTATTTTAAATATTGCACATTATCAAGAAATATTGAACTTTTTAAATTATATAAGGAACTAAATTTCATATAGTTTTATTGAATTTACATATAAACCCTCGTGAGTAATATAATACTCTAAATAAATGTATTTGTAATATTTTAGGTTTTAATTGTAAAATATTTCTCAAATCTTGTTCAAGACTTGTCACACATCATAAAAATAATAATTTCATAATCAACTTTATAAATTAAAATATCATTAAAAAGTTAACAATGATATGTATAAGAGGTTCATTCATTGGGTATTAAAAAGTAGTTAGAATCAAAGTTAACCCAAACAACATAATCACAAATTCTATCACTACATTATGTTTATTGGAAGTTGTCCATTTCAGGGCCATTCACACAAACTCTTAATTTAAAAATTAAAATGTTTAATTGATAAGTGTAAGTCATTCACATATAATTTTTATTCTTAAAATGAAAATATAGTATTCTTAAATAATTTTAAAGTGATCTTGCAAGGTCATTTAAAAATAATTTCACAACCCCAAAGTATATTATTAAGAAAAATTTATATTTATACATATTTATATATATACCTTTAGAAGTTTCATATTTAACCTTTTAAACTTCAATTTAAAACTTCATAAACTTTAAAATTAAAAATTAAAAAACATTTTTAAAAAATTAATAAAAATTAATAATTAATTTTTTTTTATTTTATTTAAGTCTAAAATACAACTTAATTAACATATATACACAATATAATATATTATTTTTAAGAATATTCTCCAATTATCGATTTTATCACTCCACAACACCGATTAATTATGGAGTAGGTCAAATGTTGTTAAAGCTCTAAAAATGTGTATATATCATACTGTTTTGAATATCATTAAGTTTAAATTACTAAACCAGAGCCGAAAGCCAAACATTTTAACCAACTAAACTACAACGGCTTAAGATAATACTCTAACTTGGCACGCTCGATGGCAAACAATGTCAAGAGCAAGAATTGATATAGAATCCATAGCCAGAGCGATAAGATTATGCAGCAGGAATAAAGATATTCAACAAGGCCGATGGTTACGCAATATCATCGCACAAAGCAACGAACCCAGCAACATATATCTCTCTAATCTACTCATTGATATGTTTGGACACTGCAACAGCCTTCACGAAGCAGAAGAGGTATTCAACAGGATCAACAGGCCAAATGTATACTCATCAAACACAATGATGAAAGCATATGCCCAGAATGGGCATATGCACCTGGTCGAAGCAGTATTTGTTTCATCACCACAGCTGAACATGGTTTCATGGAGTATTATCTTAGCAGCTTATGCCCAAGGTGGATATATAGAAAGAGTTAAGTATGTGATTGATCGGATGCCGGAGCTGGACATAGTAGCATGGACATCCATTCTTCAAGCATATGCCCGGGAAGGGCATATGCAAGAAGCTAACTACGTGTTTGAGAACATGCCAGAGAGGAACGACGTGTCCTGGAATGCCATGCTGGCTGCATTTTCCGCAGACGGTCGAGTAGAAGATGTGGAGTTTATGTTTACCAAAATGCCAATGACAACTGCCGTGACATGGAATTCCTTGTTGGCTTCTTACGTGGAATTTGGAAAGCTAGAGGATGCCAGGACAGTCTTCGACAACATGCCAGAGAAGACAGTCATCTCCTGGACAAGTGTATTGCAAGCTTACGGTGACCTGGATGATGCAAGGTTGATGTTTAACATGATGCCGGAACATGATGTAGTTTCGAGCACTGCTATGTTAGGAGCACTGGTTCAGAATAACGAAATGCTCCAAGCGAATGACATGTTCGATAGAATGCCAGAGAGGAACACGTTTACATGGAATGTAATGCTTGCTGCAAATGCCCAATATGGGCATTTGCAGAATGCTAAGTTCCTGTTTGAGATAATGAGGAAACGAGACGCTGCTTCTTGGGTTGCTCTATTAAATGCGTATGCGCAGAAGGGATCTCACTCAGAAGCTAAAGACGTATTCTTAAGAATGCCCAGAAGGCCTTCTGTGGCTTGGAATGCGATGATTACAGCGAATACATTATGTGGGCATTTGCATGAAGCTAAGGAAGCTTTTGAAGGGACTCCAGAGAGGAACTTAGTTACATGGACTGCAATGCTTTCTGCATATGCACACAACAAGCATGGGAAAGACGCGGTGGGGATGTTTCGAAATGATTAACTTGGAGGGACTTCGTTTAGATGAGATTGCATTCATATCTATACTCAACGCATGTAGTCATGCTGGACTTGTGGATATAGGAATGGAGTGCTTCATCTCGATGATCTGTGATCATAACTTGTGGCCTATGAGAGACCATTATACTTGTGTGGTAGATATGCTGGCACGAGCAGGTAGACTTGGTGAAGCAGAGGATCTGATCAATACAATGCCTTGGGCTCCGAACAAGGCTACGTGGGAGACGTTACTCGGAGGGTGTGGTTTGCACCGTGACGTTGGTCGGGGGAGAAGCGCCGCAGTGAGAGTGTTTGGGTTTCAACACACGAGAACTTCTGCTGCTTTTGTGCAACTTGAAAATGCATATAAGGCTTCCCTATAGATTCAACATACTTGCGATCACATAATCGTTTGCGTTCCTACACGCGAGAGCTTTAGATTTTGAATTTGAATTAGGGCTTATAATTTTGAATTCAAATATCAGCATATACTGAGAATCGCTAGAGCCCTAAACCCTAGTGTGGGGTATGGCGTGGTTGAGGCAGCAATGGAGGGCGATGGCGATCAGGGCTCTGCATTGGGAGAAGAAGGCGCACAAGTCACCACCGGAACAAGAGCGTAAGATTGTAGACAGATTCATAGTGCGTGTGCGAGGCGGCCATGGTGGATCCGGTTGCAACAGCTATGCCAAGAGTCTGCATTCTCGTCATGGCCGTGTTGATGGTAATTCCTCTCTTTATTATATATATTTGTATATATATAGACACACACAAGACACACATACAGAGATGTGTATATAATAATGAAGAGAGAGAAGTTAATTTTGTCTGTTACTGTAATTTTCTTATGTTATATGGTGATGCCCATTAGATTCATAGAGTGCTGTAATAAGAAATGATACTGTTATAACAGAATCTATTATATATGTTATATAGGTGGAAATGGTGGAGTAGGAGGGAAGGTGATATTAAAAAGTTCACCTGAAATTTACGACTTCAAGGGTTTGCAACACCTTGCGGTAAAATATTATATTTAAATAATCTCATTGCGACAATTATCGTTGATGCAATTTCCCGTATGTGAGTTAAGACTGTGATTATTTTTTAGACAGGCGGGTGGAGATGGCGGGTCCGGAGCTTCTAAAAAGCAAGTTGGAAAGCGTGGACATGACGAGGTCTCTCTCTCACACACACACAATTTGTATGTTATATTACTACATTCATAACTCGGCTATATGAAACTACAATTAAAACTTGAAAGTTATGGATATATAAAATATAGCATGCTTGGTATGCATTAATTAGGATTCTTATAAACAGGTTTTACATGTCCCGCTTGGAACGGTTGTTCATCTATCCGAGGGGACAATACCAGATGAAATCACGTTTCCACGAAAGAAGGTAGCGATCGATCAATAAAAGAGACATGGGAAGACAAGGACTGGTTAAAACTGAGCAACATATTCTCCAAAGACTTATATTGCCCCAGAGAAGAACCTCAGTCTGCTGATAAGGACGACAGTTCCAGCTCCGAGTCTGATTCTGAATCAAACCATGAGGTATATCTATGTATGTAACGTACATTATATGTGTGTGTATGTGTCAGTAGATCAGACATAACTAATATTCCTTAATCCTTATATACTCAGGACCAGACTGAGGAGACTGGTGACGAAGTAGAAGATGAAGAAGGGACTATAAGGATATCCAGGCCAATAATACGGAGCAATGTAGCTGAGCTTTTGGAGCCGAGACAGTCGTTAATAGTTGCAATGGGTGGTGCAGGTGGTAGAGGAAATGCAGCTCTCCCTAGATCCTTACCAAAGAAGAATAAATGGCCTAATGGACTTCCTCGTCTAGAAAACGAACCTGGTGATCCAGGCACAGAGGTATTATACCTATGTATAAAGATGCCTAGATACACATAAAATACGCAGTTAGATATGTGTGTGTTTATATAAAATTGTTTATGCTAATAAGTGACTTTAATGTGTATTAGGCGGTGCTGGTTTTAGAGTTGAAGAGTATTGCAGATATTGGTCTGGTAGGAGCCCCGAATGCCGGTAAAAGTACGTTGTTAGGAGCAATCTCGAGAGCCAAACCATGTGTTGGAAGTTACCCTTTTACAACACTACGTCCCATTATTGGAAGAGTTGAATACGAAGACTATTACTCTCTGAGTGTCGCAGATGTTCCGGGACTTATTGAAGGTAAGCGTGCCTGTGTCTGTGTTTTAGAGTTGATTCTGTAGACATTCACACACACACATATATACCTTCTACTTGCCTGATGTTTGTTTAGGTGCACATGAGAATCGAGGGCTAGGATTCGACTTCTTGAGGCACGTTGAGCGGACAAAAGCATTTGTATACGTGTTGGATACATCACTGGGTGTTGGAGATAGAAGTGGGCCTTATGCTTGGGATCAGTTGCAGAGTCTCATGTACGAGATGGAGTGTTACAGGAACGGCATGACCAGACGCAAGGCTGTCGTGGTTGCTAATAAGACCGATGAGGAAGGTACTTGTGTGTGTGTATGTGTTACCTTCTAGTGCTGATTGTTTAAGCTGCAAAATATAAATGATGATATGTATTTCCTATCTCTATGAATGTATAAATACAAATCGAAGCTAGACAAATGTATTGCATGATGGGTTATATTATATTATTACATTGAACATTTTGTGTTATAGGTACTGATGAAGTTGTGAAGGAGCTTAAGAAGAGGACTGATTTGCCGGTGTTTCCTGTATGTGCTGTTCTGGGTGAAGGGATTCAGGAGCTTAAAGAAGGCTTGAGGCGTATGGTGGAACTGGATGATTCTTCTATCCCAGATTTGCAAGAGTTGAGGATGTAGGAAAGGTTTTGGTGTGTGGAACACACACACACACATGTATCTCTATGGATGTTATACATCTATTGAATACTAAGATGTACGTTCTTGCTCAGACGTTGTCGTTCTCTCCCATCACCATGCAAGCCCTTGTTAGAGTTCTCCCCCGTGCAGTGCCTTACTACCCATGGATGGTTCTTTATCTGCTGAAGCGTGAGCCTCTTCTGGGGCTGTAGAGAGAGAATCTCTTGAATGAACATCATGACTTCGAATGTAAGTCCACACCACTCCATAGAGGACACGGGCAAGTCCTCTAGAGCTCTCAATCTTTTCTGTACTTCTTTAGACTCCAGCTTCCCAAAGGCAACCTTCCCGGAGAGCATTTCGTAAAGTACGATACCAATCCCCCACACGTCTACGGATTCATTGTATTCCCTGCCTGCACCCACCTCCGGAGCTATATATCTTTCGGTTCCAACATCGGAGTTCATTGTCTTTGGGCAGTCCTTGTCCTGGAACATTCTTGCACATCCGAAGTCAGCAAGCTTGATATGGTAGGGCTCCTGCTTGCTTGTGAGAAGTATGTTGGCAAGTTTGATGTCTCTGTGCACAATCCCTTGACTATGAATGTGCTCAACAGTCTCTACTAGCTCTCTTACGATCCACGCTGCTTCCCGAGGGCTCAACCCCTTCTTCATGTGCACTAGATCCTCGAGAGAGCACTCGCAACGCTCCAGAATCATATTGTAATGATTCTGATCTACCAGGCACTCGATCAGGGACACCACGCCCTTGTGCCCTTTTAGTTTCTTCAAGGCATCGCGCTCAGTCCGAGCCTGTTCCTGTGTTAACCCAGCGAAAGTCTTGCAGGCAAATAGTAGACCATCCTCCTTGCGTTCGACAAGAGTAACACTTCCTTGGCCGCCCTTACCAAGATTGCGTTTGACCGTGTAGAAACTCTCCAGGACATTCGTAAGCTTCGACTGCGTGCGTTTTCTTATCTTCATGATGGAACCCTAGAGGTGAATGTACTTATATACTCGTAAATTAAAGGTAAATAGGAATATGCCCCTTAATATGCTTAAAGGTTACCCTTGATACCCAGGTTTATTCGTAATATATATTATTTATTTATATTATATATGCTGGGATTTTTTATTGATTTTAAATTTTAATTATTAATTAAAACTTATACATACCTACGTTACGGACTTATATCAATTTCTATTAAGAAAAACAAGAGCATATGCTTAAAGGCATTATCCTCTAATACACGTGGAATATACCCAGTAATATGCCTAAAGGTGTAATTTATTAATACATGCTGATGTCATGTGATTACTCTACAATAGTGTTTAAAATTGGTTAATTAGAATTAATAATATACGCACTTGGTCATATTTAAAAACACCAGGTTTATATAAAGTATTCTTTTCTAGTTATTAATTAAATAATTAAAAAAAGACTGTCGATTTGAGAAGACGTTAGTATATATACATGTATGACGTGTGTGTGTGTGTGTGTGTATATATATATTAATGTCCATAAACCTACATTTTGCATAGGCAATGTTCATTATATAATATTAATCTAGAGATAGAGTGAAGATTTCTTTTGCAATGTTTTTTTGCTTAATGTTGTACGTCCCAAAAGAGATCTCCACGCTATTAGAAAATAGTTTTGCACAACCAAAAATCTTCTAGCCCCTTTCTTTATTAGATTACCTGGTAACTATCCACTAGAAGTTGCGTGTTACCTGCAAACCTCACGCTGTTCCCCTCATCCACTTGATTCACGCTCACCACCTGTTAATCAACCATCAGTTTGAGTGTGTGTGTGTGTGTGACATGTGAGGACTAGTAGTATTTCACACACACACACACACATATATATTACCTTGATGTCACAGAAAGTCTTTGGTGCACTGAACTTAACATCAATTGGGAAGAACGACGATGGATCAGCTGCCGGTACGACGAACTCCAATAAGCCACTGAAAAACATCATACATTTAACCATGTAAATCTGATAAATATACATGTGTGCGTTGTTCCCATACCATTAGATAGATATATGGATACGTTTATTAAACGGGCAACGCACACCGTCCATTACGTAAACATTGTATATACGTACTTGTATACGACATGACATTCACAAAGACTGTGTGTGGTGTGTGATGGGCTTACTTCCTGTTCGTGTTGTCGATCAACACAATAGACCATTCCAAAAGTGACCGTCTCGAGTCGTACCTAATTAAAAAAAAAAAAAACAAATGGCATTAAACACTTAGACTTAAATACACACATACACACACGATAAATTTGTATAACCTCCATTCACCGTCGATCTGATTGACGGAAGGACTATCGCGAAGAGCATGTAAAGGAATGGTGATTAACACATTCCGAAGCTCAAAGTGTTGTGAAGCCTCGTATTCGATGTTCACATATGACTCTCCTCCAGATATAGAAGGCCAGCAGTTAACTGCAATAAATAAATTATAATAAAAATTGTAGTCATTATAACTTTTTAAAGTAATATCTATACTAAATATGTGTATACACTTGTATGGTGGTGTTATATTTGAAGAGAGAGAGAGAGAGAGAGAGACATTATGAGAGAGAGGAATTCTTATGCGTACGTGTGTGTTGTCCATATTGTGATATAATCACAGTATAAACAACACGCCTGTCTACAACCATATATTATGGAAAACGTACTGGTCAGAGGAATGAGGCTTTCATCTTTGCTAGATAGGCGCCACCTGAGAATTCCTGTAGGAGTTCCGGTCGGGAAAGGTCTGGAGGACTCCTTGAGACCCAGGACATTCTCTCTAGCGTGAAGATCTTTATCAATGTTCGGGTGAGGCTTGAACTGGAAAGCATCGTTGCCTCCCGTTTCAATCTGAATAAACATCCTACATTATACGGATTACCAGAAAAGAAACATCTATCCACACGCACTTTAGAAGATATGTTCGTGCATGTACACATATATATGTATGTATACCTATAACGTACCTGTACGCGTATAAAAGCATCCTCTCTATTCTGAACGACGAGAGACAAAGTGCCTTGAATTTCAAGAGACTCCAAGCCACCATCTCTTTTGCAAGCCACAGTGAGCTTCTCCTCGATCAAAACAGCGATGGGATCCGTAATAGGAGCAGTTGTTGCACCTACTACTGCTGCACTCTGTACATCCTCCATAATAACCTCTCCTGATATACATCCATACATTATTAATACCATACACATGCACACAGACACACACAGATACCTTCTGCCTTCAAAGATTCTATGATCCTGTTTGTTCTCTGCCCTTTACCAAGTTGCATTCCCTTCTTTGCAGTTGGTGCTGCAGTAGAGGGACGAGCAGTATCTTGGGGTGGGAAAACACCATTGCTTCTTGCGGACGATGGCAACTCATACCCATTGTCAAAGCTTATATTCGGGACCGACATTATTCCACTTCCGCTTCTGTCTGATCTCAGTTTATCCAGCTACAAATACAACAGAGGATAAATATACGTACACAGGCATACGCCAATATGCAAATACCGGTATGAGTTTTAGCAAGTATAATGAACATGATTTACCTTGTTTTATCAATCTCACTGGCTTTCTTTTTCATCAAGTCCTTGGTCTCGTTGATCTTCGTCTGCATCATCATCTTGTGCATCCTCTCCTCGTGACTGTCCATTTCCAGGTATTCTTTCACTTGGGTCGCTGAAACAGATTCCTTGTGTCCCAAGCATATGACTTCGTCAAACGTGAAAATCAGCTGGAACGCACTCTTCAAAACCGACTCTTCCTCCAGTGTCTGGCAATACTCAGGCACCTAAACAGATGACGTACATTATATAAACCATCCCTGAAAATGTATGAAGAACTTACCAGTTTAGAAAGCAACCTGAGAGTTTCAAGGTCCTCGAGGATGTTGCTTTGCTTATTGGTAACCAGAATCAAGTAGAGGAGTTCCAGGGGTTGATAAACATACCGAACATTTTCCGTCTCCACATAAGTGTGTTGCTTACCACTACCCACAAGTTTAGGAATGCGGCCAGCAAGCCCTCAATTCGTATTCTGGTCATATCAACGAACTGCCGAGAAACAAGGGCTGCTCCAGAAAACACGAGATCGTGAATTTTTTATACAGATGCATATCTAAACTAGATCGCACAAATTGTGCTTACCTTTACCGCCCTTGTTGATAATGGATGCCGCTAGAACTACCTGCAGCGATCAAAAGAGGAATTGAGTATGAAATCGAGAGAGAGACAGAGAGATGCGTACCATTGTGTGTTCTGCGAGATCTGGGGGAGAAAGATCAGATCCGAAGCAAGCGCCTTCGCGAAATGCCCCAGCGCCACAGATCCGCAGCTGCTGCCGGTGCAGAAAAACCCAAACCCTAGGCAGAATTCGCCAAGAACCCTAATAGTTGTTTGTCGTAACACCTCATTATTTATTATTTTATTAACTTTAAAGTTTCAAGAAAATCCACGTTTAAGAAAAATATGTATGATTTTTTTAATAATACAAATGTATGGATGTATTAGAATTTATATTGAATTTCACACACTTTTTTATATAAAAACATTATTTATTTAACAAAATTTATATTAAAGTATTGATTTGATAAATTTAAATTATTTAAATGATATTGAAAAATTTAAACTTTTATTTGAATTATTTAAATGATATTAAAAAATTTAAACTTTTATTTGAATTATTTAAAATGAAAAACTTAATAAAATTTGAAAGAAACATGATTTAAAAATAAAGTAAAAGAGATTTATTGATTGAATATGCATACAATTGATTAATAAATTTAAAAATTAAAATTATTTAACAATATTTAATATTAACTAATTTTATATGAGTCGGTGAGTACTTTTATGGTTATACGGCCGGTTGGTAAGCATCCCTCTTAAACAACTCATACACCCTTAGTTCCACATGTATATTTTATTAATTAATAAAACAATATGTTTATTATTATACGAAATAAACGAAATATTGATAAATAAAATATTAACTAGAGAGAGACTTAAATTTAATTTTAAACAAGGAGATAAGCTACCAAAAATCCTATTAAATATATACACATACCTTAATATCCTGCAGATGAAAGCATGAAGGTAGAACTACTACTACCACTGCTACTACTAGTGCCTTTCGTGAGTGAAACTCTTGCTCCTCCAGCTTCATGATCTTCTGTAGAACTCCCCCGTGGTTTAATTAAATTCCAAGGCTGCATTTCATTTGTCATGTTTGTCTCCGTGTACACGCACACAACACACACACGCACATACACACACATTAATGTATACGTAAACGAACCTGTTTCATCCAGATTGGAGTCGTTACTGCTGTTGCAACAAATAAAGCCACTGTCCATGCCCACCACCACTCTATAGTCACTGTGACACCAATCGTGACAATCAGCAACCATATCTGCAGAGAAAATAATGTATTATATTAGAATTTATGTATGCATACATATCTATATAAACTATTTTAGAATGTTCACAATCTTTGTGATTGAACTTTTACAGCATGTGCACAACATACACAGAAGATGTTTCTATAAAGCTACCTGGATTAAGAAAAATGTAAGCAAACAATCTCAAAGTTTATGCTAAATGGACACACGAACGCCATGCACACGTACACACACACACACACTATAGATAGATAGATAGATAGATAGATAGTGTATGTGTGTGACAGACGTACTTGCATAGGGCCACCATACACAATGTAATCAGCAAACTTGTATCCACCGGGAAGTACACCATGAGATTGGTGGGACAACCTGTAGGAGTCATGAGACCGGCAGATGAAGCCATCATAAGAGTGTAAGCGAAGGGTCTGAAGTCAAGGTTCCCTGTTTGAGAGGCAGTGAGAGCCACCGGAAACATTATTGTCACCGCAGCAGAGTTTGTAATTGCAAGTGAAAAGATCGTGGTTGCAAAATATGTGCAGCTAATCAACCCAAACTGCACAAGTTAAACACCTAGTTAATATACTTAATAAGTACGTATATATATATGAATATATACACAAAACACGAGAGAGACAGAATGAGTCAAACTAGTTCAAAAGAATAACATACTGAGATTCCTTATGTGTGTGTGTGAAATAAACTATAACCTTTGAACCGATGTGTCGTGATTTCTTACTGCATTACCATGTAAAGGAGAGACTGTATGAGAACCGTGTTCTTACTTTGGTTCTGCCTGCAAGTCCCATGAGAGCTTTTGGCAACCATGTCTGCTGCACCACTTTCTACCATTGCTTCAGATATTCCAAAGAGATGATGCTATCAATATTAACACTGGCAATTCTATGGATTCCTGTAAAGCTTAACAAACAGAATACTGTCAAAATAATACAGTAATATTTATATATTATTACTAAATTATCTTTGACTGTATACCTTGCGTTATAGTATGTATAAAAGACATGTTGTTACCATTGCGTCACGAGGTGTGAGGCACTTGGTCGCTAGAAGTCCAAAAGCAGTGAATAGTGCAGCAGTGATGAGTTCAACTCCGATACCACTTGCCACCACAAATGCAAGAACAATGAGAGCTGCTATCCCGGCTTTTATGTCTCTGAACAGGAACAAATCCTGGCAGCTGCATAAAAACATACGTCATGTTTGTACATGAGATAGAAAGTCCATGCATATATACATTCATATACACACATGAATATATTTAATATCTTGGTTACTTGTGAGTGCGTGTGTGCGAATACCTTGGCAACAAGGGCAAACGTGGAATTATTTCTGTGCTTTTCAACAAAGTCTCTCCATCAACAACCATAAGCAATGAATCTCCAGCTTCAAGAACAGTTTCACCAATTGGACTGCAAAAGAAAGTGTAAGGAACTTCACACACACACACACACACAGAGAGGGAGGGAGGGAGGGAGGGAGGGAGGGAGAGAGGGATACCTGTTCAATCGTACTCCATATCTATGTATTAGCAACTATTGCCGCTTTGTACCGTGCCCGAAGTTGCAAATCTGTAACACGCTTGCGAACCATCGGGATCCATTGGCAACAACTGCCTCAACCAAAGTTTGATTTATCTTCAACAGATGCAAGTCAACTTGCTCTTCACCCTTTATGGTCAAATATGTCATACAGTATGGTCTCCACCAGATCCACAAACAAGACACACACCACACACACACACAATGCAAGCTTTATACGAATAACTAAACAACTCACCTCACTTTCTGAGAGAGCCAGTCCATCCAACTGACAAAGACCGAGTACAGAGTCAATTGCTCCACTAAAATGTAGTCGGTCTTTAGCCAATATAGTGAAGTCAGGTCCAGGATTTGTTGTCACAATCCTTCCCTTTGAATATGAAGCAGACTCAACCCTGGCATACGATCAATTCCCGCTCTCTCAATTGTCTTCCTTGTCAAAGAGGAAGTGGTTTCACTTCCAGAACAATACTATATTCCCTGTAATCACAAGCATGTATATATTTATACCCATGCTATGTATGCATGAGTACATGCATAATATATAAGGGTGATGGACACATATTACCTGGCATTGATATTCGTGGATTGGATGGAAGTTCGGTCAGGTAGAAGCTTTCCAGAGAGAGCAACCATGTAAAGAATGCCAGCAATGGTTACGGGCAGCCCTACAATGCCAATCTCAAACAGGTTCATCTGCATCTCCGGGAGTTTCTTTGCTGCCAGAGAAACAACTACCAGGTTTGTACTAGCACCAATCAATGTCAATGTTCCACCTAAAAGTGCAGCAAAACTCAACGGCATAAGCAACTTTGACGGTGCCAAATGAGCCTGTATCCATCAAGTACACAGAAGTCACACATGTGTAACTATCTGTATATGCATGTCTTAAAGTACCTTCTTAGCGAACTCCACGATAGGAGGGATCATCATCGCCACCAAAGGTATATTGGCCAGAAATGCACTGAAGATTGCCACAGGTACCATGAACTTCAACATCACACCAACTATATTTCCCTGCTTCTTGGCTCCCTCCTTGTTGTCATCCTCTGTCCTGAACAGTAACCTTGAGACGTACTCTAAACCTCCCGACTGCTCGATCCCTGTCTCATTAAACCCCAACATGAATCACGTGAATACACACACACACACCTCTCTCTCTCTCTCTCTCTCTCTCTATGTGTGTGTGTGTGTGTGTGTGTATATAGATAGATAGATAGATAGATAGATACATACATACATACATACATACATACATACATACACACACACACACACACATACATACGTACATACATACACACACACATGTGCCCACCTTTTGCAACTATGAAGAGAACACCTATGGCTAAGACAGCGTGATCTCCAAAGCCATGAAGTGCTTGGTCCAGAGACAGAATATTGAGGGGCAAGAACAAGATAACTGTACCAGTCATGACAAGATATGGTGGAGCAATTTCCAAGACGAGAGCTACCAACATGAGTCCGATAAGAGTCAATGTTACCCATCCTTCCCATGTGTGGCGCCCCTCCCATGTCACAGCGGCGCGCATTCTCACACAAAATCGCTAAAATTGAAGAATCAAACCCCTTGTACAGACATTTCCATACAAATCTCAGCGCAATCTTGTCCAATCTGACTTCTCTACATTATTGCAACAGAAATGCATGAAATCCGAGGCGTAAAAGAACTCAGCTCTTGCAGATACATGTTCCGCTCAAAGAATACGGCAGTGTACACGATCCTGCACCTCCATGGCAATCGAATCCGCTCTGGGCGCGAAGAAACCCCAATGCCCTAACCCTGAGGTTCCTCTCAGGTTCAATTCCGGTAAGCTCTAGAACATCACTTCCAGGTTCGATTCGGATAAGCAATTCCGGCGCGAATTTGGCAAGCAAACATTTAGGGTTCTTGTTTTGCATCCGATTATGGCGCTGTGCAGTGGCTACCGTTTGTACAACATGGTGAGATTAATCCGAATATAAGACTGAAGCGATCCAGATCGGTTCCTCATACAGCACGAACTGTGTTGAATTCGAACAAGCGCGGGGTCAAACAGTGGAGATGCCATTTCCAAGTAGGTAATCTAAATGCATTGATTTTTTGTGAAAATTAAGATATATACACGGCAAGTATATACCCAACTGTATAGGGCGTTACTGTGCTGCCTTGTGCAGATCTGACCGCTGTTTGAGCATCACAGTGCTCTATCATGGTAATATTTCAATCTTGTGTCATGCTTTCGCACGATGTTATAATATACTTAGACAAATCATGGTAATTTCTTAGCTTTTGTATGATGTTATAATATATGTTTCATTCAAATCTAGTAGTAATTACTTCACTAATATGCTAAGTTATTAGCAGCAGGAGGATATTGGTACATGCTGAAGACAGAAGCTGCTAAACAATCTGAATCAGAACCATATCTAGCAAGTTTTCTATATGCTACTGTTCTTTCACATCCTTCGCTTGAGCGATCTCTAGCCTTTCATTTGGCGAACAAGCTTGCCAACACGACTCTCTTGTCCACACAGCTCTTCTCTCTGTTTTCTGAAACCTTTGCTGCAGACTCACATATACAGGTGCGTCCGTGCGTGATGAGTATTGCCTTACACACACACATTCTGCATGTGTATATAATGTATGTGTGTATGTATGTAGGAAGCAATAAGAGAGGATATGAAAGCTTTTAAAGAGAGGGATCCGGCATGCACGAGCTACATCCATGGAATGCTGAATTTTAAGGGATTTTTAGCGTGTCAAGCACACCGTGTTGCACATAGGCTGTGAGACAAAACCGCATTGGTTTGGCTCTTGCTCTTCAGAACAGAATCTCCGAAGTTTTCCAAGTCGACATTCACCCAGGTACGTGTGCGTGCGTGTCTTTTACTCAGTGTAGAGTAAATGTATTGTAGCGTAAGTATATTTATGTGCTCTCTCTGGTTAAGTTTTATGTTATAGGTGCACAGATTGGCAAAGGCATGTTCTTCGACCACGCAACAGGTGTAGTAGTTGGTGAAACAGCTACAATAGGTGATAATGTGTCCATCCTCCACCACGTTACACTTGGTGGCACGGGCAACCAATCCACAGACCGTCATCCAAAATTGGAAGCGGAGTTTTAATAGGTATGCATTCCTGTGTGTGCCTGTGTGCGTGCGGCGTTTGTGTGTGTGAGAGAGAGAGAGAGATGATGATGTGATATTGCAGGAGCTGGAGCGACCTTACTCGGTCCTATACATGTTGGTGATGGTGCAAAGATTGGTGCCTGTACTCTCGTGTTGATAGATGTTCCATGCCACTGCACTGCTGTTGGAGTACCTGCCAAAATTATTCCAATCGTAAAACAGCTGCTCCTGCGCCTGCTGACTTACCAGGCCAGAGCATGGATCATACTTCATACATCCTCGACTATGTCATATAGATGTCCTCTACACATTTACAATATACAATTATATATGTAGAGTTGGAACAGTTCCGATCTAATACTTAATATTTAATATTAATACTGTAGCTGGATTCTAATTATGTAAAAATAATAATTTGATATCGTTAACTTATTTGAATTGTTATTGTTAACACACACTATAAAGTCTAACGAATTTATTAGAAAATATCGATAAAATTCTTATAAATATTTATTATTCTAAACAATTGGCTTTGATTAGAGAATATTCTCAATTATTAATTAGAAAGCATAATTTTCTTAAATCATTTAATTAACAGTTAGAATCTTAAGATAATTCAAATCGATTAAGATTTACTATAAACATTTTAAAAGTTATTATTGGCTTTGATTAGAGAATATTCTCAATTATTCCTTTCATTGTGTTTGAATCCCATAACCCTAATGCAAACTGGCTGCCAATGTGGTACTGCCACGTGCTGTGCTGTTTTCTAATTTGTCGAAGTAGAAGCTTTAATAATTAAAAATATTGATAATTAATATCTTAAGTTTGTTTTTAAGAGTTAATTCATTATGACAACAGGCGGGTACCCAATGGATCCGTCGGCGTACAGGCTAATGGAGGAGATTGGCTATGGCAGATCCGCCACAGTGTACCGTGCAGTGTGCATTCCTCTGGAGGAGATTGTATCTATCAAGAGCATCGATCTGGAGAACTGCCACACAAACTACTTAGACGATGTCCGGAGGGAGACCCAGACAATGAGCCTGATCAACCACCCAAATGTACTAACTGCTCATGCATTCTTCGCAGTCGATCGCAACCTCTGGGTGGTGATGCCATACATGGCCGGCGGCTCCTGTCTCACCATCATGAGGATCGCGCATCAGTCGGGTTTTCCTGAGCCGGTGATTGCCACACTCCTCAGAGAGTGCCTCAAAGCCTTGGAGTATCTCCATTCGGAGGGACACATACATCGCGATGTCAAGGCGGGAAACATACTCATCGATGGGGATGGAAGTGTCAAGCTTGCGGATTTCGGTGTTTCCGCTTGTCTCTTTGATTGTCATGATAGGCAAGTCATGCGGAGGACGAGTTTTGTAGGCACCCCTTGCTGGATGGCACCGGAAGTCCTGGATTCGGTTTGCGGGTACGATAGCAAAGTGGATATATGGTCTCTGGGGATCACTGCTCTCGAGCTTGCACAGGGACACCCCGTTCTCCGGACTCCCACCTATGAAGGTGCTACAAATGCAGCTTGTGAGTGACCCTCCTGGACTTGAACACACAAGAGCAAGCTCTTCTCTAAGTCATTCAAGGTACCGGTTAACTCGTAATATGAGGAGAATGATGGTTGTTTATTATATATACACAGGACTTTCTAAGGTGCTGTTTGAACAAGGAGCCTTTGAGGAGATCAACAGCTGCGCGGCTGCTCAAACACTCGTTCTTCAGGCACGCACATGGGCCTGACTACACTGTGCAGCATGTGTCGAGAGGGGCTTCCTCCGCTATGGGAGCAAGTGAAACAGCTGCGTATGACGGATGCAGCGGAGCTTGCACAACGGGTGAACAGCAGCAATGCCTCACTTCGTGGAACTTTGACATTGCTGAAATGTTTGGTACCCCGGCTTCCCCAGGTGGAGAGGAAGACGCTTCACAGACTGATCCGACTGTAGGCGAATGTAGCGGTGGTTAACCATGCCATTCAGACGAGCATATAACAATCGCCAAAATTTCAAAACATTTTACTGAAAATAAGACATCAAAGCTCAACAGAATAAAAACCTTCTAGGGAAATAGAAAGCATAGCATTAACCTTGGTAACCACGACCTCTTCCTCGGCCGCGACCACGTCCCCGTCCTATACAAATACAGCGTTAATGACGTCAAGCAGCAAACATAAAACAGAGAGAGTTCACCTCGGCCACGGTTAGCATCTGCACCGGTTTCCTCATGCCCACCTTCGTCCTGGTATGTTTCCCCAACGAAGCCTCGGCCTCGGCCTCCTCTTCCACGTCGGCCTCGTCCTCGGCCTCTTCCTCCTGTGTTGCCTACAAACACTAAACAAAACCATGTTGATAGTTAGAGACTAACAAAGAAACAAGAAGTATACGTAATTTTACATATGTAAATTTTACCTCCTCTTCCGCGACCCCTTCCACCACGGCCGCGACCGCGACCACCCCGTGGTGAACCCTCTGCTAAAAAAGCATAGAAGTTACAACCGAATGGTGTGTGTGTGTGTGTGTGTGAGGATGACTGACCTCCTTCATATTCAGACTCTCCCGAAGGTTTTACTTGGTCAGCAGGTAGAGGTGCCTGATAACTGTAAAAGAGAACTCACATATAACAAACTTCATCGCTAAAATCGTCATACCCTGTCGCATTTTTGTCCAGCTCCTTCTTTGACAGTGTGATCGTGATTAAGGAGACGTGGCGTGTTGTTTCCATACTAGAATAAAAAAAAAACTTGGGTTATATAAATATCTTCATTTTTAAAGCACTTACGGTCAAGTCCCTCCTCGAGAGGCCTCCAGGAATCAGTAATATCGGTCGACCCAATCGTAGTGATCTGATGTAAGCCAGCAATCCTTCTCTGTTCAGAAAAAATACATAGTTAAAACAAATCTCTCATTCTCTCCCGTACCTTAATGATTTCAACAATTGTCACGTTTGTTGATTGCTCGGCCCATGGCTTTCAGCACAATCTCATCCGAACCCTTATCCTACATTTCATGGAAAAGGGAAATGGGAAATGATTAGTTTATAAAAAAATTTGAACCCATACCTGTACAAGGCTGATTGCATAAGTGATGTAGTTGCGCATTTTCCCTTGGGTGGTAATACGGATTTCGTTCTCGCTGATTGGGGTTTCATTCCGTGGCTTCTCAACTCGCTCGTACTTCTCCGGTAGCCATATCTACTTGAAGCTCTTGTCCTGTGAGAGCACAAAAGAGATATATACACAAAAAGCAGCGAATTGATGATTCAATCGACAGAAGGGATATATACATCAAAACACACATTCTATGAATATATAAAACCACAGAGAGATGATACAATTCGCGGATTGAAGGCCCAAATGACATACCTGGCGATGAATCTGTAGAGTTGAGGCGCGGGAAGCACGGCAGAACACGACCGGAAAAGTTCCTCGATTGGAGCCCTAACTCAGATAACCCTAAGGTCCGAGTTTATCATCCGCCCCAGATTTGATCCAACGGTCCTCTCATAAAAGGAAAAATCCCCCGTTGTTTCACCTTCTTTTTCTCCGCGTCTGCCACCTGTCGCCAAACAAACTTCCACATTTACTGTTGTAATTTCGTGATTTGCATCTTATTGGTTACATATAGACATACTTTGCGTTTTGGGAGACCAGGTTTAATGTCATGTTATTTTTGTTATTTTTCACTTTATATATATATTATGACATTTTATTAGATTTAAAAGAGAAAACATAAAAAAAAATAAAAAAGTCTACGATATGATATTTCCAGATTTAAATTAAATTAAAACTCAAGACTTAACACAAAATGTAATTTTTGGTTTTTGGTAAAAATTGTACAATGTTTGCAAAAAAAAGAAAAAATTGTCAAAATTTTTGCGCAGAAAAAGAACACAAACAAATTAGCTATATAGTGAACTCCATTTACTCTTGGTACATTCCACGACCTCCTCCACCACGTCCCCTGCCCCTTCCACGCCCACGTCCTATATACAACACCAAAATGTGAATACCTTGTGTACGCCTAAAGCACGTGTGTGTGGTGTGTGAGAGAGAGAGAGAGAGAAAGTAGCTTAAGCAATCGAAATCTAAGGTATATAACATGTAGCAAAATGTTATGTGTTATACGTACCTCGTCCTCTTGCGTTATCATAACCACCACCTTGGCCTCGGCCGCCACCTTCGTAGCCTCCATAACCGTATCCATTATTCGGGTAATATTCGGGCGCATATCCTCTACCACGGCCACGCCCTCCCCTTCCACGTCCTCGTCCAAAGCCACGTCCACGGCCACGTCCATACCCCTGTTCGTAGTTGCCACCGTAGTCACCACCAGCAACCTCGTTTTCTAAAAAGATAAATTAGAACACACATTCCTCAGTGTTTCACGTATGTAAACACATATCCACGAACTATATATACTACATAAGTTTAATACACCTACCGCCTCCTCGGGCTCTGCCTCCTCCACGGCCGCGACCCGATCCTCTACCTCCTCGTGGTGAAGCTTCTGCTACAATACAAACTTCAAAACACAATAGAAAGGACACAGTCTAGACATTTTACCTCCATAATGTTCTGCTTCCTCCTTCACTTGTTCAACTGGTAAAGGAGCCTGATACCTAAAATACATTCCATGGTAAAGGACCTTGCCAAAGCCCAAAATGTACTCACCCTGGAGAAGTTTTGTCTAGCTCGTTCTTCGACAGAGTGATACTGATCATTGAAACATGCCGTTTAGTCTCCACACTAGATAAACGCAAGACGATGAGTTAGCCATTTGCAAACCAAATATAAAGTTCATAAGCATTCGTGTGTCTCTGTGATTGCGTGTACTTACGGGCTCAGTCCCTCCTCAAGGGGTTCCCACTGATCAGTGAAGTCAGCAGACCCAATAGCGGTGATTTGGTGGAGGCCCGCAACCCTTCTCTGCAAAAACCGAATTTAGGTACCAAATACACAAGGATGTCGTTTTTGAATGATACCTTGATTATTTCCGCGATGGTCACCGTCTTACTGATTGCACGCCCCATAGCCTTCAACACGATATCGGGGCTCTTTTCCTGATTTTTAAAAAGTGAGTACGTGTGTTATTACCTGTATCTGTAACTTACTTGGAGCATGCTGAGAGCATAGGTGATGTAGTTCCGCGTCTTTCCCTGGGTAGTGATCCTGATCTCATTCTCACTAATGGAAGCCTCGTCCTTCGGCTTCTCAACCCTCTTAAAGTTCTGCATCGCGCCTTCCAAAATCTCTTGAAATTCAATATTTCATGAAAAAGAAAAATCCCTTAAAATATTTATAAGAAAAAATTTTATTTATAAACAAAACCAGGATTTATATGAAAATATGGAAAAATTCCTTCTTTTCAAGAGAAACGACTTATATATGAAATGTATATGGAGAAAATAGCGTACCGTAAATATAAAGGCGCCGCTCCCGCTAGGCGCAGATTAAGCTCCTGAAGACGGACAGAAACCTCTCGCTTGGCGCCGAAGAGAGACCAGTATCTCAAGAACCCTAAAGCAGAGAATTTTAGGTTAAAATGGTTTAGGGTTTAGTCCGTACAAGATCACGCGCTAATCTCGACCACACGTTATCCTGAAGTGCCTACTAGATTTTACCTTTTGACGGCAGTCGTCGATCCTCTGCCACGTGGTCCCACCGACAGCACCGCCAACGGCGGCGATTCGCTTCACTTTGAATATCACATTGTGGTAGCCCTAAAACTACAGGCAGCGTTCTAGGGTTTTAATTTCCTCATCCTTTTCCGTTGCGGCGCCGGGCCGATTCGCATCTGTTCGTTTGCGGCTCCATAGATCGGAATGGTATGTCGCTCTCTGATTTGTTCTTTTGAGCGAGAAACAGAGTGAGATCTAATCTGATCGCCGATTTGTTTTCAGGCTCTTCCTGGGCAGCAGACTCCCGAAAACGTCGCCTCTTTCAAGCTCGTCATAGTCGGCGATGGCGGCACAGGTAAGCGTTGGGTTATTTCTCTTAATGTGTGGGTCATCATCTAAATATCCCTTTTTGTAGGCAAGACGACATTTGTGAAGCGCCACTTGACTGGTGAATTCGAGAAGAAATATGAGCGTAAGTGTTAAAAATCCATTAATATGAATAGATCGTAAAACGCGATTTGGTCCGTTTCAGCAACAATCGGTGTGGAGGTTCATCCCCTGGATTTCTTCACCAACTGTGGGAAGATCCGTTTTTCTGCTGGGACACCGCCGGTCAAGAGAAATTTGGTGGGCTTCGTGATGGATACTAGTAAGTTACCAACCGGTTTCTGTATCCATATCGATTTTAACCTTCTCTTGTTTTCCAGCATTCACGGCCAGTGCGCTATCATCATGTTTGATGTCACCGCTCGCTTGACATACAAGAACGTCCCTACTTGGCATCGTGATCTTTGCAGGTGTATATTCGAAACTTTCAATTTTACTGTTGTGTAGTGATAGTTATTGTGACAATGGTAATTTGTGATGCAGGGTGTGTGAGAACATCCCAATTGTTCTGTGCGGAAACAAGGTGGACGTGAAGAACAGGCAAGTGAAGGCGAAGCAAGTCACCTTCCACAGAAAGAAGAACCTGCAGTACTACGAAATCTCCGCCAAGAGCAACTACAACTTTGAGAAACCCTTCTTTACCTTGCTAGGAAGCTTGCTGGGTTAGTTCTACTCACACACAGGCACATGTATACATAGATACGTGTATGTTTAGACTCAACTTCTGTATTCAGGGACCCTAACCTGCACTTCGTTGAGTCACCTGCCCTGGCACCACCAGAAGTCCAGATCGATCTTCAGCAACAGCGACAGTACGTATTTTTCCATATAATCAGATACACCGCATACATTACATATTTTGCAAACGTATGTTTAAACGAGAATGTTTGTTTTTTTCTTTTAACTAGGAATGAGGAAGAGATGATGGCTGCGGCTAACCAGCCATTGCCGGATGAGGACGATGATGCTTTCAATGATTAAGAGGAACTTAAGACGTGTTTTCCCCCATTATCTATGTAGCTGGTTGAATTTGTAGTTGAAATGGGATTGAGTTATTAAATGTAGTTGTTTTTTTTTCTTTAAACAATGGAAGTTTCAAGTTAATTAATTAATTAACGAAGAGCGCTTAAGGGTTTAACAATTAGGGCTTCTGCTGCTCTGTTTGCGATGCAGGCGGGAAGAATGCTTGCCAGGGCGATGGCGGAGAGAGCAGTAGAATGTGTAGAGACGCAACCAGCACTATCACAAGGTAAGAATTTGATACAGAGGCGCAGGGGAAATGCGCATAGATCCGAAGAGAGCATTCTATTAGAAGCGTTTCTAGAGCGGGGAGATCTACAGCAGGCCAAGAATTTTTTTGACAGAATGCCCGGGCTGGACATTGTGGATTGGACTAACCTCGTTTCTGCATATGCGCGAACTGGGCATCTGCAAGAGGCCAGGGGAATTTTCATTAAAATGCCGCAGTTGTGTGTGGTTTCCTATACTGCTTTGCTTGCGGGATACGTACACCATGGGCATGTCCAGGAGCTCGAGCTTTGTTCGAGCAGGTACCGTGGAGGGATGTTGTGTGCTGGAACACGATGACGAGTATGTTTGCCCAGAAAGGATATGTGCAGGAAGGCAGGAAAGTGTTTGAGAAAATGCCGTGTTGGGATGAGGTCTCCTGGCAAACTATGATAAAGGCGTATGAGGGGAATGGTTATGTGTCTGAAGCTACTGAGTTGGCCAACAGGATGAAGCAAGGGGATGATGCTATCCGGCATGAACAACCTGGACATGTTGAAGATGTCATGAAGATAATCGGTGGTTTGTGGCGTTGAATGTATTATTAATGAGTTCATAATAAGGTTTTTTAGAGGACATTACACGATGCTCAATGTGTGTGTGTGTGGCATATTATATAACAGGCAAGAGACAGCACTAGCAACTTGGACGTGGAATATTTGCAACGGATATCAACTTATCAATATGCTGCTATGCGAATCTTATCCATTGGTGCACACACAAGGTATGTTTCCATATGCATATATATATTAGTGAAATAGTATTGACAAAACGTGTACATGAATTATTCAATCAACTAAGTCACACATAGAACCGACTAAGAAGCTCAGTTAGTTACTGGCTGGACTGCATTACGATCATGAATTCAACAGTGAAATGATATGATATTGAGTTATATATGTGTTATATATCTTTGTTAGGAAGAGTCAAATAGCATCTATACTGTTCTAGTGGTGGTCACCAGCCCAGCAGATACCGCACTCGGAGTTTTTCTTCCTCCGTGTGGGACAAGTGTGAACAGCAAAACTGATGGGGAAAAAAAAAAAAACTTTCACGCGGTCACACGGTGTGCGGGCGGTCACATGGGTTTACCTCCATCACTCAAACTCCCTTAACCTGACAGTTTTTGGTGCTATATAAGAGTACAAGAAAGCTGACTTCTCATCTGATTGTCTGTTTGTGTTTATAGAATGGGTTCACTATTGGTGACGCTATTGCAGGTGGTATTCTGTGGATTGTACATTGCTGAGGCTGCGACTAGGATTGGTTTCTATGAAAGGTCGTGTCCCCGTGCAGAAGACATTGTTAAAGCTACTGTTAAGTCGCATATGAACGGTAACCCAACGGTTGGAGCTGGAGTTCTCCGCCTGCATTTCCATGACTGCTTTGTTCGTGTAAGTATTCATATACATTCGTAGAACTTGATATGATTCGTATTGTTTTCCAGGGTTGCGATGGTTCTGTGCTGATCGACGGTCCATCTTCTGAGAAGTCTGCACCACAAAACCTTGGACTCCGAGGCTTTGAAGTCATAAACGATGCTAAGTCTCGGATAGAAGCAGTGTGTCCCGGTGTAGTCTCTTGTGCAGATATACTTGCACTGGCTGCTAAAGATGCAGTTGATGAGGTAAACTACATTGATCTAATGTAACTCATGAGTGAACTTGAACATGACAGAGTGGAGGACCATCTTGGCCTGTACTAACTGGCAGAAGAGATGGAAGAGTTTCATCGGCTTCAGAAGCATCTAATATGCCATCTCCATTCGATTCCGCTGCAACCATTAAGCAGAAGTTTTCAGCAAAGGGATTGTCCATTCTGGACGTTGTTGCTTTGAGCGGTAACACAGCGTGCGTGTGTGTGTTAAGAGAGACTTAGAGAGGATTTGATTGAGCAGGTGGACATACAATAGGCCAAACCGACTGCAGATTCTTCAGTCACCGTCTATACAACTTCTCGTCGACAGGAAAACCCGATCCATCGATGAGCGCATTAACTGTTTCAAAAATGCAGCAGCTGTGTCCGTCTGGAAGCCCAGGTCTAAACAAAGTAGCACTGGACATCGGCAGTCAGGACAGTTTCGATAACAGCTACTTCAAGAACTTGCGTCAGGGGAGTGGTATTCTCGAGTCGGACCAAAGGCTAGCAGACACGGCTGCCCGGGTAACAATCGCTGGATTTGGATTGTCTAACACTGCTTTCAAGGCTGCATTCATCGTCTCCATGCTTAGAATGAGCAACGTAGACGTCCTTACTGGGAGTGATGGAGAGATAAGAAAGGTTTGCACCGCATTTAACTGAGAGAACAAGTGTATACTGATATTCTTTACCATACAACAATTCATTTCTATTCACTTCTTCAAGCTGTACCACCTGCATACATGGTCTGTGCAAGGTCAGTTGAGTTTACATTATCAAAGCAGTAAGGTGGTGCTTGCCACTTGCTGTCTTCTAGCGTTGCTCCTTCTTCAAACGTCATCACATCGATAACTCGTCCTGATATATATATATATATATATAATAGAGAGAGAAGAGAGAGAGAGAGAAGAGAGAGAGAGAGAGAGAGAGAAGAGAGAGAGAGAGAGATGGACATGTTACCAGTAGAAGATCCAACGAACAGGCCTTCGAGTTAGAACATCTTCCCAGTAAGTAATGAAATCAAGCTTTTGCCAGTAATTGCATGTAAACCCATTGAGTTGTTGCACACAAGATACTGAGCATCTTGAAGCCAATTGGGCTTCAGAATTCAACAGGAACATGGACAGTCCGACACGTGTTCTGTTCTAGATCGTAGAAGAACGAGGTCCCGTTTGTCCATTCGAGGTCGTATGTTGTGGATCCTAACTGGTTGTGTATTATGTTGAAATTTCTCCCCATTTGGCCAGTCATACCACAGATCGATCACCGCTAGCTCGCCTTTGAAGGTCTGCACCAGCTGAGAATGGAACTGTAATGGCCATGGATTGGCTCCACACTAGCTGCCAGAAGTGTAAAGACGAGGCTCAAAACATTCATGGCCATTGAGTATTAAGAACAGATATATACATTTATATAGATGAAGTTTTTGCTATATGAATTTAATGAAATTTTAAACCATATTTTAAAATGCAGTATATCCTATAGGTAATAATACACTTTTTGTTATAAGGAATCGAACCTCCGTTCATCTTTAGGGTTTAGGGTTTGCTTATCTACTCCGGCGGCTGGCTGCCCTAGAGAGCTCGAGTGAGCGCCGCGGAGGGGCGAGTCGAATATGAATGTGTATGTGTAAGTCAATGGCGAGATCCATCTTCTGATTGCTTGTTGTTGTGCAGCTCAATATCGCAAACCCGACTACCGGGTGCCAGAAGAAGGTCGAGATTGAAGATGAACAGAAATTGTAAGTTTCTTTTTCCGAATTTTTGTTAGATCTTCATAAGATTCTGATTTTTCTTTCCTCCTTCAGGAGGATCTTCTATGACAAGCGCATCTCCCAGGAAGTCAGCGGCGATGGCCTTGGAGAGGTAAATTTCGAGTTCCTGTTTTCAAATGCGTGATTTTTTTGTCTGTGGATATGCAGGAATTTAAGGGTTACGTCTTCAAGATCATGGGTGGATGCGACAGGGATGGGTTTCCCATGAAACAGGGAGTTCTCAAGACCGGCCGTGTCAGGCTTTTACTAAACCGAGGTATTTCTCTGACATTGCTGGTTTTGTGGGTTTTGTTCTAATTGATGGTGATTCTTTGATTAGGGGACACTTGTTTCCGAGGATATGGGAGACGTGACGGTGAACGCAGGCGCAAGTCGGTTCGTGGTTGCATTGTTGGCCACGATCTGTCTGTTCTCAACCTTGTCATCGTCAAACAAGGTACGGTAGAGATTTATGTATATATACATGCATACACACTTAAGCATATATCCTGTTCTAACCGATACTGTTGATTATGCAGGTGACAATGATCTGCCTGGTCTTACGGACACGGAGAAGCCAAGAATGAGGGGTCCGAAGAGAGCCAGTAAGATCCGCAAACTCTTCAATCTCTCCAAGGAGGACGACGTGAGGAAATACGTCAACACATACCGTCGTACTTTTACCAGCGCTTCAGGTATGCGTGTGTAGAATGTTATGGTCTTGTGCTACATATGCATACATATGTTTACTCACGGTTGTGCGATGATTTTAAATGCAATTCCTCGTTCTGAGTACCTATGAGGAAAGATTAGATTACGCAGTTTCACTATGAGCAACTGTTTGTACTGTATTATTACTTTCCGTGATGACTACGAATAACCATGCTAATTATGATCCATTGTGATATAAACAATTTCTCTATGAGTAGTCTGAGAAACCTTTTGTCTTGTCTTATAAAGTGCTATGATGATTGGATTTTCTCTTTTACCAGCTCACTTTGAGATCTCTTCTTTGATATTGATTTATCCCGAAATCTGAGCACAAATGTCCTATCCTTCAGTTTTTACTGTACGAAAGTAATATTATATTATGATAACTTCGCGTAGCATTATATGTATACTTCTCATTATGTTAATGAGTAGCTTGTCTGTAGTATGTGAGTGTGGATGATGAGTGCTAGTCTGTAGTATGCGAGTTGATCACTGTATATGTTTCTATGACCGAATATAGGTTTCATGTACTCATTTTACACTTGATGTGTTGGCAGGCAAGAGACGCAGCAAGGCGCCGAAGATACAAAGGCTGGTGACACCCGTGATGCTGCAGAGGAAGAGGAGACGCATATCGGAGAAGAAGAAGAGAGTGGCTAAGGCGAAGACAGAGGCGGTCGAGTATCAGAAGCTGCTCGCCATGCGTCTCAAGGAGCAGCGTGAGCACCGCAGTGAGTCCCTCGCCAAGAGACGTGCTTCACGTCTTCTCTCTACTGCTTCTAAGCAGTCTTCTTAAAAGATTCAATCTTTTGTTTTGGTGAGCTTTCCTTAAACTGCCTAATTGAGTTCTATCACTTCTATTAAGTATTTTGTATGTATGGTGCAATCTAAACCGTTTAAATGTCAGTATCCAACGGCGCAGAATTAAATAATATTAAAATTTGGCATATACCAAAAATATGCAGTATATTTAGAAAAGGAATATGCTGGTACAATTTAGACTGTAGTCAAGTCAACAATGCAATAAGAACCCTAGAAAATCTGGCTCAGCCCCAATAGGGAAATCCATGGAGAACAACAAGAACCGCAACCAAATTCTGGAGATCAATGTCGGGGGTCGGATCTTCCAAACAAGTCTTGCCACTCTCAAGAAGGCCGGCTGCACAAACTCTCTTCTTACAACATCGGCTGAATCAGCCCTTGCAAGCGGGACACAGCTCTTCTTTGATCGTGATCCAGATGCATTCTCTGTGTTGCTCAATGTTCTTCGCACTGGCAGGTACACAAAATCAAACACTAACACTGACGACCTCATTGAGGAGGCAGAATTCTACGGGGTTACTGCGCCTCTTGCATCAGCAATGTCGCCTCCCAATCTCGACGGCCTCGATATAGAGCGAGTCGGATCCGTCATGGTATCCGGACGAGACTTTCCATCTACAATCGCATCTGCTGAAGACGGATCTCTCTGGGTTGCACACGGTAGCAAGCTGACCGTATTCGACTGGGCTCTCCGAAAGCGTGGAACCACTCTGACGGATTTCAACACGATGCAATCCTTGTGTAGAGTCTCAGACACATGCGTCGCTTCGGGCTCGCCCACGTATCCAGGTTTGCAGACTTATGACGTTGTGAACAAGCGCCATGTGGGGACTGTGATTTGGTCTGACCCAAACGATCCCAGAATATATAGTCCCACGGTCCATGCGATAACTTGCTCGGAGACAACGGTCTATGCGAGCTTTCTCGGAGGGCACAAATGGATAATGTCGTACTCGCTATCGACAAGGAAAGAAATGAGCCTGTTGGGGAGATCGCAAGGCAGAGTGGCACCTCTGCCGGACACTCCAAGCACACCACAAAGCTGCAGTGGTTGAGCGGTATGCAGCTGCTAGGGGCCATCGGGGTGCATGGTGGAACATTCGGGTACAGCGGGTATATAAGGCTGTATCGTGCGAGCTCAACGTGTGGTTCTCGACTGGTCGGAGCCGAACGTGCGTAACCCACAGGCAGTGCACCGAGACTCGTTTGCAGACGTGGAGGCTTCCGAGGAACTGGGTGCTCTTGTGAAGGTTAGTGTGTTGACAGGCGGTTTGTCAATTGCTGATCTGAGGAAAGTTGGGAATGGGAAGTGGAATGGATTCCGTTTGCGGAGAGTAGTTCTGAGGCTGAGAGTACTACAAACTCGAAGCTTATGTGTTACAAGAGTCAGGTGTTCTGTGCACGAGGGAAGGATGTGGAGGTCTGGTCGAGTTGAACCTTGTAAAACAGAAGGTGACCCAGGAGGAGTTTGAGGAAGTACAGGATGTCGAGGACTGGTACACCGAGGACTCGTTCAGGAGGACTTCATCGAGCAATCGAGAAAGCATTCCTCGGGGCACAATGTGACACAAATGGTTGCCGGGTAATCGGTTCTTTGTTGCCCGTGAGGATCTGCAGGGTGTGGAAGTGTGGGAATCTCGGTAAGTTGTTTCAAGCTAAAAAAATTATTGTACATCCAATAATATGGAAAACTCTGTGACACTGTTCTTTATTCTTATGGAGCCCATTCACATTTACAGTCCATGTAATAGTTAGGAAGAAAGGGTTTTTTTTTCAACCATATGGAAGAATTAGTTTTGCACAAGGGAGGGTGTCACTGTGGGCGTGTAAGGTGGGAAGTGAAATCGTCCCCAAATGTAACAGTTTGGGATTGCAATTGCTCGGATTGTCGGATGCGAAGGAATACACACTTCATAGTTCCAGCGGGAAATTTCCAGCTGCAGGATGGATCTGAGCAGTGGCTCACTCTGTATACGTTTGGTACACACCAGGCCAAGCACTATTCTGCAAGGTGTGTGGAATATGCTCTTATTATATCCCACGCTCGAATCCGGATGGTATTGCTGTTACGGTGAATTGCGTGGATCCTGGTAGCTTACAGAGCGTCGAAGTTAAACAGTTCGATGGGCAGAATTGGGAAGAGTCTTACCGGAAGTCCGACATTGCTAAACTGTCGTCCGTTAATTAAATCCATCTTAATGTTAAAAAGTGTTTCTTAATAAAAGAACTAAATTAAGTAGGGTTTAGGGTTTAAGGTATAAACTCTAAACCTACATGAGGAGCTTGTTATTCGCTCCCATATGGAACTCGTGGTATAGTGGTAGGTTCCTTCACATATGCTTGTATTTAATATATTTTAAATATGCATATAGGTAGGTCCGTTTATATATTTTCGAACGATATGCACATTTAACTTTGTTTAGTATATGCAAGTTCTTAACGTTCCTTATTAAACGGAGCCTAATAATCAAGCTTTTAGCAAACGTCCATGGTTCCTCGTGTCAAGTTAGAAACAAAATGCTTGAAATGAGGGCACTTCTGTGCATTCTGAGGTATAGGAAGTGTTCATTTCCCTCAGGTTTAAGGTGTGTTTAATTGCTTAAGATCTGTCTAATTAGCTGGTTTTGTCTCAGGAAATGTCATTCAGGATTGTTCTCTTGTGGACTCTATTGATTGCTTCGTTGTGGAGCTATGGTAGTAAGTGAAAACTTTTATTTCAATATGTGTGCGTGTGCGTGTGCGTGCGTACATATGTACATACTGGTCTTTTTGTGTATATAAACAGGTGGACTTGTGAAGACGGAAGAGGAGCTTATAAAGGCACTGGATACAGGAAACCGAGTTGTGCTTGGCTCCTCAATAGTCATCAATAAGGAGCTCCCAAAGATCACCAAATTCGTAAACTAGTTGGTCATGCAAGAGCATGTAAACAACGATCGTGCTACATCGATGCACAGATGAAAACACGGCATGTTACTGTGGTCGGGGACGGCAGTTTATCTCTTTATAACCTCGAGCTCCGTAATGGGAACTCTACTGACGATGACGGTGGTTCGATCCTCGTTAGAGATGGTGGCTCTCTTCAAGTATATGGATCAAGGTTTAGCAACAGTAAGGTTGCTTTGGTAAGCTGCATTATTGTACACTCTGTGTGTGTTTGTACTTATATAGATATGCACAGTTCATTATCGTTTGTACACTGTTGGGTGTGTGTGTGTGTACTTATATAGATATGCACAGTTCTCTGTGGGAGGTGCCGTGTGCGTAAGAAACGGAAGTACAGCAAGCTTGGAAGATCATGGTTTGTCAAGAACACAGCGGGGTTTGGTGGTGCAGTTGGTGTATCAGAGAACAGCAAAGCTGATATAAGAAACTCCTTTTTCCAACACAACTATGCCACTCTGAGTGGAGGTGGTCTCGAGTTCTTGCCAAATCCTCTGCCCTTCTAGTGGATAACACATATGAAAACAACACTGCTTCAGTAAGCTGTGTGTGTGCGTGTGTGCGTGTGTGTGTGTGTGTGAGAGAGAGAGAGAGAGTGTCTAATATCTGTTTTGGCAAATAATGTCAGATTGGTGGAGCAAGCACAGCACACGACAGCTTACTTAGCATATGTGGAGCATCTTTCACACAAAACAAAGGCAGCCTCGATGGTCCAAACATCATGTCTGAAGTACGCGCACACACACGTATAAGACGTGTAGCTGAGTACAAACTGTATATACAGGAGGTTCAAACATAACAATTTGTAGAGCAAACAGTAGTGATGTAAGTGGAGCAGTGGCAATTGAAGATTGTGCACCGTGTAAAGCGCCTGGGCGTGTACCTGGTGTTAGAGGCGATCCTCATATACGTGGGCCACATGGAGAGACGTTTGATTTCCATGGTGTGCCTGAACAAACTTACTGCCTCATTTCTGATGGTGACTTGCACTCAACATGAAGATCATGGCCGCCAATGGGAACAGCTCCACGGTAAGTGTCACACACACAGTTGGTGTGTATATACGTTCACACATACACATTGCAGTACATTAAGGAACTTGGTCTAGTTTATCTGAATCAAACAGTGTGGTTATCTTCATCGAGCACACTTAGTAAACAAGGTAAATCAATTATTTAAATGTCTATGTAAGTCTTCACACACACACACACACATGCTTATTTCTGCAGCAAGAGATGCCTATGAACTCTACAACTTGGAGCTTTCCTGACCAACTCATGGTTACAAGGACCAGGAACGAGGTACCTCATTCTTTCCTGTTCAACACACACACACACACACACACACACATTTGTATTCCAAGAGGTGGTGTATATGCTCTCTCTCTCACACACACAAACACACACACACACACACACGATCTATATGCGTATGATCTTTCTTAGGTGATTGTGGAGGTGCCAAGGCACTTCAGCTTGAGTTTGAGGATTGGTAAGAGGAAATCAGTGACCAACTTTCTGAACCTGGGAGTTGCATATTTTATTCCAAGTGGATCGGCAAATGGAATATTCGGTCAGCTGTATCCAACAGCGCATGAGAATGCAATGCAGTTCGAAGGCAGTGGCAAGTTCAAGTCCTTAGTAGACTCGGAGAGTTACCGGGTAGCCGATATTCTATCGTCTCATTACAAAAAGCTATAAAGCCGTTTCTTCCTCAAACTCTTAATAACAAGTTTATTTCCACATCATTTACACACACACACACACACACACACACACGTGTATGTATATATAGAAATAGGGAGATTAGATGTCAACACAGGCCCAAAGTGCGTGAATTTAGATAGCATAGTAGTTGATAAGCAATCTTGTTCCTTTACAAACTTAACAGAGACGTATATATCACTTAGGAAACCCAACTACAAGCTAATGTAACTAAAAGGTCATTGAGATACACTTACCTACATACATCACATATGTACAGTGCGTGCGTGTGTGCGTGTGTGAGAGAGAGAGAGTCTTCACACTGGCACGATGGAGATAGCCACACGGGGAACCTTTTATGTAAAAAGGCTGTTAACCTTAACCCTTTCAAATCCTTTTCCAGTAGTTGTTTCTCTATAGATGGACTGCGTCGAGTGGTAAGTTTTGTGTTGAAATCTCACTTAAAAATTCATCATGTTTCCAAAGCAATCTTTGTTTTCAACAAGCAACAACTATTTATTTTCTTGCAGCAGTGACAACACCACATGTGCCCGCAAAAGAAAAGCTTGGTACCTCTCTCTCTCACTCACTCTCTCTCTCTCTCCACACACACACACACACACACATATATATATATTTGTTTCTACTTCTTTTTTTTTGAAGTACTGAGTTAAAAAGCGAGAAAAAGAGACAATGGAGGGGATTCATTGACAAGAATACACTAACTATGGAACTTGACCCAGTCATTTGGGGAGAGCTACCTTTGGCCATTCAGCTCCTGCTTGTGGAGTACCTTCCACTCCCTTCATTGTGCCGCTTTCGGTCCGTATCCAAGACCTGGAATGAGGCCTGCAGGTACGTAATTGTATTTATAACACACACACTACCTACAGTGTACTGTCGATATAGGGGGTGAAACAGGCGAAGACCCATGGCAAGTGCTACGTGACGACATATGAAGAAGAAGGCAAGCTGTCAATCTACAGTACGGCGGACCAAGCATGGCTCCATCTACCTCTTCCCGGCTACATACGTGGTGTTGCTAAGAACACGTACATTATGGCATCCGATTCTGGATTGGTTGCTTACACGAGCACTTTTCATCTTGCACGCGGATTTGTTGCGATAAGCAATCCCCTCTTTCAAGATGACCTGACCTTCTTGCCTTATGATGTGCTGGACATGGTTATGAGATATTATACTCGGGGACGGAGATTCTCCAGGATTCTTCTGGCATTATTGTGTTTGTCAAGAGTGAAGAGGGTAACATAGAAAATCCTGTGATTAGAGTGTTCCACTCAAAGACGGACAGATGGAGTAGCAGCGTTTTGCGACTAGGTGGTGACTTCGTGAATGGATACTATCCGTTGAGTAGTAAGTCCGCTGCTCTTTGCGGCTCTACGCTTTACTTCTTTGCCGCATCTGGTGATCCCTACCATGCCAACTTGTTTTCAACCGACGTGTTCGATACCAGTGGCTGCTACTACAGAGAATCTTCTGCTGGCTGGCTGGTCGACTATGAATATCTTCTTTATCCTTGGCTGGTTGTTTGCTCAGGCAAGTTAACACACACACACACACAAAAAAAAAAAAAAAAAAAAAAAACTGACGCTGAACATGCAGGGAAAGTTGTTGTGGTGTATTACAATCGTGAGGAGGAAACCTTGGAATTACAAGTGTTTGATGGCAGAGACAAGACGTGTAAGTTTCTGTCAAATAAGAAGTTCAACGATGACCTTGCATATATCGACCACGTTTCTGCTGGAATGGACGAGATCTGTGTCACTTTAACCGCGAACGACTCCATCGTGGGATACATTTATGATACGTCTACTGGTACGTGGGCTTCTGTCCCACTTACAGGGATTAAGCAGACTGAGCCGAACCTTTTTCCCTTCGTGCCCGAGTTTCACTGACACAGAAATCAGAATCTTCTCTTTGACGCTCTCTCTCTCTCTCTCTCTCTCTATATATATATATATACATATCTGTGTGTGTGTGTATGTGTGCGCGTGCGCGTACGCAAGATGAATATAAGCAACATAACTGGAAATTAACTTTGGCTATTAAGAGTTTGAGGAAGAAACTATAGTCAAAGTCCATTTCAAGCCTAGCTCTTCAACAAGCAGTATTTAAAGCAACCTAACGATGATTCTCATCCCACACCAGAAACTTTGCATTTTTAAAAATCGGTACCACACAGAAAATACTGGTTTATGCAAATCCAAACTCTTTATCAACCTGTACTTCTGAGTCATTCCAGCTTTGGCGTTCACTTGCACTCAGCTATTGTCCAAAAGGTGAAGTGAACACCAATCCTCCTGGTAAAATCCTTCATCTCTAATCCATCCAACAAGGTCTTTCACGCCGTCCTTAGTGACATTCCTCAAATGTTGATGTGGGAACAACATGTGAACCGGGTATGCGGAGGCTTGCCAAGCTCAACTGGAATGTAGTGGTCTCGTCCTTGTAGCGATACGTCAATATCCGTGTCATACCGAATAACAAGAAGCTTGGATGGAGCATCAAGTGTCAGCCGTTTCAGAATTGCATACGATTCGGCAACATTCTCAAGAGCATCCAGTTTCCTCTTCTTGTTGAATGCTTTATTACCAAGATCAATGTCCGATACTTTCTTTACGTTACCGTGTTCTATAGAGCTTCTTATGGTCTCCCTATCTCTAGGCATCCATTCACTTACCATAACATATTGATCAATGACTTGCGAACTATCCATAGGTTTAGTGTTCGTCGGCATCATCTCCTCGCGCTGCAGTTGTTGCTTGGCACCTCCTCGGCCTTCTTTCTTACCACGAGGTTTTGGAGCCATATATGCAAAAGCTTCTTGGACGATATGTTCTTGAATTGTCAAACTTTTATATTTATCTCGCAGTCTCTTACTCTACCTTTGCCTCATTTTGCAATTACAACAACTGATAAGAGTGTGTGTGTGAGCTATTCTAATTTATGAACACACATTTACTGTATATATGCATATCAATATATGGACACGCACGCACACACACATATTTGTACATGTGTAATGTTGTTTGTGTGTGTGCTCACTATATAATGTTACTTGTGTGTGTATGTGTGTAATGCTGCTTGTGTGTGTGTGTGTGCAATGTTGTTTGTGTTTTGTGATGTGTTTGTGTGAGAGAGAGATATTCCGAATATGAGTATATTCATATTTTTCCATGTATGTATATAGACGGAAAAGCGTCATATCATATATACAAGTCTTAGATTCATATACTTTATACATATATATATTAGTAAGTATATATATATATATATATATATATATATATATATAATATATATGTAAAAGTCTTTTTAAGTATGTATTTATATATATATTATAGACACACACATGTATCAAGTCTAATGTGTATATATAATACCATAATGTGGTACGTGTGTGTATAAAATGTTATTTGTGTGTGTGTGTGTGCGAACACACACACACACACATATTCCTTGTTGAATTCGACAGGAAAATTGTGCCGAAATCGGCAAGAACTCATGCTGCAGGAGAAGTGGGGTGTGTGTGTGTTTGTGTGCGTTCATGAATAGAGAGAAATCCTATGAATTCGTACATACATACACAGAAATTGCTGCTGAATTTGCACACACATACATAAGATTTTACTTGTAGCCATGTCACCGTGACACGCACACTAAGAACAAGAGCGGCCATGAAAAGAAGAAAAAAAGTGCCCTCTCGTAAATGAAGAATGGAGAAGAAGAGCTAAACCTTTACCCTAAAACCTAACCCTTAACCCTTTGACCCTTAAACATACAACTACAACAGTATATACAATACTTGCAATAAATAACGTACTATACAAAAGGATACAAATATTTAAGTAAAGATTTGTATGTTAAAAAACATATTATTATATAATAAATAAATATTCGTGTAAAATATGTATTTATAATGTCTATAATAATACACATTTATATAAAATACTAGTTCAAATGGCTATATAATTATTTATTAATAAAGTAACAGAATATAAATAAGTCATAAATATGTCAGATGAATGTAGATTAGACACACATTTATTTAAAAGACAATAAAATTGCTTATCTCTACGTGAAGTGTTACACTATATTAGCATTTAAGATCTATATGTTTCCTTAAATTAAATATCTGCCCACATTGAGTCATGATTGTGAATTTTGGAACGGTAATATCCGATATTTACCAAAAGATGATTAGATAATGTTGTTTTTTCTATCACGTTTGTGGTAACTGTTTGCACAATGGCCAGGATTGTTTACGGCAATTTGGATCATGATGTTCCTGATAGATGGTGTTGGAATCGTTCTTACTAATCAGATCAGAAAGTTCTTTGGCATTTTTGATTGGCAAAGTGTTTGCCTTTTTAAACTTTTCCTGGGCAATGCTTTAAGATCGAAATAAACAAGGACAAGATGCTGGAGGGAAGGATAATCCGGATATGTTTTGTTACCAGATGGAGGACCATTGTTTAAGCTTGTCGTTGCTTCTGACTCTGAATACTCAACGTTGAAGGACCTTTTCACTTTAATACTGCAAAAAGGGAATTTCTTATCGAGGGCTCCATGATCATTCATACAAATGAATTGCCTATTGCGTATGATGGGGATGTCATTTTTGAGCTTCCCTCCTTTCGATTACAAATACAAAGGAATGAATCGAAAGAGGATGGACATACATGAACTGCAGGAATGACCAGCAACTGAATTTCCAAGCAGGGTGTCCAGAGCAGATGTGTTGGGAGCCAACCCGGACTGCCCTGCTTCTAAGGCAGGATTTCCGAACTGCACTAAATGGAAAGGATGTATTGTTTCCCCACCTTCAATCGACAAATGGCAAAAGGATTGACATGTTTTTTTTAAAGAAAATCCATTGTGCCTTGAAGTTTGTCATGTGTGGCGTTCTTTTCCCAACGACATAACCAAGACTAGATTGTTTATCCACCAGGGAAAACATTCACATCCAGTGGGTGATGGTGTTTCTGCATCGAACAAAGAAGAAATGCATATGGCGGTCCAGAATGCAACAGAAAGAATCTAGAGCTAGTCCAAGAGTCATCGAAAATGGCAGCATGTAAATGCTATCTTTGGTTTCCTATTAGATAATTCTGAGCCTGGAAGTTGGGATAAGCTCATGGATCATTGCAATTTATCAAACAATCAAGGTACAATTAGAGTTTTACTTTGTGCTGAGCATTCTTTAAATACCTTTGATAATACATGCAAGTTCGTCAATGGGTAGCATCCGCAAAGAGAACTGTTACTGAAATGCCAGAGAATATTGATGATTGTTGGAGCTGAAACGAAGGTTGTCTATCCCATTCATCCACGTCATTCACTATCTGGGATGAATTTTTGTGGTTCAACGACCATGGATTAATTTTAAGATGGAATCAATTATGTAAGGATGTGCCAACCTCCTCTTGGCCCTTTGCAGAAGAGTTGGGTTCTACTTGATCACACACACCATGTTGTTGATAAGTGGATCACTCTGGCATTGCACGTTTACGACCCAAAGTAAGATGTTATCTTTTCGTGGTTTGCTTAACTCTTTGATAGTGTGCGTCGACTATCCACCATTGCTTATGGTGACATGAAGAAACAAACAGCTGGAGTTGTGGAAAAGTTTTTCCGTGCTATGTTGGATGTCTATTCTGAGAAAGGAATTTACAACGTGCAGTTCGCTGGGTTTATGTCCAATGAAGCAGGAGCGATTTAGCAAGCAATTATGAGTGTGTTCTTTAATGACTAGACGTGAACAGAGCTGTATCTTTCACTATGAGCCATACATGCTTTGGGCATGTGTTGACATCTAATCTCCTGTCCAAACGTATTATTCTGGGAGGAACATATGTTCCCGGTCCAGGAAGCCCAGAATCCCGTCCAGGATGCCACTTACCGGGAATGGTGAAAGCCGGACCCCTCTTAAGCTTGCTTATATCAGGATTATACTGTGCTGGTCCGGGACTGTTACATAACTTTCCGTAGACTGTCCTTGGTGAAGGCCGAACTGTCCGAGAAGGAGGAAACCGTTCGTACATTGTTGTATAAAAGTATGTACCCGGCCTTGGAACATCGGTTTCGTCCTTCGTTTTACGTTTTGAAGCTACTGTGAATGCCGGACCCCTGCTCCCGCTCGGTATATTGTATGTACCTAAAGATTACGATAATGTTGCATTGATTACGGTGTGTGTAAAGGTGTATATATGTATGTACATCTATATATGTGTTCACACGTATACATTGCAGGGAACTTAGTTTATCTGAACCAAACGGTGTGGCTATCTTCATCGAGCATCATTGACTTGGCACAGCATCTAGGAACACTCTTAGTAAACAAGGTAAATTATTGTTTTGAATGTTTAAGTAAGCCTTCTCTCTCTCTCACTCACACACACACGTACGGTGCAGCAAGACTCTAAAACATGGATCTTTCCTCAGGAAAGAGGTACATTATTCTTTCCTGTTCAACACACATACGCACACACACACACGATCTGTATGCGCATGATTTTTCTTAGGTGATTGTGGAGTTCCGAAGGCACTTTAGTTTGAGTTTTGAGGATTGGTATGAGGAAATCAGGGACCAACTTTCTGAATTTGGGAGTTGCATATTTTAATCGGTCAGCTGTATCCAACAGCGCGTGAGAAGGCAATGCAGTTTGAAGGCAGTGGCAAGTTCAAGTCCTTAGTAGACTCAGAGAGTTACCGGGTAGCCGATATTCTATTGTCAAAAAGCTATAGTTTCTTCCTCAAACTCTTAATAGCCAAAGTTAATTTCCACGTTATGTTGCTTATATTCATCTTGCGTACGCGCACGCGCGCACACACACACACACACACACACACACACATATATATAATATAGAGAGAGAGAGAGAGAGAGAGAGAGAGCGTCAAAGAGAAGATTCTGATTTCTGTGTCAGTGAAACTCGGCACGAAGGGAAAAAGGTTCGGCTCAGTCTGCTTAATCCCTGTAAGTGGGACAGAAGCCCACGTACCAGTAGACATATCATAAATGTATCCCACGATGGAGTCGTTCGCGGTTAAAGTGACACAGATCTCGTCCATTCCAGCAGAAACGTGGTCGATATATGCAAGGTCATCGTTGAACTTCTTATTTGACAGAAACTTACACGTCTTGTCTCTGCCATCAAACACTTGTAATTCCAAGGTTTCCTCCTCACGATTGTAATACACCACAACAACTTTCCCTGCATGTTCAGCGTCAGTTTTTTTTTTTTTTTTTTTTTTTTGTGTGTGTGTGTGTGTTAAGACTTGCCTGAGCAAACAACCAGCCAAGGATAAAGAAGATATTCATAGTCGACCAGCCAGCCAGCAGAAGATTCTCTGTAGTAGCAGCCACTGGTATCGAACACGTCGGTTGAAAACAAGTTGGCATGGTAGGGATCACCAGATGCGGCAAAGAAGTAAAGCGTAGAGCCGCAAAGAGCAGCGGACTTACTACTCAACGGATAGTATCCATTCACGAAGTCACCACCTAGTCGCAAAACGCTGCTACTCCATCTGTCCGTCTTTGAGTGGAACACTCTAATCACAGGATTTTCTATGTTACCCTCTTCACTCTTGACAAACACAATAATGCCAGAAGAATCCTGGAGAATCTCCGTCCCCGAGTATAATATCTCATAACCATGTCCAGGCACATCATAAGGCAAGAAGGTCAGGTCATCTTGAAAGAGGGGATTGCTTATCGCAACAAATCCGCGTGCAAGATGAAAAGTGCTCGTGTAAGCAACCAATCCAGAATCGGATGCCATAATGTACGTGTTCTTAGCAACACCACGTATGTAGCCGGGAAGAGGTAGATGGAGCCATGCTTGGTCCGCCATACTGTAGATTGACAGCTTGCCTTCTTCTTCATATGTCGTCACGTAGCACTTGCCATGGGTCTTCACCTGTTTCATCCCCTACAGTGACAGTAAGTGTGCGTGCGTTTGTGATATAAATTGCAAATTCAAGCCTACCTGCAGGCGTCATTCCAGGTCTTGGATACGGACCGGAAGCGGCATAATGAAGGAAGTGGAAGGTATTCCACAAGCAAAAGCTGAATGGCCAAAGGTAGCTCTCCCCAAATGGCTGGGTCAAGTGTCGTGGTTGGTGTATCCTTGTCAATGAATCCCCTCCATTGTCTCTTCTCCTTATTACTGTTGAAGAAAAAGAATAACATAAACAAATAGGAAATAATTATAAACATCTAACATAAAAATTGTCGTTGGTGTGTGTGTGTGTGCGCGAGAGAGAGAGAGGAGTGAGGGAGGGAGATGTACCTGCCATGTTCAGAGATCGACTTCTCTACTATCGAGTCCTCACAGCTGTTCACACAAACTAGTAACTTACCAAGGCTTAAAAGGAGTTCTCTGTGTTAATTTAACACTGTCCAAGAACAGGACTTATGACCGCACGCACACACACACATACAAGCTAGGTGCCTTACCAAGGCTTTTCTTTACAGGTTAACTCGTTGCTGGCGTCTTCCTCAATACTGTATAAAAACAGAATTTTAAACAAGCAAAGAGAGAGAGAGAGGGGGAGAGGAGAGAGACAAACCCGCTGCCTTCCAAAACAAACTTCTTGTTATTAGCTAAACGTATGGTTTCCTGTTTTCCATTAAGGCTGCTAAAGGGAGAGTGGTCACATATCTCTCATATATATATATATAGTGACGTACCAAGGATTGGAACTTTCGTTGACGCCTTCTTCCTGTTTTAGCTGCCCGCTGCTCAGGAAAGAGATTAACTGTGAGAGCATGTGTATGCACATGTAGACGTACCAAGCCTTCCTCTTGCGTGTGCATACAGTGTTTCCGCCGCTTGAAGTGCAGCAGCTCGAAAATAAATTATTGTTATTGTTGCTATTGTCATTGAAAAACAAAATGTATAAGTTGCGGAATGGCTCTCCTACACAGAATAGACTCACCGGTGTGGATTGGAGACCGCAATCGATTCTTGAACGAGTTCGTGAATAAGTTTGCTGTCCTGTGTCCAGGTGCAATTGCTTTGAAGATGACACATAAGTGACAAGAAACAAGTCTCAACACACAGAACTTACCACTGGAAGCTGCGAATCTGGCCCATGTAAGCACCCAACTGTACAAATTAAGGATCTACAAACGCTATGAAATAATGAAATAAGGTTAGGGTTTTCAAGTCATGTCCCGCTACATCCCGGGCCGGGATGATGCGGCCGAAGCAGGTCCAGCACAGGTAGCGCAGGAAGAAGCGGCGCAGGAGGCAGCAGGTCCACCAGCAGAGAGTCAAGAAGTGTGTGCGGATGACGATGAAGTTCAGAATGCAGCGCAAGCCGACCGGTATGTAAGGATAGGATAAAACAGTAAGTTTTTTTGCCATATAGTCCAGGATTTTCGAGGTTTTCCATGAAAATCGCTACAAAAATTGCTATTTTTCATAAAAATCCGTATTTTGTGCAGCTCTCCAGTGCGGGGACAGCAAATTTCATTTGGAAATCAGCCCTTTCAGATCTATTTTGATTGGTCCCCGGAAAGAATTGAGTTATCCGAAGAGCAATGTAAATTTTTCCGGAAATACATGAATGAGAGAACTCTCCGGGTACGCACAAATACTTCCTCATACTATACAGTCGTAGTTTATTGATTCTTTTGATTTTGTAGGCTGTCTTTTATTCTCCCCTAACAGGAGATTATATCAGAATCCGGTTAAGAAATCCTAAACAAAACAAGCAGGATCAATTACCTCGTGGCTTCTATCCGGATAATGAAGCAGCTTTAGGATTACTCCGGAAAATTCCGACTACTATTGTGAATTTTTTCACAACGAGTATTCCTTACACATTCTGGGTTGAAGCCCCGCAGACGCACCCTGGAAACGGTAAGTGTATATTTAATGTTTTGCTATATATAATGGGTTTTTTTTTTAAATAGATGGAGGAAAATGTGTTCAAGCCCCGCAGACACACCGCGGAAACAGTAAGTATATTTAATGTTTTGCTATATATATGTGTGTGTGTGTGTGTGTGTTTATGTATAAAATGTTTTTTTTTTTTAAATAGATGGAGGTGGTCCGGTTCCTAACCGGTAAGAAATAAGGGAATTATGTGAATTATGTGAATTATGTGAATTAATTTTCTATGCAGCATCATTACAGGTCTTGTGAAGACAGAGCCTATTTTGGTTGGAGTTGAAAAAGTGCCCTGTGTAATTGATTTCAGCAAATCTACAACGAAGATTGTTCTTAGTCAAGATGAGTGGAAGGCTTTACGGAAGGAGACTAGCAAATCTTTTGGGTATGCATATATATAATTTAAGAGATCTGTTTATTAACATTCTTTTTTTAAAGTTTGGCTTGTATTATCCAACTGTTGGTGAGATAAAAGTCCGATTAAACGCCGGAACACAGAGTAAAACACTGCCGGTTATTCATGCTGAATCCAAAACAAATCAGAAGTTAATTCAACATTTGCCAAAGGTTCCCATGGTATTGTTTAAAACCACCGTTCCAACTACATTGTTTTTAGAGGAGCAAAATGGTACGTCTTAAAACGTCTTTGAGCTTGCGGGTTCGCTTTTTACTTACATGTAACACTTATTTTAGTGTTATATGTACACATTCTTATTCTTTGTGTGCATATATATAGCTAGAACTTGACTACTTTGTAGGGGCAGTGTCCAACCCAAAGAAAGCGTTTGCAGCAATCATCGGAGGATGTAACGTTTCCTCGAAGATCGGAGTGATTGAATCATTGTTGGAGAAATGTGAAATTTTGCTGCTGGGTGGACGAATGGCCTTTACATTCTTGAAGGCACAAGGATTTTCGGTTGGATCGTCCCTTGTGGATGAAGATGAGATTGAATTCGCAACGAGCCTTATGGAGACGGCAAAGGCCAAAGGTGTCTCAGTACTTCTTCCCACTGATGTGGTGGTCGCGGATAAGTTCGCTGCTGACGCAGAGAGCAAGGCAAGTACAATTATATTTCCCTTCTATTATTTATGCGTTCTATTATCTTGTTTAGACTGTACCAACGACGGAAATTCCCGAGGGATGGTTTGGTCTTGACATTGGACCTGACTCCATTAAGACGTTTAACGATGCACTCAACACAATCAAGACGGTGGTCTGGAATGGTCCCGTAGGAGTGTTTGAATTCGAGAAATTTGCAGTGGGCACTGAGGTTAGTTTATTATCAATCAATAATGAATTCTGCACTGTGTGCGTTGGGACAGTATATTCGTCACACCTATGTGTCTGTGTGTACATGTACAGACGCAAACGCACATATAGCCTTTGTATACATGTTAAGAAACAGGATGCTCTTTCTCTATGTGTGTATGACGTGGGGAAATGTGTGAGGCAGGCTATTGCCAAGAAGCTGGCGGAGTTATGTGGGCAAGGAGTTACAACGATCATCGGAGGGGATGACCTGGTTGCAGCTGTGGAAAAGGTAGGCGTTACAGACAAGATGAGTCACGTATTCAGAGGAGTGGATGCAATGCTCGAGCTTCTTGAAGACAAGGTTGCTATTGCCGCTCTTGTCGAGCTTCTTGAAGACAAGGTTCTTGACGAAGCTACCACCTCTTAGGTAACTTTCTCCACTTCCTACTTTTTTTGCTGAGTAAATACTTGTATTAATACAGCAACGGGTATTATTTTCCTATCTTTATCTTATTTCTTATATGTGGTTAGATAATGCTGTATTTTATTTATTGGGTATTTCGGGTTGGATCAACAAAATATATATAGGTAAGATATTCGTCACACAACACACACATTCACATTCTGACTGAAAAGGATGTAAAGCTGCTGGAAGTTTTCATTTCTTCTGTACACGCCCTTAGTATCCTCAGAAACATTCTTTAGTTAACTGTATATATCTTCGCAAGTCAAGTCTTTGCCTTTGCAAAACCACCACTTTGCCCCGTGCAAGTTGATATAAGTTTTGTTAGGGAATAAAACTCGTATTACATTCTTAACAATAATGACCATTGCAAACAAGCTCGCAGAGAATATTCAACCAGAGGAAATATCAACTCAGACACTTCCACATCCAAGCCTAGCTGGTGGATATATAGATAGAGAGAGAGAGAGAGTTCTACACGGACACACGTATGGAGATTTATAAAGACAACACCCCCAAACACACAAATATAGAAAAAGAGAGTTGTACACGGACACACACATAGAGAGAGAACGTCAAAGAGAAGATACTGCTTTCTCTGTCAGTGAAACTCGGGCACAAAGGGGAAAAGGTTTGGCTCAGTCTGCTTAATCCCTTGAAGTGGGACAGAATCCCACGTACCAGTAGACATATCATAAATGTATCCCAATGATGGAGTCGTTCGCGGTTAAAGTGACACATATCTCGTCCTTTCCAGCAGAAACGTGGTCGATATATGCAAGGTCATCGTTCAACTTCTTATTTGACAGAAACTTACACGTCTTGTCTCTGTCATCAAACACTTGTAATTCCAAGGTTTCCTCCTCACGATTGTAATACACCACAACAACTTTCCCTGCATGTTCAGCGTCAGTTTTTGTGTGTGTGTGTGTGTTAAGACTTGCCTGAGCAAACAACCGGCCAAGGATAGAGAAGATATTCATAGTCGACCAGCCAGCCAGCAGAAGATTCTCTGTAGTAGCAGCCACTGGTATCGAACACGTCGGTTGAAAACAAGTTGGCAGTGTAGGGATCACCAGATGCGGCAAAGAAGTAAAGCGTAGAGCCGCAAAGAGCAGCGGACTTGCTACTCAACGGATGGTATCCATTCACGAAGTCACCACTTAGTCGCAAAACGCTGCTACTCCATCTGTCCGTCTTTGAGTGGATCACAGGATTTTCTATGCCACCATCTTCATCCCTGACAAACACAATAATGCCAGAAGAGTCCTGGAGAATCTCTGTCCCCGAGTATAATAATATCTCATGTCCATGTCCAGGCACATCATGAGGCAAGAAGGTCAGGTCATCTTGAAAGAGGGGATTGCTTATCGCAACACATCCGCGTGCACGATGAAAAGTGCTCGCGTAAGCGACCAATCCAGAATCGGATGCCATAATGTACGTGTCCGTGGCAATACCACGTATGTAAGGGGGAAGAGGTAGATGGAACCATGCTTGGTCCGCCGTACTGTAGATTGACAGCTTTCCTTCTTCTTCATAACTCGTCACCTAGCACTTGCCATGGGTCTTCACGTGTTTCACCCCCCTACATCGACAGTACACTGTAGGTAGTGTGTGTGTTATAAACACAATTACGTACCTGCAGGCCTCATTCCAGGTCTTGGATACGGACCGAAAGCGGCACAATGAAGGGAGTGGAAGGTATTCCACAAGCAACAGCTCAATGGCCAAAGGTAGCTCTCCCCAAATGACTGGGAGTTAGTGTATTCTTGTCAATGAATCCCCTCCATTGCCTCTTTTTCTCGCGTTTTAACTCTGTACTTCGGAAAAACAAAAGAAGTAGAAAGTAAACAAATAACTTACAAACAACTATCGCTGAAAATAATGTTTGTGTGTGTGCTCGCTGCTCAAAACAAGCGCGTACGTATATATATAGAGAGAGAGACGTACCAAGCTTTTGTTTTGCGGGCAAATGTGGTGTTGTCACTGCTGCAATAAAATAAATAATTCTTGCTTAACAGAAAGAGAATATATAAGTTGCAAAACTACTAGAAGAGCACACCACAATCGATTCTTGGATGAATTCGTGACTAAATATGCAGTCCTAATTGCTTTGGAAACAAGATGAATTTTTTATTAAGTCACAGAAAACTTACCACTCGACTATAGAGACATAACTGGAAAAGGATTTATAACCCTGTTGAGGTTAAAGGTTAACAACCTTTTTACATAAAACGTACAGAATGGCAGGTATAATTACTTACACAGACGACATGTGCTTGAATACATCTGTTTGCCAACTTGAAGGACGCACGAACATAACAATTAATAGAGCAAACAGTGAAGATTTAAGTGGAGAAAGCTTGTACACTTTACCAGGTGCTAGAGTCAACATGGATTGACGAACTTACTGCCTCATTTGTGATGACCTGAAATTCAGCATGAAGATCATATGGTAAGCATAAGTATTTGTATACATACATGTGTGTGGTGTGTGTGTGTGTGTGTGTGTTATAGTTAAAGATTATCCAGTATGTAGATATATACACGCATACCCACGCAATATAAGAAGTTTGGCTATCTCCATCGCGCCAGTGTGAAAACTCTCTCTCTCTCTCTCTCTCTCTCTCTCTCTCTCTCTCTCACACACACACACACACACACACACACACACAAACACATGCACGCATCTCAGTAAAAATTTAGTGATGCTTTAATTAAACGATCATCACTTAATGAAATATTTTCTAAACTTTATTTTGTTAATACTGTAAATAAAAACTGCATTATTTGTGAAACAACTTGAAAAGTGTTAATGTAGTTATGCATATTTATATTGGAAGTCCCTCGTGTATTTCGTAAAGGAACAGATGCACTACTAAAATGCTATCTAAATTCACGCACTTTGGGCCTGTGTTGACATCTAATCTCCTGTCCAAACGTATTATTCTGGGGAGGAAAATATGTTCCCGGTCCAGGAAGCCCAGAATCCCGTCCGGGATGCCACTTACCGGGAATGGTGAAAGCCGGACCCCTCTTAAGCTTGCTTATATCAGGATTATACTGTGCTGGTCCGGGACTGTTGCAAAACTCTCCGTAGACTGTCCTTGGTGAAGGCCGAACTGTCCGAGAAGGAGGAAACCGCTCATACATAGAGTATGACGGGCTTGTTGGTCTTGTTGTATAAAAGTATGTACCCGGCCCTGGAACATCGGTTTCGTCTTTCGTTCTACGTTTTGAAGCTACTGTGAATGCCGGACCCCTGCTCCCGCTTGGTATATTGTATGTACCTAAAAATTATGATAATGTTAAGTCTTATAATGCATGTCTGTATGTATTCAATGTACATGTCCATACACAGAGAGAGAGAGAGAGGAGAGATGTCCCTCTCATTCTACTATATAATACACACTACAATATTCTATACCATCCGCCATGTATCTATGTAGATATATGGAGCTATTGTGCTCGTGTGTGGTGTGTAATAAGAGAGTAGATATACATAATGAAGAGTTACATACACACATGACAACCTAAAGTCCAATTTACCAGGGTACATACCAGCTAAAAGCAAACAAGGAAAGAAACGTGCATACCAGGGCCAGGAGTCACCTCACTGAGAAGAAATCGCTTGGGAGCCCATGTGTTAGTGACTCCTCTAGGTGAAGGGACTCGTGCACGTTCTAGAAGCCATACCTGAAAGAAAACATATATGTTTGTGTGTTGTGCGCGTGTGTGAAACTACCTTTTCACGATTGAGGTCTGGTTTGGTCTTTCCAAGGAAGCTGTAAGCTGGGCCAGAAGGTCCATAACGAGGATGGTACATGCCTGGTCCGAGCTTCCACTCCTCAGGTTGAGGCTGCCTACGCTTTGATGCAAGTGTATAGGCTGGAGGTGAACGCACCACAGGCCTTATATTTGGATTGTAAGCACCTGGCCCTGGCGACCTCTCCTCTGCCTTGTACATCGTCCTGCTAGCAACAACTATCACGCACACCCACACCCACCACATTGTTGGTGTTTACCTGGAACGGCTTTCTTCAAAACATTTAGCTACTTGTGTGGAGGACAAAGTAAGACATGGTAGTTATGGCAGTTGGGCTTTCACATTCACCTGAAACTGGCCTTCATGTGAAAGTAATATTACGGCATCTTCAAGTTACATTTATAGTCATAACAGGATAAATTTTGTCTAATAGCATTAAATCTCTCTCTAACACACACACACACACACACACACACACACACACACACACACATTATACAAGGGGAATACTGTCTACAAATTAAATGTATATTTTAGTTGTATATGTACACAGTTGTAGACATTTGCTTCAAAGGCAAACCTGAAGATTTCAAAAAACATGCATTTGCAGGAAACCCAGATGCCTATCACGTTCCATCTCGAGTTTCTGCCACCTCCCTCAATTCCATATCCATTTGCAAGCTCTCCCCCTTGGAGTGTATTGATTAGAGAGAGAGAGAGACTTCTTCACGAGAACATTATGTAAGCACATAAGATGGAGCAAGGAAGCCAAACAAAGAACAGGGACACATAGAGTGCACTCCCATAAAACCAAAGTGTTTCAACTATGGTCCAAAGCTTAACAGGATCATTTAAGGGGAAAACATTGGATAAAACAAACAAAAACAGGAATGTAGGTAATTAAAGGCAAAATGTGGGAAAAGCCGGGTTTGTTAAACAAAAGACGCAGTGGATACGCAGAAAGACACATAGGAACTAGTAATAAAGTGCCTAGAAGAGCCACAGAGAAGTTAACTGCTGATAAAATCCCTAAAGCAATCCCTGTGAGAGCTAATGTAAGAGATTTCAACGGGATATGAGGAGATTGTGTCAGGCTTTGAGGGGACTTGCACGGGAAAAGCACTAAAGTAAAAGAAAGACTAACTAATGATAGAACAAACCAAACGGTTAATCTGATGGGAACGGAAATAAACAGATTGTTAAGGAAAACTGGGAAAATGGCAGTAATTATGGACCATGCCTCTATGGTGAGTACAAGGAAAGCTGCTTCAATCCAAGAACTCTGAAAGAAAGAAAACCATAACTGTATTTATTCTCTCTCTCTTTATAGACACACACCACACACACACACACAATGATGAACTCACCTTGGATTGACAACTTAAAGCAGCTGCTTGTATGGGAAAGTTGACAAGGAGAAGTACAAAGGGGATAATGTAAGTGCTGATGGAGATGAACTTATTTGGAGACACCATGATGTACAGGAACACGGAGGCATGAAACTTCTCAAGCAGATTGTTCACTGAGCGTACCGCCCCTTCTATAAGCCTGCACAAGATAACAAGGTATGTTCTGAGTTATATTTTTCTGATCTTGCTTAATGTTATCATATTTGTATATATAAAGCTTTCACGTACCTGCCGAAGTTCATGATGAGATCCAAATTTAAAGCGTTTGAGGTAGTCACTTCTAAAGTTATAGCATCAACTTGAAACTCCCGAAAAGCACCATGCGAACCCGTGGGAACGCCTAACATCTATTATAACAAATACATTATTAGCAAGAATACATTAGCTATATCCTAAGATGATGCTATTTGGTTTATTTGCTTTATTATATATATAAGTTATAAGTATAAAACTCACTTGGTCCCAACAGGATTTCGCAAGTATAGAGACACCATTTATATATTCTTCTGCTGTCATGTAACTTGCTGAATGTGAAAGAAGAGAATTTCGAACCTCAGTAACAACTTTGCTAATCATCTCAACTACATCAGCAATATATCTTATCCACGGCCAAGTCTTCGTACCGTCCCGCCTACGAGAATTATGCAAATATATACAAACTGATAATGTGTACATTAATATATACATGTCACACAATAGTTATATATGATTACACATCACATGGTGAAACATGCATGGAAGACACACGTATGCAACGCACGTCCAAGTGCTTACTACCTGAGATGAAAGTTATGACGCCAGGAAACCAGTAAATTGACAATGCTGATCATATCCATATTGGGCATCTGTCCGTTTGGGCCTTCAGTGTGAATCTTCAAGACGTTAAACCTCCTCTCCGAGCTTGGACTTAACTCAAGAACAAATCCCGCTGTAATGCTCCCTGCCCTTTTGAAAATATCCACCGTTTCATTCCGATGTAAACTAAGAAACAACACATGTATTAGTATTGATTGGTATTGATACTAGCAACAGTATATATTTGTATTCATGCTCTGTGTGTGTGTGGAGGTACCTCAAGTTCTTCAGGTTAAGAGTTTCGTTTGTTAATGCACTATACTCCATGGACGGCTCGTGATACTCCTTCAGCATTTCAGAAACAAAATCAACATGAGCGTGTTATATGAAGATAAACAATGTGTCCGTATTACCATGCAGCGGCAGCAGTGTACTTTCCATGTCTGCTATCTGTAGCGACCCATATAATGTCCTTCGCAAGCCAAAGAGACTTGCTTAAGAGCTGCATTAGTGCTAATGACAAGCCCACTGTGACAGCATTCTCAGATGTAAGACGCTCGAGCTCAAAAGGCGTAATTACCACAACGGCTTCATTTCCTTCACCTGTTCATTGAACAAATACTTAATTGATCATAAGTTAAAATGACCACATATATATACCTTGGGGAGCTCTGATAATCCCAACGGCATTGACACCAGGAACTTTGCAGGAACTTGTGACTTCATAAGTGTGTGGTGATGTTAGGAATCCGTAAATGGATAATGAATCGGGCGGTGGACAGAAGGGATGCAAGTAGTAGTCAGCACCGATTGCATCCATATGCCGGGCAAACCACGCGTAAAACTCCCTTGGTTCAAATAAATACAAGAAAGAACATAAGTTGGTATCAATTAAGTGGATTAAACCATTATTCTATATTCGTAGCTTGCAAATATTATAAAGTATATTGTATCTCTTACCTATGATCTTCAAAACTGCTAGATATCAGTTCCTGAAGCTCTTTAGCTAGTTCATGTGCGGTAGCAGCATCCCTTTGTGAGAATGTTGCTTGTGCAGAGCCTACAGCAGATTCTATATTTGTGTGTGTGTGTGTGTCTATATATATATAATATATATATATAATATATATATATATATATATATATATATATAATATATATATATATATAGATAGATAGATAGATAGATAGATAGATAGATCACTCAAACTGACCAGGCATGAGAGCATTTTCGTCCACATATACAGGCTTGGCAAGCAGCGGCAAGATTATAAGCGCTATGATCCCGGCAAAGCAGCACAGCAAACTGCAGAAAAAAATCTTACAAAATCCACCATTTAATCGATCTATTGCTGTCTCACCTCGCTGCTCCAGCATGACGCACGATGATCACCCCGAGGCGCTTCAACAATCGCCCTGCAGGCGGATCTCTCTGTTCTCCCATCAGTTATACCCTAACCCCAACCCTAACCTTAATTTATAAGTTAAGATTTAAAGCTATTCAACTAATTATCCTAAATCATCAAATAAACACTCTGTTTTAGGTTTTATACCTAATGCAGGGAATCTGGGTCTAGGGTTTGCGGGGAGATGGTGGACATGGCCGCATTCGCCGAGGAAGGCTTCGATCCGAAGGCATGGGTGAATGGGGTGTACAGGTCCAGGCATCCGGATGAAGACGTAGAGAAGCAGTTGAGCGATCTGGAGATGAAGCTGCAGCTCACCTTGGAAGACATTGCAGCTACATTGGATGACCAGAGCGCTGCGGCTCTTCTCAGAGTTCCCAGAGCTGTTCGGGACATCTCGCGCCTCAATGACGACGCTCTGGCGCTCAAATCTACTGTTTCCACAGTATTACTTAAGCTCAAGCAGGTATGTGATGCAAAGCTGCATTTTTCACTCTGATTTGCATGTTTCTCTGAAAGTCTTGCATTTTTTGTTCTTGGATCTGGAGATTTTGTATGTATTATCCCCAAAGCCTCTATTTATTATGTGAAAGTCTCTGTTTTTGTTTCTGAAAATCTCTGTGTTTTGAAGGCGGTCAGTGTTTCAGCTGAATCTATTGCGGCGCTTGCTCGAGTGGATCTTGTGAAACAAAGAATGGAGGACGCTCACAAAACGCTTAAGGTGACGCACTTTTTACTTGATAAGTGTCTAATCGTCGTGTAAACTATAGAAAACCACATGTAAATTTCCCCCTTAGACAGGATGCAGCAGGTCTCGCCCAGCTTTGTGCAAGTGTAGAAACTGTTTTCGCAAGTGGAGATTTGGACCAGGCTGCAGAAACTCTTGCAAACATGCGACGGTGTCTGGCAGTTGTTGGCGAGGTATTACTATCTTAATTTAGTTTATGTCGTATTTTATATTAATGTCGTTATGTGTTTCATATTTCTTCATGTAGGTTCCAGAATTTGCAACTGTGAAGCGTGAGCTGGAAGCCTTGGAAAATCGACTAGATGGAATGGTTCAAACTCGTCTTTCTGATGCCCTCTTACAGCGCAAGGTACAGTCCAATATTGGTCGTCAACTAGAATTACTCACACACATGTTATAAATACATTATTGTAATGTTGCCTCTGGTTATGTGTGTATCAATGCTAATTGTAACAGGTGGAAGCCGTGCAAGCTTACCGTGGTATACTCTTGACTATTGGACGCTATAACTCGCTGGAGCAGCACTACACGAAAGTACGGATGAAGCCACTACGGCGGCTCTGGGAAGAGTACGATTCTACGAAGCCATTGTCAGAGAACCTAACGAACAGCATCCCGTCGTCTTTTGCGGACTGGCTTCCTTCATTCTACGACCAAATTCTTCTTTCTTTGGAGCAAGAGCTAAAGTGGTAAGGCATATATAGACAGTTACACAGTCTATATATTTATAATGCTGCTAGTATACAAGTATCTACAAGACATTAATGTATGCGCATGTACATCTTATGTAATCTACACGTATGTTGTAATGTAATACTTGTCGTAAGGTAGAATGTACGTAACTAGTTTTTCCATAACATTTTTATAATGAGCGACTGGTATGCTTTTATACGATCTGGAGTGTGATATTATTGAGAGACTAATATTATGATTGGATTATGCTCTTATGACCATCTTAAGTGGATAATTATTTTTGTAGGTGCACCGTCTGTTTTCCAGACGAATACAAGATGTTGGTTCCAAAGCTGCTCACTGAGACAATGTTATCAATTTCAGTAAGTTTTGTTTTCGCGTTGAAGAAGAAATTACACCAGGTAAACAAATCAATGTACTTTGTATGTAGTAAATTGTTTACATGACTGTGGTGTGTAATAATATAACTAATCTTCATTCATTGAGCAGGACAAGCCTTAAAGAAACAACCATTGAACACGATTATTGCACTTCATAACTTGACAGCCGCATTCGCCAAGAACGTTGAACGTTTATTTTCATCCATTGAGGTCAGAGAAATTGCCCGCATGTTGAAGGCTATATATGCTCCCTACGAAGGCTATAAACAGAGGTAAAATTTATAAACCGGCGCGCCTATGTGTATATGCACGTGCTTATAATCAGGCATTTAGTGTCTGTACCTATAGATGTTAATTGTTATTATATATTTTACAGGTACAGCGAATTAGAGCATTCACAGTTGTCGACGGATCTAAGCAGCCTAGACTTACATGGTGCTGTTCAGCGAGCTGTTGGTTCTCGTGGAGTAGAAGTCAGTGAAACGGTTCAACGTATGGAGTCATCCATACCGGAAGTAAGCTCATATATACATATATGTATAGTATGCGAATATAGTGCTTATGTGGTATTATTTAATATAATATATACATATACTCGCATACAATGCCGATATCAATATGAATTTGTTTCATAAATTTGTCTTTTGCAGGTGGCTGCATTTTTAGAAAGTGCTGTCGAACGCTGTTTCAATTTCACTGGAGGTTCGGAGGTCGAATCTCTTCTTCGGACTCTGGACGATACAATGCTGCAGTATATTTCGAGCCTCCATGAAGTTCTGAAGTCCTTACGTCCACTTTGCGGTGTTTCTGAGACCATTGCAAGAAAGGACGACCCTTTTCGAAGGTATTTCAGATAATGCTATAGTATGCTATCCACGTGCTTTAATTATGCTATTGCATATATAATTGTTACTATCACAGTCTAATGAATTAGTGATATGAAATTATAGTACTGAGTATATTAAATATAATGCTGTAACTAACGAATAAGTACCTACTGAGTATATTATAAGTATATCATATAATGTACTGTATATAGGTTTTAATTTTACTTTGTGTTAGGAGAAAGCCAAAGCTATGCAGGAGAGTATCCCAGAAGAGGAGGAATTTGCGATTGTACAAGGGGTTCTACAGCTACTTACCGTTGCTGAGAATCTTAGCAGCAGATTATCCGTCTTTGAGGCCAGTTTAAGGGGGACTTTGTCTAGATTAAAGCATCAACTCAAGTTTAGCAATGTTATGGACGAAGATAAGGCTCTAGATATTGCTAGTTTGAGAATATTGGATTCTCCTGAGAAGGCTAGGCGGCTCAGTTCTCTCGTGGAACAGGTAACGTCTATCATATAACTTCGTATCGTAAAACAAATGTTGGGAAAAAGTATAATGATTTTTCTTTTTTTCTTTTAGAAATATTAATAGATATTAGAAGAAGGCAGATAAGCGTTTATTAAACTGATTATTGTTACTGGTTTCTTTACTGCAGGCAGATCCTCGGTTTCATGCTCTTTCCCACGCATCACACAGGGTCGCTACTTTTGTAGAGGCTTCAAATGAGCTTGTTTACGAAGTCCTTATTGCGAAGGTGTGTGTGTGTTTTGTTGTGTTGTTGTTGTTGACATATTTGAAAGAGTTGCCATGTGTCCATGGTTATATATGTTAATAACCATTCACATATTACGTTGAATAATGAACACTAATATTTACTTTTTTTCTAAAGGTACGTGTAAGGCTGGCAGACGTGGCAAACATGCCTGTATGGAGTGCTGCTGATGAAAATAGCGATTTTCCTTTACCGACTTTCAGTGCATATCCCTTGTCATATGTAACAAGTATTGGGGAATATCTTCTCACATTGCCCCAGCAGCTAGAGCCTATAACGTCAGTGACGTCGACTACCAATCCGGATATAACAGAAGATAATGAAGATAGTGAATACTTTGCCACCGAATGGATGTTCAAGGTATGCTTTACATGCAATACATTAACTGCACACACGCACACCACTGCTAGTATGACTATCTCATGCAATATGTGTTTGTTAACAATGAACTGTGTATGTTATCGTTGTCGTCATTATCATCTCTCTCTCTTGCACATGCATATTATTAATAGGATTGGTTTCGTAGAGGTTTATAAGAACGATTAACTCGTAATTTGCTATTAATATAAACTTAATAAGAGAGCTGTTGTAATATATACATACTAATTGCTTATTTCAGGTGGCTGAAGGTGCAACAGCACTGTACATAGATCAAATACGAGGAATTCAACACTTGAGTGAGCGAGGATCCCAGCAGTTATCAGCGGACATAGACTACCTCTGCAACGTGCTCATGGCCCTGTCCATGAACATTCCCTCAGTTCTCTCTACGTTCCAGCAGTGTGTCTCTGCACCACGGGACAAGCTTGTGGAGTTCTCCAAGAATGTGGGAGGCGCTGATTTGGATGGTCCTACTCTCCGTCTCATTTGTAAGATGCGTCATGTTTTGGTAGAGTGAGAATATCTAATTTTCTTCTATTTCAGTGTGTTATATCTCTGGTGTGTGTGTTGATACTTTCCTGTATATTGCATACGTCACATATGTATGTGGCATATGTTCATTTGTATATCGGATTCTTTGCATCATTATATGGGGTGTAATGCATTCTATTTGCCCACACATACACACTTGTCAATTATTTGTTCACTTTATGTATGGGCTTGTGTGTCTCACGTACGTAAGTATATTGTATGTACACGTGTACATATGGTGCTTATGCATTTTTTTTGGTGGAATTAACTTAATGGGAACCCATTTGTGTGCGTGAGTCTGGCTGTTTCTTTATATTATGACAGACACAGATAATCAGCATTCCAAAATTATCTTTTTGTAGTTTTCCAAAATACTCCGCCTTATTGTAAGATGAGCCAACTGGCTGTTAGGCAAGCCCTGCGTGCATTGTGGACTTTCTTATACTCTCTCACACTACGCATGTGTGTGTGTGTGTGTGTGAAACTCCGCACACACACATATGCGGAGTAGTAAGACAGCAATGTTGTAAACGGCTTATTAAGTCTGATTGGACGTAAAGGTCGGGCTACTCTGGATTTTACCAGTACACAGGAAGAGTGGCGATTTTACTCGCCACTATTCAACTGGGCAGCATGTAAAGTATGTATTATATATATATATATACATGTTTATGAGCCTTCAATACGAGATCAAGAAGACCGTATGTAGTATAAACCATTGTACTGATATGTGTGTGCATAATATTCCTCGTCAGTCAGCGCCTGAAGCTTTAGACGTGCTGGCATGGGACTTCTTGGCTTTGATGCTGACTGCTGCAGACTACAACAAGGACCTCTACACACACATATACACAAGTGCTGTGTGTATGTGTGTGTGACTTTTACAGGCAAGTGTTAATAATATGAGTTCCAAAAGTCGCTTATATATACTATTAGTGTTCAGCTGCAGCTGATTACAACGGTGAAAAATGGTCCTTTGCTAGAGGATCCTCCCACCAGGAAAGGCATTCTCACTCGACACAGCATCTTCTCGAGGGAGACTCGTCCACGACAGTCTTGAGTATCATCTTGTCTTTGTAGATGTACGGGTTGTTCCTGATTCGTCCCTGAACGACTCTTCGATGACATCTTTAGTGGGGACTATCTTCCATGTTGGTACAATGCTGGAGATCTTTATGAGAAGCCATCTTGCCCGCGTCGCGGGAGCATGTTCTCAGATATCTTACACATTGGAGCAACTAACACAGCTCCATTTCAAATCCAGAGAGAACTTGCGCTCGATTAAATTTTTTATAACTAGGATATTCATAGAATATAATATAAGGACATCCACGGGATCATCAGCCCATGAGGGAAAAGCTAGGCGTGACTTTCTAATTTTCCACGTAACATCAGCAATGATAACACAACATAACCACAGATAGTCCGATGAGAATCGTGTCTCACATGTAAATTGTTGCCATCTCATTCTACGTTTAACATTTATGACATGTATATATATACATATACATATCACTCAAGAACACGTGAACTTATTAATATACACATTATTCATTTGTTCTTATCCACTAAAATTTATTAACTTTAAAAATAGTTTACAAACACACTTTGTATGTATATTAAGAATGATCTTACATTACTTTTAGAAAAACATTATCAATTAATTCCTACAATACATACACACGTGTAGTAAACTTAGTACCTTGTTAAATTTAATTCTATTTCCCAATTTATATACATATTAAATATATTATGTATGTGCATTTCATATTCTATTTTATGTAAATAAGATACCCTTTGTGTATGAGTGATGTAAATGTGTTTTTTGAGTTATTAAATACTTTACTTAATATGCTTATTACTTAATATATATTAGTTTGTAGAAATGCATTTTTTCTTATCTATTTCACAATAGTGTGTGTTCTCATAGTTAACTTGTTTTTATTTATTTACTTATATGAAATTTATACATTTACATTATATATTTTTTGCATATATTGACACACTTTTATCACATTTATTTACAATATTATATTCATATTAATAATATCATCAATATCATACTGTAAGATACTGTATATTATGTAACGTAATGTATATACGCATGTGTATATACACACATGCATAGTGACACATGGGTGGTGATATGGCCGCCATGTGTCAGTGCCATGTGTCGCATGTGTGCCATGTGGCAGGAGGTCTCCTGTATATAAGCAGGGTTTTTGTAGCTTAATGGATTTGACATTTTAATATATATCAGCTCTTTCATTGGTGGAGAAGTTAGGTATACAGTGTCGAGTCTTCACACGTGCACCTTAGGACAGATCAAATTTGAACAAACTTGCATACTGTTTCTTAAGTTGTTCGATGCAGTGTGCTCGACACTCAGGTGACGGATCCGGCATTTGAACCTGTTGAGATAAACCACCCCAAGACCGGAATCAAAGGAGCTGTATGCGTGATACAAACAGCAACAAGCTTCTCTGGACGTAAAGGAACAGACTGCAAAGACACAGACTCCAAGCGTAATACAGGAGGAGAGAGTGAAAAATCACATGTACCTTTCGACTGCTTTAACCAATCACATCCCAGAATGATGTCAAAGACCTGGGAAGGGACAACCCTAAGAGACCCAGAGGGAAACTTACAGTTGGCACCCATAACCAGCGTAGTCGAAGTGGTGTACTGTGATACTGCACGAGACTGCCCATTACCATATAAAATGTGCAAGACCTTATCTGCACGTCTTAAGGGTAATGAGCACCGATGCGCTAGAGAAGCAGTTATGGAAGACATACTGGATCCTGTAACCACAAGCACTGTGACTGAAAGATCATTCACCCGTGCAGAAAATGTGAAAACTGGATGATCTGGTGGAACTTGCAAACCTTGATATGCATAGCGGAAAAAACATGGAGGTGAAGTCTCCATCGCACGGGATCCCTCCGTCGCCCGTACAATTACTCGTTTTCCGCAACAGATCCACCTGCAAGAGAGGCTTTGTCATCTGAAAGCTCATCATCAGCCATAATGGCCGCCACAGGCACACCATCCGGAACATATGGTCGCCAGCCTGGATGTGGTGGACACCAATCAGGATACACATCGCATGCTCGCCATGTCCAGGTGCCCAACATGCCCAACAATGAACTTGATTGGGTCGACCTGCATTGTTCTGATTCCTCCTGTCACGAATCCGTGGATTTTGACCACCACGGGCAGGAACTGGAGCAAGTGCAGGACGATTTCGTGGAGGTGGTCCACGGGGTGGGCCTCGAGGTCGACCATGAAGGGCTTGTTGTGCGGGTACATATGCAGCAGCGTCAACCTCCATTGGATCAGCACGTTGAATAGGAGGAGTAGGTAACCCAAGGGGAACACGACCCTCACCAGGCACCAACTCAAATCGTTGAGCTAGTGCAAAAGCTCCTCCAATGTGGTAGGACGAAGAGCCCGAATGAATTGAACAAGTTCGGGTCGCATAGTTGGCCATAACATACCGAGCTTAATGGGCTCAGGCATGTTAGGATATGCACGCCGAACTAAATTCCTCGAACCTAATACTTAACCGCATAACAGACTCACCAGGATGTTGTGTATCGTGTGCAAGTTGTTGGAAAGCATCATCTGAATCCTCAACTTTGCCAAACGTACGTTTGAGGCCTTCCGTCAACCGATTACTATTGGCTTGAATCTCCGCGTGAACCGTGGATGAGGCAATTACGGGATGCGTTTGCAAGTCCTTCTTCCGAACCGCGGTTTCAACAATATCATGCTCAGTTTCGACTTTAGGATGGTTTATTGTATTTTATTGGGACAAATCCAGAAGACACATGGCGGTTGGCTGTGCCTCTACATATGTTCCACACCTTCTTCGAGCATATCATGATTTACCTATTGTTGGAGGTCATCTTAGTCACCAACGAGTGTTGGAGAAGCTCCGCAGATCCTTTTATTGGCCTAGCATGCGTGGTGATGTGATCAGGTATATTCAGAGCTGTCCCATTTGTCAAACTCAGAATTCCTCTACGACTCGGGCCATGGGGGTGTTAGAATCCATCAACGTCTCTCGCCCTTTTGAGTTAATTGCAGTGGATTTAATGGGACCTTTTCCACGTTCTTCTCAAGGTAACCAGTACATCATTGTCATATCTGATTATTTAACTCGTTGGGTGGAGGTTGGTGCTCTTCCGGATGCAACTGCCATGTCAACAACTTTGTTTTTTGTTCGATAATGTGGTTTTGCAGCATTCTTGTCCAGAGCGGATGTTATCAAATAATGGCCCCGCTTTCATTGTAGAGGTATTCCGAGTGTTGTGTGAGAGGTTAGGGGTAAAACACTCATTTGCCTCTCCATATCATCCACAAACTGATGGTTTGGTGGAGCGATTGAATCGGACCTTCAAGGGTATGATCTCAAAGTATGTGAACTTCAATCACACTGACTGGGATTGGTATTTACGATGCTTGAGATTTGCTTATGTAACAAGCATTCAGAGTTCGATTGGTATCTCTCCATTCAAGGCATTGTATGGATATGATCCTAAGTTGCCTAGTGAATTGGGATTAGCATCGAATATGCCACGTGCCGAGGATGCGAAAATGTGGGCTCGACATTTGGATGCTGTCTTACCTCTTCTGCGTGCAGAGTCTGCTGAACATCTTGATCGAGCTCAAATACAGCAACAATCTTCTTACAATGCACGACATCAAACTCCACCAGACTATGTTGACGGTGACTTAGTACTGGTACATTTTCCCAAGCTAACTACACTTGGGCTTGCAACTGGTTTATTACATAAGTGGCTTGGTCCCTACCGAGTTCTTCGAAAGGTTGGTCCTCAGGTGTATCAGGTACAGTTGGTGGGATCTCATGAGGTTGAGATAGTTCACGTAGTTCGAATGAAACGGTTTGTTGTTCGAGACTCGTTGACTACATTCGATCATACCTTAGATGGCCCAACTCACACGGATCCAGGACCATCAGATCCATCACCATTTACAAAACCGCAGAGGGGGGGATAATGTAAGATACTGTATATTATGTAACGTAATGTATATACGCATGTGTATATACACACATGCATAGTGACACATGGGTGGTGATCTGGCCGCCATGTGTCAGTGCCACGTGTCGCATGTGTGCCACATGGCAGGAGGTCTCCTATATATAAGCAGGGTTTTTGTAGCTTAATGGATCTGACATTTTAATATATATCGGCTCTTTCAATACATTATTTATAATATTATATTCATTTAGGGTATTAGGTTGATATGCCTTTAGTAATATAAGTTTTAATTTTTAGGGTTAATATATTTTATTTTTGAGGGTTTAAGGAGGTAGCTACATCACTGTTGGTTACGGTGGCTGCAGCACGTCAATGGTTGTAACAAATAGATAAAACCCACATCCACATATATAGTGTAAGTATACAAAATATATATAATATGTATATGTGTATTAGATAATATATTATTTTACACAATTCGAGTGTAAAATGTGTATATATGTGTGTGTGTAAATCGTTCAAGACGTATACATTCATAGTGTGTAAACATAAGTATATGTATTTGCATATATATGATAGCTGTATATATACTATATGTATAAGTGTGTATTTGTTATATGTATTTTGTTAATACATCAGGAATGTAAAATGTGTATACACAGACATGTTATTATGTTTATATCTTATTTGATGCATTTTAAGTGTGTATGTATACACAGATATATATGTATGCATGTGTGTATGTGTTTTTATGTTTATGACTGTAAAATTCGTACGCATATGTAATATGTATGCTTAGCAATGTAATTAGAATTTAATTAGGAGTTTAGTTATAGTACTTTGTTAAAAATTTATAATTATAATTATTTAATTAATATTTTATATTAGATTTAGATAGAAAATTTCTTTTTCAATTAATACATTGAGAGCAATGACTCTTAGTTTATATTAGTTACCATATTTTTTAATACTTTATTAATAACTATGACATTGTGGAAAATATTAAATTACTTAATTAGTTATTTTAACATATTCATGAATGTTAATACACCTGACTTTTTTTATTAAGACACAAGTTCAACATTATGGCATGCTTATCTGAGTTACCTTCTAAAAAACATATGCTATTGTGAGAATTAGTTTCACAATTTTTATTAAAATGTAAATTTTTTTTATGTTTAAATATGACCTTTTTTTTAAAGTCAATAAAAAATGCAAATTTGAACATAAGTCTTTCCCCATTTGTACGTTATTATTGAAACTGACATTAAATCTTAACTTAAATTAAAACTCAACACATTCTCAAATTATATGTTATCTTAATTTCATACACTTTAATATATTACATGATCCACTTCATAATACTTAATTTATAAATTAGACAAACTAATTCGCCATGTCTTATGGAAGTGTATAATAAATTAACATGTATTAACCTAAGTAAAGTAACATGTTTGCATTAAATGCGAAGTGGTTAAATGTCCACCGTGTGGCATATGTGTCTTGGAATTGTGTAGGGTACCTCATGGATTATTACTTGTATTTTATTGCATTTGCATAGTGATGGAATGTGTATTGTGTTCCATTGCGACTTTGAATTTGTGTGGGGTACGTGTAAAAGTTTTAACCCAAAAGGTCAACACGTGATAACACGTGGCTGCCAAGTGGCCATTTAGCGTTATCACCATGTGTGAGCAACTCTAAATTTTTCAAGATAACTAAGAGTCTGACTTAGGCCCAAATGTATACAATATATAAATATAATTATATAATTATACATTTTTACATTTATATTTATACATTGTATACATTTTTATATTATACATTTATAAATTATAAATGCATATAAATTTATAAATTTTAAATTTGTATATTTAGATTATACACACACATATATAAAAACAGAGTAAACATTCACATAATGCTGGCTTAATAAATATAATCTCTCCTTGTGTTCACCTCTCTCCCTACACACATAATATATTATATAAGTATAACATACCTTAACTGTTGTATTATATTGTGCAAGTATAACATAATTTCATTGTAATTTCTATTAAAATCATTTTCACATATACATACACATGTTTTAGCATATAATATAGCATACGGCATTTTTAAATATTTATATATAAATATCTGATTTGTAAAATATAAGTAGCATAATGTGTGTTAAATAATATATTAAATATATATGTTTAGAAGGCATGAACCTAGTGTCTACAGAATATTTAATGTAAGAAAATTATTATTCATGTATAGAGAAACTTTAATTTCCATTGACTGCCTGATGCCTCGTTTGTGAATCACTTGCAACTCAACATGAAGATCGTATGGTAAGAATAAGTATTTGTATACATACAGATGTCTATGCGTATGTCTGTTAAGATCTATGCAGTATGTATACATATATGTACATATATACACACATACCCACGCAATACATTAAGGAGTTTACCTTAATCGGATCGTGTGGGTATCTCCATCTCCAGTGTGAATACTCTTTCTCACACTATGTACATATGTGACCTTTTACTTACATTAGCTTGTAGTAGCGATAACGTTCATATATAATATATTCACCTCCGTTAAGTAAACATTTAGTAATGCTTTAATTAAGGGAAAATTACATTTATATCCCTAAAATTTATCATATTTACATATATAATTCTATAAAAAATTTGAATTTAAATATATACCCCTGAAAAACTTTAATGATAATATTTTGACTTTTCAAATAACAATATTAACCAAAAACTATATATGTTTATGATTTTAATTTGAGATATTATGAATTAACTAATTTTAATTAAAATTTATATTTACATATGCACCCTTAAAACTAATTCAAACTTCATAAATTTCAAAATTAAAAATTAAAAAATATTTTTTTAAAAAATCAATAAAAAGCTATAATTAATTTATATTTTATTATATTAAACCTATTAAACATATATATCACAATATAATATAATTATTTTAAAAATATTTCATTTTTTAACATTTAACACTTAATTATTTCATTAGCAATATATTATAAATCAAAAAAATATTTTTAACTTAATATTGTTATTTTAAAAGCGTATATTTTTATATGTTTATGATTGAAAATTTCAAGGTATATATGTAAATATGATAAATTTCAGGGGTATAAATGTAATTTTCTTTTGAATTAAATGATCGTCACTTAATGAAATATTTTCTAAACTTTATCTTAAATAAAACTGCATTATTTGTTAAACAACTAGAAAAATTTATGCATATTATTAATGCCCTCGTGCACTTTGTAAAGGAACAGAAATTGCTTATGACCTACTAAAATGCTATCTAAATTCACGCATGTGTTGACATCTAATCTCCTGTCCAAATGTATTATTCTGGGGAGGAAAATAAGTTCCTGGTCCGGGACTGTTGCAAAACTCTTCGTAGACTGTTCTTGGAGGCCGAACTGTCCGAGAAGGAGGACGGGCTTGTTGGTCTTGTTGTATAAAAGTATGTACCCGGCCCTGGAACATCGGTTTCATTCTTTGTTTTACGTTTTGAAGTTACTGTGAATGCCGGACCCCTGCTCCCGCTTGGTATATCCTAATGATTACGGTGTGTGTAAAGCTGTATATATGTCTGTACATCTGTATGTTCACACATATACATTGCAGTACATTAAGGAACTTGGTCTAGTTTATCTGAACCAAACAGTGTGGCTATCTTCATCGAGCACCAGTGACTTGGCACAGCATCTAGGAACACTCCTAGTAAACAAGGTAAATCATTGTTTTGAATGGTTAAGTAAGTCTTGCACACACACTTACATGCTTCTTCTGGCGCATGAATGTTTCTGCAGCTAGAGATGCCTACAACATGGAGCGTTCCTGGTTACAAGGACCAGGAACGAGGTACATTATTCTTTCCTCTTCACACACACACACACACCAGAGGTGGTGTATGCTCTCTCTCTCTCTCTCTCACACACACGATCTATATGCGTATGATCTTTCTTAGGTGATTGTGGAGGTCCGATGGCACTTCAGTTTGAGTTTGAGGATTGGTAAGAGGAAATCAGGAATCAACTTTCTGAACTTAGGAGTTGCATATTTGAATGCAAGTGGATCAGCAAATAGAATATTCCGTCAGTTGTATCCATCAGCGCATGAGAATGCAATGCAGTTTGAAGGCAGTGATAAGTTCAAGTTCTTCGTAGACTCAGAGATACCCGGTAGCCGATATCTGATTACAAAAACCTATGGAGCAGTTTCTTCCTCAAACTCTTGACGTTATGTTGCTTATATTTATCTTGTGTACACACACATATATATATAGAACGTCGAAGAGAAGATTCTGATTTCTCTGTCAGTGAAACTCGGGCACAAAGATAAAAAGGTTTGGCTCAGTCTGCTCAATCCCTGTAAGTGGGATGGAAGCCCACGTACCAGCAGACACCACGATAGAGTCGTGCGCGATTAAAGTCTCGTCCTTCCAGCAGAAACGTGGTCGATATATGCAAGGCCATCGTTCAACTTCTTACTTGACAGAAACTTGCACGTCTTGTCTCTGTCATTAAGCATTTGTAATTCCAGGGTGTCCTCCTCACGTTTGTAATACACCACAACAACTTTGCCTGCGTTAGTGTGTCTGTGTGTTAAGACTTGCCTGAGCAAACAACGAGCCAAGGATAGAGAAAATACTCAAAGTCGACCAGCCAGCCAGCAGAACACTCTCTGTAGTAGCAGCCACTGGTATCGAACACGTCGGTTGAAAACAAGTTGGCAATGTAGGGATCACCAGATGCGGCAAAGAAGTAAAGCGTAGAGCCGCAAAGAGCAGCGGACTTGCTACTCAACGGATGGTATCCACTCACGAAGTCACCACCTAGTCGCAACGCTGCTACTCCATCTGTCCGTCTTTGAGTGGAACACCCTAATCACAGGATTTTCTATGCCACCATCTTCACCCTTGACAAACAATAATGCCAGAAGAGTCCTGGAGAATCCCTGTCCCCGAGTATAATATCTCATGGCCATGTCTCCAGGCACATCATGAGGCAAGAAGGTCAGGTCATCTTGAAAGAGAGGGTTGCTCATCGCAACAATTCGCGTGCAGGATGGAAAGTGCTCGCAAGCGACCAATCCAGAATCAGATCCCATAATGTACGTGTTCGTAGCAAGCTGGGAAGACCATGCTTGGTCCGCCATGCTGTAGATTGACAGCATGCCTTCTTCTTCATACGTTGTCACGTTGTCACGTAGCACTTGCCATGGGTCTTCACCTGTTTCATCGCCCTAGTGTGTGTGATATATATATATATATATATATATATATATATATATATCACAATTACGGACCTGCACGCCCCATTCCAGGTCTCTCCTTTGCATTTGAATCTTGTTTACATTATCATCGTTCGCCAGATTTGAAGTTTCTTCCGCATTCTGAACTCCGGCTGTATTCCTATTGTTGGTCGGATTCTCTGCATCATTTTGGCCCAAGATGTAATGACAACAACACAACGACAATGTAACCAAAATTTAAAATATGGGAGAGACTCCAAATTTGACAATGTAATCAAAATTTAAAATGTGGAGGAGTTAAGTTTATTATATTTACATATGTCATTGTATTTTAATTTTTAAATAATAATACTTTAATAAAAATATGTATTTAATTTATAACATATTTAAAATAAAATAAATAAAGTTATAATTGTTAAATGTTAAAAATATCATAATAATAATATTAATAAATGACATATATTTTTAAACAATAACATTATATTGCAATATATATGTTTAATTGATTGCATTTTGAAACTAAAGATAATAAAATATGAGTTAATTATAAAAAAAATTTCTTAACTTAAAAGAAGAAAATATTTTAATTTAATTTTAAAGTGTATAAAGTTTTAAATTGAAGTTTCATGAATATATATGTAAATTTGAAATTTTAAGGGATAAATATAATAAATTTTTGGGAAAATTTTCTCAAATATAGAATTAAGATATATATATATTTTTAAAAATTAAAAATTATAATTTATATTTATTATATTTAGTTTTAAAATGCAATCAATTATTATTGTAATAATATAACTATTTTTTAAAATATGTTATTTCTTAGTATTTGCTATTATGATATTTTAACATTTAATAATTAATAAACTTTATTTTTTCTATTTTAAATATGTTATAAATTAAATATATCATTTTATTAAGTATTTATTATTTAAAAATTTAAAAGACAAGCATTAAAGTTTTCAAATGTAATGATTAGAACTTTCATAAGGGTATACATATAAATTTAAATTTTATGTAAATATGTAAATTTTAGGGTATATATAAAATTTTCTTAAAAGAAATAAGTTTTTTTGTTAAATATTTCTTTCACAAGTAAAATGTTTTAATTGGAAACCAATAATTTAAAATTTATTTTAATTTATTTATTGGACGATTTAATTTTTAAATAATGAATACAAAGTTTATATTAAACTTCAAAAATTTCAACATATGTTGTTAACATTTTCATAATTAACATATTTAATATTAAAATATTTATTTAATATAAATAATGTTTTTCTTAAACTAGATGGAGGTGATCAATTTTGTAACTTATAAAAAATACAAATTAAATGAATTAATCTTTTATACAACGTTGTTACACCTCATATTAAAATAAAGCATATCTTAATTAGAGTTGAAATAGTTACATACTTAATTTTTAATAAATTCATAAAAAGAGATTAATCTTAATTAAGATAATGCAAGGTTATAAAAAAGAAAACTAAAAAAAATTATTATTTGTACTTCTTTTATTATATTTTAATCAATTATTTAATTCAACGACATAATAAGAAATAAAATCTTTCTGTTTATTATATTAAATCAAAAGTAAATCAAAAGTCAACCAAACACAATTATATTTATAAATACAATGTATCTTCATATTGTATATCATTCATAAGAAAGTATTTGCAAAAGTTTTTTATAAAAAAAAATATGATTTGAAACCTTTTTAAATTATATTTATTAAGATAATTTATGAAGTAGTTGGTCTTTTTTAGAAGTTTACTTTTTATAAAATCTTTTAAAATGAATTTTGATATAATTAGATTAAAGAATTTTTACAAGATATAAAAAATAAATTATGAATGTATAATATAAAAATTATTTTATAAATGATATTATATAATGCATACCAAATGCTTTTTAAATTCACTTGTTTTATATTTTATATTTTTTTTCCTTAGTTAATTCGATATGTTTAATAAATAAGTCAAAATATATTTAAATAGCTAGTCTCCAAGTAACATAATGTTATTATTAATTTACAAAAAAAAAAAAAACACTCATTTATTTCATGTATTATATATGGTTATAGATTTGTAAAAACAAATAAAAGTGATTAAAATACATCTCTAATAAGAGAATACAATAATAAAGAAATTATATAAATTAACATTGTTTAAATAATATCTTTATTAAATATATGCGTTTAGGTAAGTGTGGTTTGTTTTGTTTGTTTAGTTTAGGATTTTTCATACGTATTTTAATGTAATAGAGAGTAGAAAACTCCATAGAAATTTTTTAAAAAAATTAATATACAAAATACATATATTATATACGAGACACTTGCAAAACAGCCCCCCACAGTATAAGAAATAAAAAGAAAATTTGTATTATTTTAATTTCAAAGAGTTTCTTATCTACATTTTTTCTTAACTTTTCCTTTTTTTTAATTGTTATTTAATTAACATACACTAAAGACCCATTCACAAATGCATTTTAAATAAAAAAATATATATGCTAATTTAGAAATGTATTAACCTAAGAATCATATATTTTAATTTTCTAATTTTTAATAAAGATTTAAGTTTTTTTTTTAAAAGAAAATTATCTTATTAAGTTTTTCCCACGTCACATAACACTCGGCATCTTAAATCCGTAAATAAAATACTGTTGTGTGTACCTATATATTTCTCCCGCTTATATAAATTCAAATAACATAATTCCATCTCCGAACTAATCGAAATAAATTTTGAAAAGGTTAATCTTTAATTAAAATTGATCTCTCTTCACTTAAGAATTGCATTAAAAAAAATATTTTTATAAGAAAATAATTATTTTATTCCTACTACATACCGATCGTCATTGTCGTTTTGCACTTAATTATATTGTGCTTTTGCTACATTGTTTTATAACATAACTTCAAGAACCCTAACCTAGATCTCATGTTAAAACAAAGTATATTTTAATTAAATTCCTTACATACTTAATTTTAACAAATGCATTAACCTTAATTAAGATTAATACAAAGACATATCCTTATGTGTACAGACATAAGATATATACAAAACATTAAATTAAATATTGACATAATTCTTTAAAGTAACACGGTTTCAAATCCCTGCCGTTTGCGCAAAACTGCATCTAACGGCCAGAGTTTTCTCAGTTCATCGCATTCTTTCTCGACCGTGCAGAAGAACATGAGCATCCGAAGATCAGCTGCCCCCGCTGCCCGATCCAATCTCAGGTACGCCGCGCTCGCTCCCGCATTCGATTCCCTCATACATCGACCTCCGCCCGCTCCTCGGGCCGCCGCAGATCGGCCCAGGGTTTGTGATCCAAGATGGAGCAGCAGGGCGCCCAGGTCGCCGGGAAATGTAGGTCAGTCGGTGAGTGCGGCATTCTCCCCACGGGACTCACATTGGCCTGTCAGCGGCAGTGGGCTCAGGTTCTTTTTCATCCTCCTGGATTCGGATTACTTGATTCTTGTTTTCATTGGTTTTGCAGTGAGGATGAGCGGTTCAGCTATGGATACTCGAGTGTGTGCGGCAAGCGGATTCGATGGAGGACTTTACGATACCAGGATTTCTAAAGTTGATGGCAAGGTCGTGGGTTTGATTTTCAATGGCCTTTTTGCATGACCGTTTGAAATTGCATTATCTTTTTTTTTTTTTCTTTTGAAATTTTGAACGTGAGAATGCATTTTTGCACGACTTTGGTTTCTGTTTTTCCGCATACTTATTTTTTAATTACCTCTTCAACGTGTGGATATTTTTAATTTTCTTTTTCTGTCGCGTTTTCTAGCACGACATGTTCTTTGTTTGTCTCCGTACCTGGGGATATTATCTGCATGATTTGAAGGCATTTCTTTCTATGTTCTGCATGTATTGACATAGTTTTATTAATCTGGGTTTCTACTGTTTTGTAGGGCACGGAGGCTCTCACGCTGCGGAGTACGTGAAGCACATCCGAAGTTTGCCACCGATACCAAGCTGGCTATAGGTGAGAGTCTCTGCTTTGTCTTACCTGGCGCAGGGCTTTATGATTTTGTTTGGTCTCGTGTACCCGCAGAGGAAGCGTACAAACAGACCGACGCCGAACTACGGGCCGTGTGAGGGAAGAGACGACGGATCAACAGCGTCAACAGCTGTTCTGGTCGGGGATCGGTTTCTGGTCGCCAACTTGGGAGACTCGAGGGCTGTCCTGTGCAAGTCTAGGGAAGGTTTGGATGTAGTAGCATTGCACCTTCTTACCTGAGCAGCGATTTGTTTTTTTCTTCTTTCTGGTGCAGCTGTTCCTCTTCATGCGACGACCAAAGCCTGATCGGGGCGAAGAATCGAAGACGCTGGTGGCTATGTCATTTACTTGAGTGAGTGGTTGGTTATCATACCTCCAGCACAGCATGTACGGGAGTCAGCAATACGGCAATCACGACAAGAACAGGATTCGGCAGAACCGACACCTGGACAATCTGCCAAGAACAACAACATTTACGATTATGAGGAGCAGCACCCGTAACAGCCCTATTCACCAATGAACCGATGAAGCTCTTCAACTTGAAGTTCTCTTCGCGTAACTTCGCTACTTCGTCCGCGTGATCAGATGTTGGAGTTGCTGCCGGATTAAACTCACTGATCTTCTCATGGATATTACGGATTTGATCAATTAATGTGTGTACTGTGTCCATAAGTACCTTGTTCTGATCGTACAACCGGCGTATGATATTTGACTGTTCCAAAAAACTGGTTATCGAGCGTATTGCAACGGTCATGAAGCTACTGACTGAAAGTAGCTTCTGCGCGTTGAAGTGCTATCTGCTGCGTAATACCATCAAAGACACTGCGAAGGTGAGAGAGTTGACCTTCGACAGTCGTATCCTGTGGTGGGAGTCCGGGTGAAGCTGTCTGGTCCCGAGTGCGCTTCGAACTCCTCGACATGTCGCGCTCCTGTCGATCCGAAGCGTGGGGACCCATCTGTTGTATTGGTGAATAGGGCTGTTGCGGGTGCTGCTCCTCATAATCGTAAATGTTGTTGTTCTTGGCAGATTGTCCAAGTGTCGGTTCTGCCGAATCCTGTTCTTGTCGTGATTGCCGTATTGCTGACTCCCGTACATGCTGTGCTGGAGGTATGATTGAGTAGATGTACCTGCCATGCTTTGATGTTGCACCGATGTTTGGCGATGGAACTACGGTAGGACCCGTACTGTTGAATGGCACAGAATCCTCATACTCCATGGAAGTTGGTCATGTGGTCGGATTGCAGTCTGGTAGTACTGTGTCGTCACCCTCCGTATGTGCTACAGAAGTTGATGCGTTCCGCATCCTCCGCTGGTCTCCTCTCGCGGTAAAGGTCTCCTTTGCAATACTTGATCATCGTCTTCGTCCTCGTCCTTAAACTGGAGTACGATTTCGGGCTCGTTTGACTGCGGCTCCTCTGGCTTCTTCGCTTGCGTACGTGGTCGCTTCTTTGCCTTAGTTGATAGTGGCGCATCCAAATTACGGACGTTGAACACATTATCCGGGTACTGTTTCGTTAGACCTAACCAAAAGCCTATCCTCGATGTGAGTACCGGTGTACCTGGGGGTGCTAAATCCGCATACGCAATGTTGAGAGTTGTGAGAATATGATGAAGCACTGGAAATACCGTCGTTTCCTTGTCCTTGCTTTTGTGGTTGTGCAGCGCGTTCAACTCACGTAGTAGTCCTACGACGATTAGCTCCCCCCAATCCAGTTTCTGTCCCTGCTCAGATTGATGATAGACATACCCGATCTCCTTGTTGAATCCTGCTGGCTTCTTGCGGAAAGCAAACGCAGTTGTAATAGCCTTAATACGTCCCTTATGAGGTTCACACAGGACCGATGTTGGTGCCGCATTTGCCGTTTTCTGTTTTTGCCGAAACTTGTCCATATTATCGGTGTAATGATGCACGTATGTGTTGACTTGCAGAATCGGATCATAAGAGGTATCTGGTTCTGGAAATTGAAAAAACAACCCGAATGAGCTTACTTGTAAACGCAAATGCCGCCCTGTAGTTGTAAAGCCTTGTATTGTGGTAGATATGCCTTGATCGCCTGGTCGACCAAGTGTTCACCTTGTTGATCCAATCGTTTGTGCACGAATATTTCGAAATATCGCTCCAACTGCATCCTCTGGATCCATTCGCGTATGTCTGAAATCAGTGTTGGTGTCGAAACGGACAATCCGATAAAGTACTGGCGGAAGCGGAATTGAAAACCGCTGGTTCGGATTGAGACGCCGTATTGACCCCTGTTCCCGAAGTGTGACTCGTCGTATCTGTGTACTCGTCCATGGATTCCATATGCGCCTGTGAAATAAATGAAGAAAAGATGAAAGACTTGAAGATGGGAAGGAGGAAGAAACTAAAGAAGAATTCCGAAACCCTAATGTGTGCTGTCGGCGGAGGAGTGCCCCTATCTTATACTCAGAGAATTTATGGTCTGTCAGTTCCTGCGCAGCTGTCCACGTGTCGATATCAGATTGGTTGGGTGTGTGAATTCCTTGGTTTTCGATTGATTTGACAGGGAATATCTCATCATTGGATTTTTGCATTCCTCGGACTTGCCGATTTCTTGGATTCTGTCATTCGCTCGTGTGAGTGATCCTGCCGATGTTTCAAAAAGATTCTATTGACGTCCACTCTCCAGCTGGCCACATGTTTTTTCCATGTCTTGTTTCGACTTACGGTTTCGTGCTTGGGTTTAGTACAGATGTTTGTGAGGTCCGTCGTTCGTACTCCGGGTCATTGTCGAAATCTTCCTCTGGCTTGTTAGATGTATATTGTATGTACCTAAAGATTATGATAATGTTAAGTCTACATTTTGTTGCAGGACGATGTACAAAGGCAGAGGAGAGGTCGCCACGGCCAGGTGCTTACAATCCAAATATAAGGCCTGTGGTGCGTTCACCTCCAGCCTATACACTTGCATCAAAGCGTAGGCAGCCTCAACCTGAGGTTATGGACCTTCTGCCCAGCTTACAGCTTCCTTGGAAAGACCAAACCAGACCTCAATCGTGAAAAGGTAGTTCACACACGCGCACACACACACAAACATATATGTTTTCTTCAGGTATGGCTTCTAGAACTTACCGTGGTAACTTTGACTATTGGACGCTATAACTCGCTGGAGCAGCACTACGCGAAAGTACGGATGAAGCCACTACGGCGGCTCTGGGAAGAGTACGATTCTACGAAGCCATTGTCAGAGAACCTAACGAACAGCATCCCGTCGTTTTGCGGACTGGCTTCCTTCATTCTACGACCAAATTCTTCTTTCTTTGGAGCAAGAGCTAAAGTGGTAAGGCATATATAGACAGTTACACAGTCTATATATTTATAATGCTGCTAGTATACAAGTATCTACAAGACATTAATGTATGCGCATGTACACTTTATGTAATCTACATATGTGTGATATGTATGTTGTAATGTCATACTTGTCGTAAGGTAGAATGTACGTAACTAGTTTTTCCATAACATTTTTATAATGAGCGACTGGTATGCTTTATACGATCTGGATCTGGAGTGTGACATTATTGTGAGACTAATTATGATTGGATTATGCTCTATGACCATCTTGAGTGGATAATATTATTTGTAGGTGCACCGTCTGTTTTCCAGACGAATACAAGATGTTGGTTCCAAAGCTGCTCACTGAGACAATGTTATCAATTTCAGTAAGTTTGTTGTTCGCGTTGAAGAAGAAATCACACCAGGTAACAAAATCAATGTACTTTGTATGTATGTAAGTAATTGTTTACATGACTGTGTGTGTAATAAATATAACTAACCTTCATTCATTGAGCAGGACAAGCCTTAAAGAAACAACCATTGAACACGATTATTGCGCTTCATAAACTTGACAGCCGCATTCGCCAAGAACGTTGAACGTTTATTTCATCCATTGAGGTCAGAGAAATATATTTAACGTAGTTTATGCTTTAATTTATTTTAAAATAGCCTTTCGTATATAAAAAGAATATTCTAATATTCTTGTTAATTGCAGTATAACTTAAAAATATCAGGATCAACCACTCACTCAAGTAAATGACATAGCCACCAGCGTCTTCGATTCTTCGCCACCGATCAGGCTTATGGTCGGTCGCATGAAGAGGAAACAGCTGCACCAGAAAGAAGAAAAAAACAAATCGCTGCTCAGGTAAGAAGGTGCAATGCTACTACATCCAAACCTTCCCTAGACTTGCACAGGACAGCCCTCGAGTCTCCCAAGTTGGCACCAGAAACCGATCCCCGACCAGAACAGCTGTTGACGCTGTTGATCCGTCGTCTCTTCCCTCACACGGCCCGTAGTTCGGCGGCGGTCTGTTTGGTACGCTCCTCTGCGGGTACACGAGACCAAACAAAACATAAAGCCCTGCCCAGGTAAGACAAAAGCAGAGACTCTCACCTATAGCCAGCTTGGTATCGGGGCAAACTTCGGATGTGCTTCACGTACTCCGCAGCGTGAGAGCCTCCGTGCCCTACAAAACAGTAGAAAACCCAGATTAATAAACTATGTCAATACATGCAGAACAAGAAAGAAATGCCTTCAATCATGCAGATAATATCCCCAGGTACGGAGAAACAAACAAAGAACATGTCGTGCTAGAAAACGCGACAGAAAAAGAAAATTAAAAATATCCACACGTTGAAGAGGTAATTAAAAAAATAAGTATGCGGAAAACAGAACCAAAAGTCGTGCAAAAGCATTCTCACGTTCAAATTTTCAAAAGAAAAAAAAAAAAGATAATGCAATTTCAAACGGTCATGCAAAAAGGCCATTGAAAATCAAACCCACGACCTTGCCATAAACTTAGAAATCCTGGTATCGTAAAAGTCCTCCATCGAAATCCGCTTGCCGCACACACTCGAGTATCCATAGCTGAACCGCTCATCCTCACTGCAAAACCAATGAAAACAAGAATCAAGTAATCCGAATCCAGGAGGATGAAAAAGAAACCTGAGCCACTGCCGCTGACAGGCCAATGTGATCCGTGGGAGAATGCCGCACTCACCGACTGACCTACATTTCCGGCGACCCTGGGCGCCCTGCTGCTCCATCTTGGATCACAAACCCTGGGCCGATCTGCGGCGGCCCGAGGAGCGGCGGAGGTCGATGTATGAGGGAATCGAATGCGGGAGCGAGCGCGGCGTACCTGAGATTGGATCGGGCAGCGGGGGCAGCTGATCTTCGGATGCTCATGTTCTTCTGCACGGTCGAGAAAGAATGCGATGAACTGAGAAAACTCTGGCCGTTAGATGCAGTTTTGCGCAAAACGGCAGGGATTTGAAACCGTGTTACTTTAAAGAATTATGTCAATATTTAATTTAATGTTTTTGTATATATCTTATGTCTGTACACATAAGGATATGTCTTTGTATTAATCTTAATTAAGGTTAATGCATTTGTAAAATAAGTATGTAAGGAATTTAATTAAAAATACTTTGTTTTAACATGAGATCTAGGTTAGGGTTCTTGAAGTTATGTTATAAAACAATGTAGCAAAAGCACAATATAATTAAGTGCAAAACGACAATGACGATCGGTATGTAGTAGGAATAAAATAATTATTTCTTATAAAATATTTTTTTAATGCAATTCTTAAGTGAAGAGAGATCAATTTTTAATTAAAGATTAACCTTTCAAAATTTATTTCGATTAGTTCGGAGATGGAATTATGTTATTTGAATTTATATAAGCGGGAGAAATATATAGGTACACACAACAGTATTTTATTTACGGATTTAAATGCCGAGTGTTATGTGACGTGGGAAAAACTTAATAAGATAATTTTCTTTTAAAAAAAAAACTTAAATCTTTATTAAAAATTAGAAATTAAAATATATGATTCTTAGGTTAATACATTTCTAAATTAGCATATTATTTTTTTATTTAAATGCATTGTGAATGGGTCTTTAGTGTATGTTAATTAAATAACAATTAAAAAAAAAGGAAAAAGTTAAGAAAAAAATGTAGATAAGAAACTCTTTGGAATTAAAATAAATACAAATTTTCTTTTTATTTCTTATACAATGCAAGTTGTAACTAAAATGGGCATGGCTATAGTCCCATTTCCTAATAATTAGCAATTTTAGCTATTTAATTAGCATTTTCTAATATTAAAGGAATATTCTTTAGAATATATGTTTGAAAAGAGAATATTCTTTAGAATATTCTATTTTGTATTCTACCCTTTAATAAATTATAGCATTCATTGAACAAAAATTAATAACATTAAAAAAGTAGAATGTATTAAATTATATAATATATTGCCTAATATAACAATTAAGGAAGAGCATAAGAGGTACATTATATAAATATTGATGTTGTTATTAAAATATTAATATTTAAATATAACATTATTAATTAAAAATTTGTAGTAGTAATAATATATATAAAAATCCTATAATAATATAGTCAATCTTCCATATCATTTTTTAAATTTATATAGTTAAGTATACAATTTGGTACTATTATTAAAGAGTTTATAATAATTATGAATATTAAATATATGATATTTTATAATTTTTGTAATTGCTTTAAGCTTCAGAAAACATACATTCCCTTGCAGTTTTGTTAATCGTGACTTTATCAACGCTTCTTGACATCCACCCATATCGAATGGATTTAACATTTATAAAACATGCTGGGTCTTTTTGATTGGGAGACCATGTTTTCTCTAGGCATCCATTATATCTTTCGCTCTCCTTCTCGTGTCGCCTTTTTTGTGGTTTGAACCATGCAACCTTAACAATACTATTTTTTGTGATTACTTCAGGTGTGTCGATAATTTGACCCATCCAAATAGGCTGATTATATGACGCATCTGGAGTAATGAGAACCATCATTAGTTTTTGAAGATCCTTGCAGCAATCAAAGTATGCTTTAGGTTTTTGGTTCCTTTGTCCAACAAAGTGTGGGGTTTGCACTTCCACATCACTACTGGCTTCTATGTCGTCTGTGCTCAGTGATGTCATTTCAATCTCCTCTCGCCACCTTGTTTTAGGCCAGAAAGGGTGTTGCAATTCTGTACTTGTGACAGTAGGCCCTTCCAACTCTCGAACAACAGTCTCCCAATAGTTGACCACATGCTTATATAGTTCTGAGTAACCAGTTGCCTTATCAGAATTCTTTGGCATCGATTTTTGAACCCATGCCACATATTTTTTGATGCCATCAATAATAACCTCTTTTCCTTGAGCTGGGCACTCAATGGAATAGGGTCTGGTTGTCCTTCTGGGAGAAGTGGCTTTCCATCCTCTCCACTTTTGAAGAGCATTAAGCCCTCTTTCGGTAACCACTCCTGCTCTGATGGCCGTAACTTGTACTGCATAATAGGTATACCATCTCGTATGGAGAAAAAGAATTGTAGCGGCACAAGGTGACCAACTAAAGAATCACTCCCTTCTTTTATATACTCCTTGAGAAATTTTTTGAAGTCTGGCACCTCAGTCACAAGCAAAGCACAACTTTTTTTGGAGATGCAATTTTCAAAAAGATTCATCATATGCGGTAAGGTAAGTGCACTTGTCCTTTTTGTAGAGTTGGAGACCTTGCTGAAGAACGCATCAATATCTTCATGAGTGTGACCAACCATAAGGAAACTGAGCGTGATTGTTTCAAACACACCTTTGGCAACAAGCATTGACAAGTATGCTAGCACATATCTAGAAAATAAAAGTAAGTATGAGCTTGAGAAACCCTTAAGTAAAATGATTTACCTATTTTTGTTCTCGCCTGCACAATTATCCATCTGTAAAAGCAAATGACGAGGAAGCTTATTTGATGTTGAGGACACATGTACACTATTTGAGCTAGATCCCTCCACTGAACCTGAACTCTCAACAGGGCCATCTGTTTTTTGTGCAGGTTGCTGACAATGCCTCTCATATTCCCAAGTAGCCTCAAGTGCAGACGTGTTCATGAGAGCATTATGTAAAGGTTGAAGGTGTTGTTTCTTCACTTTGAGATCACTGATAGGATTTGTCTGTGAGTGGGCTTCAAGGTTTCTGAAACACATGGCTAACGACCCAATAGTGAAATTGGAGTCGCTAGACCAATGTGGAAGTGAAAAGTGTCCATATGACTCACAACCGTGTCCATGTGTTAGCACACCTGTTAAAGAAATCGGAAGTTTCATGACATTTCCAAGGCACTTTGGTGTTGCAAAGAGCTTTGGAATGCTGGTCTTTGAATGATCCATCTTGTCATGGATCAAGCACAGATACTCTGATGGGCGTGACACAGAAAGCATGCGGTGTGCATAGTACTGAGACCGACAAGTTTGTTGTGCAATCATGTGGGCCTCCATCTTCCTTTGAATGGTAGTGATCTCCACCAAGGTTTTTGCACAAGCCTCTGCAGCCTTCAATGATGTACAAGTGTCACACTTAGAAAAGCTAGAGTGTTTTGCAATCTCCACATCCTTAAAATGAGTATTCCATATGTTGTGAAGGTACCAGTGCAGATTGCTTGGAGCCCCATCAAACTGAGGCACTTGTTCACATGTTCACACAGTTTCAATTGAGTGTAGATTGAAGGTAAAACCTTGAGATTTTCCCTGACCCCTGCATTTGTGGTTCGGCATTTGTGAGGCATCCTGTCTGCATTTGCTTCCACAAAAGCCTTGAGTATCTCTATGGCTGCCATGATGTGAGAGCGGGTTTTGACCAAGCCAGTGTTCCCATGAACTGAGGTTCGCGCTCCATCTAGCCACTCATCCCTCCGACGGTAGAACGTGGTCTTTGGGATCCCGTATATACTGTACCAAGCTTTGAAGCAGATGGCCACCTTATTAAATACCATGGATGTACTCTGATAACCTGTGTCCGAGGCCATTCCATCAATACACCCAGTTAGTGCAGCATATACAAACTCATGCCTTTGCTTTTGGGTGAGCATACGAAAGACATGTCTACATTGGGTAATTTCATTCCGGTCTGCCATCTGACAACACTTCTTCTTGCAACAGTCAATCGTGGAAATGCTCGTAACACTTTCGGAAGATGTAGGATCCATCTTTACCCTCTTGCTGAAACTTGCAGGGGAAGATCTACAACCCATGAATCGCCTTTTTCTTACAATAGGACCAATGCAAGGAACCTCTTCAAATATGAGTTGTTCTTCCGGGTTGTTATTATTGAAATCCAACCCAGAATATGTTGAACCATCTTGCCGTCTTAATTCAGATGTTCGCCACCTCACGAGGGATCCAGGATACAATGTGCCATTAGGTGAAACCTCTGTCACAACTACACCCACGAAGTCGGACCCTAGTTTCTCTTCTGACACTGCTTCCATTGGATTTATAGCTGTGATGATGCCTCTTCCGACTTCAATCTCACGAAGAAAGAGAATCACCTCATCCATCACAGCAGGCAAGCCATCATCTGGTAAACTCGTGCTACTATTTGTTTGTGACTCTGCATATTTTGTGTCAGCCTTGACTTCATCCAAATTCCACAATACAGGAGAACCCTCCTCAAATTCCATTCCCAGAACCTCAACATGCTTGAAAATGGTGTTCACCCATACGTACACACAAGATCCTTGGGAAATATTGTGACATGATGCATTATTATCTCGAACTTCCACAGTTCCAATGCCAACTATCTCGTTGTTCCGAAGAAGACATACTTTATCTCCAGTATTAAACATATTGTCCTGCACATAAATAATTGTATTATTTATGATATCTGTTTATGCAATATTTTTAAGAAATCTGAATTACGGTTACTTAATAATATGCATATGCAATAATACATAATTATGTTTAGAGATAATATCTCATGTTTGATTAATACAACTGATGGGCGGGATTAATCCCGCCAACGAATCCCTCCGACGAGGAACGGTCGGCGGGATTAATCCCGCCGCCGACTCAACCCCTTCGGAGAGAGTCGGCGGGATTAATCCCGCCTTGGACTCCCTCCGACAAGGAAGAGCCGGCGGGATTAATCCCGCCGCCTCTTCCTCCTCGGGGGAGTCCGGCGGGATTAATCCCGCCGACTCTCTCCGACGAGGAAGGGAGTCCGGCGGGATTAATCCCGCCGACTCATCCTCGCCGGAGAGAGTCGGCGGGATTAATCCCGCCGGACTCCCTTCCTCGTCGAGGAAGGGAGTCCGGCGGGATTAATCCCGCCGGCTCTTCCTTGTCGGAGGGAGTCCAAGGCGGATTAATCCCGCCCACAATTCTTACGACGGGGAATGGTGGCGGGATTAAATCCGCACATAACTCTCTCCAAAACTATGATTTCAAAGAGATCTCGGGATAAATCCTGTCCCCAAATCTTTAAAACAGTGAAGTGGTGGCGAGATTAATCCCGCCACCCCTTCCCTGCCTCCTAAAACGGTTGGCGGGATTAATCCCGCCGACAACTCTTTCTAATAAATTCTGGTAACTCTTCATCAGTTGAGAAGGTTATCGACGGGATTAATCCCGCCACTCTTTTTCAGTGGCGGAGAAGCATTGCCCGGGAGATGGTGGCGGATTAATCCCGCCACTTCTTCAAAGAGGCGAAAAAGAAATGGCCGGATTAATCCCGCCGCCCCAGTTAACCTAGAATATTAAGTTAAAAGGATATTTAAACGTGATAAATCCCTAACGGAATATATTATAATCCTAATGCATTTCTAAACCCTAAATTGTAATTTTAAGAGAGAATGTAAGAGAGTGAATCTTAATAAGTATTTTAAATTTGTTTATAATACTTACTTGTAAACAGCACTGAAGGCGCCGTGCTTTCCTATAAAGAATAGCACCCAATTTAATCTCGCTCCTGAGATGATCACTATGAAGAAAAAAGAAGATCTAAAGAGTGAAAAATACAGAAATGAAGAAACCCTTGCCGGAGAAAGAACCAGATCTGAATTTGAGTGGGAAATTAAATGCATTTTCAAATTTATATGTCAGACCGACAATACATATGTCAGAAATTCAAAATTTTTAAAAAGAACAGAAAATAAAATTTAAGATGAGTTGACACAAATATCCGACACTCTGACATATATACTCTCCAGTTCCAATGAGTATTTTAAAATTGCATTTAATGTTATTCAAGTGATTCAAGCTGTTTAATATTACGAAATTTTAGACTATATTCTACATTCTTAGTATTCAAGTATATTTATATTAATATATATATATAAATATATACTTATACAATAAATAAATTGATATATTATTATGTATCATTTAAAATATATTCATAGTCTGTTTATTATTATTATTTTCTTAATTACTCGAGTATTTAGTTTTCATTTCCTAGTATCAATGGGATATTCTTTAATATTTTATTAATATTTGAAGAATATTCTAATATTAAACCTGATTATCATAATTAAATTAGTCTTGTTCTTAATTATTGCAGTAATTATTCTACATTTGTATATATTAATGGGATTTTCTCAATTAATTTGTTATTATTTCAAGAATATTCATGTGTTAAACCTTATTATCAATATTAAATTAATACACACTATGAACATATTTTAAATTATACATAATAATACATCATTTTATCTAATATATAGTCATATATAGTTTTAATAATATATATATTAATATCATTTCCTTAATTACTTGAGTAATTAATCTTCTTTATATTAATGGGATATTCTTTATTATTTTCTTATTATTCCAAGAATATTCCAATATTAAACATGATTATGATAATTAATTTAGTTAATTATTTGAGTACTTAATTTACATTTGTATATATTAATGGGATTTTCTCAATTAATTTCTTATTATTTCAAGAATATTTCAATGTTAAACCTTTTTATCAATATTAAATTAATATATATTATTAAAACTATATATGGCTATATATTAGATAAAATCATATATTATTATGTATAATTTAAAATATGTTCCTAGTGTGTTTATTAATTTTATTTTCTTAATTATTCGATGTTTGTTTTGCACACATATATAAACACAATCATAAATTTACACACGCATTACAAGAACTTACAAAAACACATATGCACACACATGCACAACCCTAAACCAAACTGAAGAAATATGTTGCTTCTTTATTGAAAACATCATGTTCAACGCATGTATGATATATGTACTCAATCTGTGTATATGTAACACATTGAATTTACATGTGTAATATTTATATTAAGCTTGTTGGGAGCAAACCCTAAACCCTAAAACCCTAAACCCTAAACCCTAATATGTAACACAATGAATTTACTCATGTAATATGTATGTATGTCTGTGTGTATACACGTGTGCATGTATATATGTGTACTCTGTATGTATATATGTGTACTTTCTGTCTTCTCTCATACATTAATATGTACTGTCTCTCTTCTCTCAAACATACACACCATACATGATCTATAATATGTACTCGGTCTCTCTAATATTATGTACTAATATGTATGTATGTCTGTGTGTATAATACACACCATGCATGATCCATATTAATATGTACTGTCTCTCTTCTCTCATATACTATGTATGTATATCTGTGTATAATATGTGTAAGTATATATGTGTACTAATATATGCAATGTGTACAAAAATAATTTTTCAACACTCTCTCTTCTCTCATACATACACACCATGCATGATCCATCCTAAATCCAAAACCCTAAACCCTAAACCCTAAACCCATGTAATATGTGTGTATGTCTGTGTGTATACACGTGTGTATGTATATATTATGTGTATTAATATATGCAATGTGTACACATGAAACTTTAACACTCTCATGGACACACACATGTTAAATCCCTGCATGATTTATATTTTTGAGGTGTATGTGATACACCCACACACACGCACGCGCTAATAATATAATGAAAGAATATTCGTTTAGGGCGAATCTATATTTTATTCTTTTTAGGGTTTAAGTATATTCTCAGAAGGAATATTCTATTAGGGTTGATATATATATTTAATTCCTTTAGGGTTTAGGTATATTCTTAGGGTTTCAAGAGGCGGCGGCTGTGAAATCGGCGGCGGCGGCTGTGCACACAGGTGAGATCTGTGTGTGTGTGTGTGTTGTATGTATGTATATATGTATAGGAGTGTGCGTATAATTTTTTTCTTAGTTTTATCTCTCGCACACACACGCACACTCCTGTGTATGTATATGTGTCTGTATGATTTATTTGTTTCGCTCACACACGCATACACACGATATAACATATATTATGTGTACCAGTATCTGTAAATTTTTTTTATTGATCTTGCTTTACACACACACACACACACACACACACACACACACACACACACACACAGATATATATATATATATATATATTATGTGTACCAGTATCTGTAAATTTTTTTTTATTGATCTATCTCTCCCACACACACGCGCACTGCTTTACACACACACACACACACACACAGATATATATATATATATATATATATATATATAATCAATGCATATTAACAAATAGTATACAACACTAGTTTATATATATGCTTATATATTCATAATATACACACATATATATATGTGTGTGTTTATCTGTATAATTTTATTTATTTATTAGTTTTATCTCTCGCACACACACGCACACTCCTGTGTATGTATATGTGTGTGTGTGTGTTTGTTTATCTGTATGATTTTATTTGTTTCGCTCACACACGCATACACACAATATACATATACACATATATATATACCTATATACATATATACATACATACAACACTAGTTTATATATATGCTTATATATTCACAGACTCTCTCTCTTTCTCTATAGATTATATATCTATATACACACATATATATGTGTGTGTTTATCTGTATAATTTTATTTATTTATTAGTTTTATCTTTTGCACACACACGCACACTCCTGTGTATATATATATGTGTGTGTGTGTTTGTTTATCTGTATGATTTTATTTGTTTCGCTCACACGCATACACACGATATACATATACACACATATATATACCTATGTACACACATATATTAGGTGTACCAGTACTGTATAAGTTTATTTATTTATCTATCTCTTGCACACACACGTACACTCCTATACATACATACATACATACATATATATACACACACACACATATATATGTGTGTGTTTTTATCTCGCTAAGCCCCTCGAGCGGCGGGATTAATCCCGCCGCTATATAGTTGGGGCCATGGCGGCGGGATTAATCCCGCCGCCGAGGCCCTTCAGGCATGGGTGAGCGGCGGGATTAATCCCGCCGCCGAGGCCCTTCACGCAGGCTATGGGCGGCGGGATTAATCCCGCCGCTCTACGACAAACCGAAGAGCGGCGGGATTAATCCCGCCGCCCATAGCCTGCGTGAGGGGCCTCGGCGGCGGGATTAATCCCGCCGCTCATCCATGCCCTGCGCGGAATGCGGCGGGATTTATCTCGCCGGCAATGGCCTGTGTGAAGGTTCTAATGGGCGGGATTAATCCCGCCGGATTCCGCGTAGTGCATTTACAGGGAATGGGCGGCAGGATTAATCCCGCCGCTCTTCGGTTTGTCGTAGAGCGGCGGGATTAATCCCGCCGCCCAGGGAATTCACGCAGGACATGAACGCGGGATTAATCCGGCCCCACGCTCATGCCCTTCGCGGAGGGCGGCGGGATTAATCCCGCCGTTCATGTCCTGCGTGAATTCCCTGGGCGGCGGGATTAATCCCGCCCCCACCCATCCCTGTTCAAAAATGCCGCAGCCAATATATATGTGTGAGCGCATGATTTACGAGAGGGCGCGGGATTAGCCTCCGAACCTTCATTACCCGGTGGCGAGATTAATCTCCGAACCTTCATTACCCCATTGGTATGTTGAATCAATCCCGACTAACTCTGTCTGAGACGGAGAAGGTTTACAAAATACCAATGGAGGGAACCGAGAAGGGTGGTGGGATTAATTTCACCATCCCTTACATGGTGGGCGGGATTAATCCCGCCGCGTACGCATGCCCTGCGCGGAATCGGGCGGGATTTATCCCGCCGCCATTGGCCTGCCTGAAGTGCCTAGGCGGCGGAATTAATCCCGCCCGATTCCGCGCAGGGAATTGGCGTCCGGCGGGATTAATCCCGCCGCATAGGGATCGAGTGAAGGCCCTGGGCGGCGGGATTAATCCCGCCGAGTCTTCAATGCCTGTTGGAGAAATGAATCTCGCCACCCTTCCCTTTTTCCTCCATTGGTGAGTTGGACCAATCCCAAACGTTTCTGTCTAAGACGTAGAAGGTTTACAACATACCAATGGAGGGGACTGGGAAGGGTGGCGAGATTCATTTAACCATCCCTTACATGGTGGGCGAGATTAATCCCGCCTCCTTTCTGGAGTCACTGAAGGGGTGTGAGAAATAAATCCTGCCCAGTTCTCTCTGAGACCGAGAAGGGTGGCAAGATTAATTCCGCACTCCCGTTCAAGGCCTCCAGAAAGGTGGCGAGATTAATCCCGCCCACTCTTTCAGGAGGCATTGAAGGGGTGGCGAGATTAATCCCGCCGCACCTTCCATGTGAATATATATGTGTATTAGTATATATAAGTTGCATATCTCATTTTATTTACTTTTATCATCTCTTCATATTATTTCGAGTAAAAGCTAGGAATCTATGTAAAACTGTCCAGAGCTCACATTTGTGGTGGTTCTAAAACGAAATGTTATCTTTCTTTTGCACTAACACAAATGTGAGCTTCGGACAGTTAATTACGTCTACTTCTCTCTGTGTATTATTTTTGTATATTCGGGTTTATACAAGTGTGTGTGCGTTTTTATATAATTTATATTTATAGTGTATTATTTTGCAGAAGGACGATTTGATCAAACAAGGAGATCGAGTCATTAGTATGGAGTCGTCGTCAAATTCTGGGTAAGAATTAAAATAAAATCTGTTATACTCGGATACTTGAACTAATCATTTTTGTATTCAGATGTGGAATTGAGGTGACATTAAAGTCAAGAGCAGGAGAAGAGATGGGCAGGGGGATTCTGGAATCAACTTGGCCATATTTTAAGATAAATGGGAAGCGCATTGGAGCAACCATGGCTGCTGTCAAATTAACCTCTGTCACATCTCATGGACAAGCAAAACAATGGAAAGTTGATTCGCTAGTCAAGCACCCGAAAGCAGGCTGCGAACCCAGATTGGACGATGCTCGACAGATATGCCTTGTTCCATCCAATGTCACGTTCTCGGATCCAGAGGTCGTCAGTTACAACATTAATCTCGGGTGGTTTTGTCGACTTGTGGATAATGACGTTCACGTGTTCACTAATGATGTTGACCTTGGAGTTCTTCTTCAACTCAACGAAAGCCCATCTATGGAGGGGATCCATCTGGATGTCTACTTCGAAGATCTTCAGACTCATCGAGTAGGTGTATTGTCAGGAGATATTTTTTCACAATACAGAAAATCAGCAAGTGGAGCAATCTTCCCTCTTGACATTGAAGAAGAACACAGCGACATCATAAGGGAGATTGAGAAGGTGGCTCGGTCTCAGGTTCTCTACAGATCACGTTCAATTTGCTTAGGAAGCTTCGGGAGCTGGAGAGTGTGCCGAGAACACTAGAACAGCTGCAGTCGGGGATCACACATGTTGATTCGGATCGCAAAAGAAAATCATCAATCGTTTTGTCAGCTGCACCTGTGGCATCTCATGCTGCAATAAGTCACAAGGAAATGATGTTGGATGATAAGATTTATCCTTGTAGGGTTAAATATTGCAGCGTCAACCCAAACTTCAATTACAGGCCACTCAACCAGGAACGTGTAGCTGAGCTCATGGAGAAGATGAAGGACGACAATTCTTATACCGTTCCACATAATGCTGTTTTGTGTCCATACTATGAAAGAAGGAAGGGTGCTGACAAAGTCTGGATCACAACACCAGAACAACTCATGAAGATTCAGACGGAGAATAAAAGATCTATCAAGTACTACATCATTAGTGGCCAGCACACAATAACGGCAGCCCAACGACTTCTCGAGAACACAACAAAGGAACGATGGCAACAAAACTTTCCGAGCATACCCGTGAGAAGCTGACAAAAAGATCGGCGTTTTTAGCTAAGCCGAATCTCACAATCGAGCAGTACCATAAGTTATCGGCGGAATGGGACGCTGCCGACACCAACCACTACAACAGCAAAATATGGGAGAAGTTTAAACACACGCGAGCCGTGTGGGAATCTCTTCAGCGACCACAAAGAGCTACCGCAGGGAATACACAATCTGCGGAATACCGGGTAAGCAAATTGTTTGGGCGGGATTTATCTCGCCGGTATATTAATCTGTCTTTTTCCTCAGAGAGTTGAAGAAATTGCAGCAGTTGATTTTGCCCAGGTGGGCGGGAAGGAAACATCATTTCTGATGATGTTGATTTCTTGCCCCGAAGATAGGATCTTTGCCAAATGGTTGGGGATTATGGAATCCTTTTCAAAAGGAACACTGAAGAAGAAGCAGACAAGTGAAGGGGAGCCCTCAGAAAAGTCTGCAAAGAAACCCAGTAAGACGCCGAAGGCTAAGTCTGTTCAATCTACAAAGGATGTAGACAACGATTTCAAGCTCACATGGTTGAAGCCTTTAAATGGAACAACGATGGAGGAGATGGAAGTCTTGGCTGATTTGGTGATCGATGGCAAACTACAAATTAATAACAGCAGCCCAACCTCTCCTTTTCATCTCAAGGCAATGGAGTTGAAGACGGTCAGGCATTTCAAGGAGTGGTTGGGAATACACTGCCACAAACTGGGTTGGACCTCGACTTCAACATATGAAGAGGTTAGCAAATATTTGCATGTGACGAACGATGATATGCTTGTCGAATGGGTGAACCAATCGGAAGATCTAGGCAAGAATCTATTGCACGCCAACGCCAAAAAGGAGAACATTGGGATGACGCCTTCTCTTATGGCAGTCCTTCAGCAGCGGAGAACCGAATTGAACCTTATAAAGGAGGATGCTACGAATCACGACAAGCCCTACAGATGTTTGTTGTTAGATTCGGAGACTTTATGGGTAACATCACTGCTTGTAGGAAACCGTTTCAATTGTTCGTGATGGATCGGCGGGTGTCAAAAAATCTTTCGACAGATAGGGCACTAGAGGATCTGGTGGAGAAACTTAGCCGTGCAAGCATATATATAGAAGGTATTTATTATTGAATTCATGCTTGCGCTCTTCATTGATACCTACTTTTTCAGGTATTTATTTCTTGATTCTTGCTCATGTCACCGATACTTTTGCCTTCGCCTTCGCCAAGAAGAATAGACATCGTTGGACAGGATTTTATATGAACGATGCTAATCCCAAGTGCATTGATACTGTTGTTCACTTGGTTGTTAGGAATGCGCCAAACAATTTCAAGCTTCCAAATGACTGGCCAGGCATCTGTTTGCACTCCAACGGCCCTGAACCTCCATCCGATACACCGATAGGTATGAGTGACGTATTCGGCAATGTACGTTATCCAAACATTACAAGTCAAGCGGCACGGAGCATCGTCAACTTGATCAGGGTCCTCACAGTGATGCGTGGGTTTTTGACTACTGCACTAGGGGGTCCGTCTTGAAGGAGTGTTACCTTCGGCATACATGTGTGTTTGCCGTTGAGAAGGATAAGACCATGGTTGAGGACCTGAACAAGTGGATAGATTGGGTCTCAACTGAGTACCCCAACGATTCCATAAAGGCGTATTTGAGAAAGTTCCCTCCAGATAAGTGCGATAGCTCTGAAGGTGAATCTGGTTCAATCTCGGAGTCTGAGAACGAACATCAATCAGATATTAGACCGGAAGTTATCTCGAGGAGTACAGAACATTCGCACACTCCAGGACCCATGGAAACATCAATAGAAGATGCAGAAGATCTTGAACCATCTCACAAGCGGCTTAGACCTTCTTCGCCTCATTCAGAAGGTAATAGTGAAGAAGAATTGATAATGAATTGATAAAGTGATGAATAGTTGTAAATGAGTGTAACATAAGGCATTTTTGTATATTTCTTTTATATTTGTACAGAAAATAAATTCTCAAGGATTAATGAAGCTTTTAGTTCAAACATGGGTCACACATTAACAAGGTAAATAATATACCTTGATAATTTTAAGGTCAGCTAATTATCATTTTGCAGATGTAATGAAATAATTGAGAACATGGATTTTCAGCATTGCCATGAGGTAAGAGAGGGGTTTGGCGACAATTTTTTGTGCCACATGTCAGAATGACAGAGTTCATGCAGGAAATGGATAATAATGCAGCTCAAAACATCGTTACCATGGGGCCACTTCAGTTTTTGCATCATCATTTTTATTGGCTTCAATTCCGAAATCAATTTCTTCAGTGCATGCAATATCTGAATCTTGTAAGGATGATGTACAATTAAATGATGAAGGGATAGGCAACGAAATAGTGGCAACGGATAAATGTGAAAGGGAGCAAACAAGTGATTTGCAAAGTATTCAAGAGGCAACGCTATCTCATGTTACTCATGGCCATATTGTGTTGTTGGATGTCAATGTGTTCTGCTTCATCGACAAAGGCCCGAGGATAGAAAAACAGAAATCAAACAAGGAGATTTCATTCCTTGTCATGGTAAATTTCGATATGATATTATTTTTCGTCCAGGGTTGGATCGTCTCTTTCAAAAGCTTAAGGAGATGGGTGCGCTTGTGGGATTTGGTCATGCATGCAGATTCATAACTTAACACCGTTGTTGAGTTTACTTAAGAAACATTGTAGTGTTGCAGAAGAGGTGATTCGTAAAGATTGGATTTTTGACCAGCGAATGTGTTATAAACCTCTCGAATTTCACAATATAGGAAATGAAAGCAAGCCATACTTCTTCAAGAATGAAAGAATAATTGGGACTCATGGGGAGATCAGTCGCTTAAGGATAACGAAGAATGCACATATCTTAGTAGTAGACGACTCTCCTCAGAAGGCTATGCTCAACCAAAACATTGCTTGTATTCATCCAATCACTTTCGATCCATATTCTGATATCGATATCATGGATGAGCTAGTGAACTACTTGGATACGTGCCTCAGAAAGAAGAATCTCGAAAATTTTTGTGAGCAGTATCCACCGTATCATACATTTCCTGAAGCTTTTCTTTCTCGTGATATTGAATTTTATAAAATGAAGGATAGCAACCGGGCGCTTTATAATATTATTCTTAAGGAACGTCAGTTTTTAGATGAGCCTTTATGCAGACCTGGTCTTATTACATCTTATGTATTAACAAGGATGGCAAACTCCCAATTGCATTCGTGAGAGTGTTAAGTGGTGGCAACAACATCAAGATATTGACCAAAATGATTTGATTAATCCGGAGAGTGATGATTTAGACAAAATGAAAAGATTTCTTTGTATGATAGAAAGAAAGTATTTATAAAAAAATTAACATGTTGATAAGAAAATGATTTCATTTGTAATTATGTTTGATAGTATTTCTTCATTATTGTAAACTATTTTTTAGAATAATATGAATATTCTAAGATATTTTAGGAATATTCCTTACTAAGTAAGGTTATTGAAGGATTAATTAATTAATTAATTAATATTTAAGGCTTAATTACATATTAATTAAATGATTAATTAATAATTAAAACTTAAGTATTAATTAGTAATTTATTTTATATTCCCATTTTCACGTATCATGCCCACTTTAGTTACAACGTGCATACTTGTCCTTGCTGCCATTAAAACTTTTGCCCTTGGGCTTGCTCCTCAGACAATTTGCCTTTCAGTGTCCAACATCTCCACACAAGTGGTATTATCCTCTCCTTCCCATTGGTCGCTCATCTCAAACCTTGCTCCGATACCAATTGTTAGGCACCACTACGTACAAACTAGAGACCCTCACAAAACCATCCGACCTCCCTCGAGCTGTCTCTAGTCTCCACATGCTGCTCTCCAAAAAGGCTTCCAATATATTAGGGTGCCCTTAATTCTCTTAGATCTAAGTATAGCTCATTAGGAATATTCTAGCTTATACCTTTCTGGGGAATATTCTTTTATTTGTTATATGGGTTATAACAATATTGCTTGCCTGAGTACAAAGATGCCTTAGAAAGGTGGAACAAGATACAAGACAAAAAATGGACTAGAAGGACCCCGACCCACTACTAGCCTCCCTGCTTATATATACATATATATATATATATATATATATATATATATATATATATATATATATATATATATATGTGTGTGTGTGTGTGTGTGTGCGTGTTTGTGTGTTTATCTGTATAATTTAATTTATTTATGTATCTCTCGCACACAATTAACCTAACTGAGATGTCAAAATCGAGGGTGGGTTTTCTAGAAGGTAAGTTCTAGCTTCGCTTGGAGTCGGCTAGTGCTAGATCCTAAGTATAGGTGGCACCTTCTCACTAGTCTGTTGCCCTGTAATAGAGTCCTACATGTAGCATTTATGCGCCTCCCATACGCGTGATGTCACCGTCAGTCCGTACCTGTTGTACCTTCATCACTCGGCCGCTCTATCCGCTGGCTCATTCGTGCCGGCTGGCGGTTTGCCATCAATCAATTGTCACCTCCCTCTTAACACTCATGACATGCTTTACCCCCCTAAGGATCCCATGCCCACTACTTAAGCACAAAAAACCTACTCACCAGTGATGAGAAACGACATTAACATCATTGTGGTAGATCTCGTGTTATCGACAAGACGATTTAGTCTAGTTGGGGTTAGCCCGCTCGCTTGGTGCATGAGTTACATAAGTTTATCTCTAATGAGAATCAAACCTAGAACCACTCTGATACTAAATGTCATAACCTTTTCCTCTCCCCTTAAGACAACAAGGCCAATTTATGAGAGGGCCCCTGATCATGATGACCCAAGTCTACTTGAGTCTTTTCCACATATTCCACATATCCCACAATCTTTACCCAAGTGATCAACCCACCAAGTTATAGTGTGTTCTAGCTTGAGAAGAAAATTTATTTCTTTTAATGGTCTGATACCATGTTGGAACACAAAAAAACACACAAGATAACTAGCAAGAGAACTTGCATTTGGTGTGGTTTTGCATTGCATTGTCCTCTATATATATCCTAGTATGCTTGAGTCATGCCAAGACTTACAGTTGCATATTCCTTAGCATATGCTCCAAAAACTTGTTCAATAATATTCAACAATTACTTTTGTTGTGTGCTACTTTACATGTGTATATACCGTTGAGTAGGACATACTAGAATAAGATATGACACATATAAGAAGAAAATGGAATGAAGCCATGAAGTTCAGCATTGTGAAGAAGAAGCCTATATGAGTGTAGAAAACACAGTCCTAAGGTATCCTTATAAGAATATCCATTTAGCATAAGCCAAAATTACTACAAATTAGGAGTACTCACATGGTAACAATGAGTTGTCACATGACATTCATGCATGTGTACATGTGATAGTGCCACAGGGCCTTAGCATAGATATTTCTTATTTTTATAAAAATTTCTTTTTTCAATATTTAATATTGTGAGAGCTCGGAATATAGAAATGTGTATATCCATTAGTTCAGAAACCCTAACTTATATACAAGAGCGAGTGGTCCAGATTGAATCCAATCCGACGGCTATCAAAATCCACTACGCTAATAATAGTATGTGCACATGCAGCCGTACACGTGGATCTTACATCATCCCCTCCTCTCGGAAGGGTGTAAGTTGGTTAGGGTTCTCTTGTAGACGGGCCCGGATCTGGAGGAACATCAGGAGGAGGCACTGGTGGATCTGTAGGCGGCACAACTTGTTCCCGTTGCACAAAATGCTTCAACCGTTGTACATGTACAATCTCCGGAGGATCGGGTTGAATGTCGTGCCGAACCTCATAAACCTGTGGCCCTACTTGCCGTAGCACTCGATACGGTCCTTTCCACTGAGGAAGGAGACTCTTAGCTAAACCACGTACCGTAAGCTTGGGAAAACGAACCAACACCAGTTCATCAACCTTGTACTCCGCAGGAGGACGATGATGCGAGTTGTAGCGTTGTTGTTGTCCTACTTGTACGCGGCCCAAGTGTTCTGCTGACTCCGCACGAACCAATGGAAGAATGCTCGTCAGATACCGATCCCACGACCTAGCATCAGCAGCTCGCGGTAACCGAGAAGGCAAACCCAACTCCGTTGGCAACACCGGGTCATGACCATACAAAGCTTATATGGGGAAGTACCAATGGAACTTTGAACTCCAGTGACATAAGCATATCGGAGAGACGGCAGATAACCATCCCAATCTGAATGTTGAAAGTTCACATACTTGCGATCATCCCCTTGAAGGTTCTGACAAGCCGTTCCACTAAACCATCTGTCTGAGGATGATAAGCACTTGTGAAAGTGTGGCGTATCCCTAATCGAGATGTCAAAACATGAAATGCCTCAGCCATAAATGCAGGACCATTATCCGAGAGAATTCGCTCCGGACAAGAATGCTGAAACACGACCCGATTCAGGAGAAACTGACCAACAGCAGAAGCAGTCGCACTAGCAAGAGCACCAACTTCTACCCAACGAGTTAGGTAATCAGAAGCAATAATAACGTACTCGTTACCAGCAGTTGACCGCGGAAAAGGTCCCATCAAATCAAATGCCACCAATTCAAACGAGAAACTGCAATTGACTCCAACCGTCCTTCCGAAGCACATGGGGGAGTATTGCGAGCTTGGCACCACACAGCTACGCACATACCGAATCACATCTCCTCGCAACTCCGGCCAATAGAAAGATCTGCGCAGCTTCTCCATCACCCGACGATGTCCCATGTGCCCGCCAAGAATAGGAGAGTCATGGTAAGCATGGAGGAAGCGTGGAATGAAGATTGAAGGCACCACCAACCGCAAAGGATCATCTGGATCAGTCCCCACAAAATAAAGAAGGTCATCCTGAAGGCGATACTGAATGTAAATGCCTGAAAGGCAAGTCATCAGCAAGTGATGCAGGATTCTCAAACCCATCACGAAGCCTTCGAATCCACGGCTCAACCTTTTGAGCTTCCCGAACCTCATCCAAAGACGGCAAATCTAACTCTGCATTCTGCGGACACTGAACGTCAAGCACAGCAACTGCTGATGGTACGGAATCTTCATCCAAAAAGTCCACTGAAGCTGGAACAACTGGTTCCTCTGGGGCAACAGAAGAGAGAGAAGGTGGAAGAGGAGCCCGAGAAAGAGCATCAGCATCAGCCATGGAACTCCTGGCGATGAACAACTTCAAAGTCGTAAATTTGAAGTTTCAAGGCCCACCGAGCAGTACCCAATCAAATTCTTTTCTTCAACAACGAAGTGACTGCTGCATGATCGCCTTCCAACAACGTCCGCGAACCATGCAAGTAGGCATGGAGCTTCTCAAAACCCCAAACTGCTGCTAGACACTCCTTTTCTGTCGTGGAGTAATTCACCTCTGCTGGCTGCAATGTACGGCTGATGTACGCAATGGGATGTCGTTGGCCAGGAACACTCGTACTCTCCTGCATCAATACCCCCGAGGCCGATGTCAGAAGCATCTACACGCAAGATGAAAGGACGTGTAATCCGGGTACGCCAAAACTGGAGGAGTCGTCAACAACTCTTTGAGATCTGCAAATGCCTGCTTGCAATCCTTAGACCAAACAAAAGAAGTCATTGACGATTTCAACAACGCCGCAACGGTGCAGTACGATCTGAAAGATGATCCACAAAACGACCCAGATATTGTACCTTGCCAAGAAAGCGTTGCACATCATTCACACACTTTGGCGTAGGGAACTTCAAAACTGCAACTAGTTTGTCAGGATCGACTTGCAAACCTTCACGTGAAATGCGATAACCCAGATAAGTGGTGTCCTTTGATCCAAACACACACTTAGATGGCTTCAACTTCAAACCAACTTCCCGCAGCCGATCCAAAACCTTACGTACATCACCGACATGCTCCTCCCACGTTCCATCCGAATGGATCAAAACATCATCGATGAAATCGCAGTCACCTCCGGCATGTCGCAAAGAACCTCGTCCATCATACGCTGGAAAGTTGCTGGAGCATTGCTCAAACCGAAAGGCATCACCAGAACTCGTACAGGCCAAATGGTGTCGAAAAGCAGTCTTGGGAATGTCCATGTCAGCCATCGGAACTTGCCAATATCCAGATGCGAGATCTAACTTGGTGAACCAACGGCTCGCCCCAGTCGATCCAAAAGGTCTGCAGTATGAGGAAGTGGGTACACATCTGAGACGGTTACCTCATTTAATGGGCGATAGTCAATGCAGAATCGAACGCTCCCATCAGGCTTCGTCACAAGGTGAGGTTCGCACGCCCAAGGACTTCGAGATTTCCGGATAACACCCTTCTCCAACATCTCTTTGACATTCGCTCGTAAGATCTTGAGCTCCTTTGGTGACCGACGCCGAACAGGTACCTTGATTGGCCTAGCATCTCCAGTTGGAATAGGGTGGCGTGTCGCAATCTTGGCCCCAGATGACAAGTCGAAGTTGAAAAGATCAGCATACTCCTTCTTGAGTTGATCAACAACTACAGCACGACGATCATCTGATGGATCCAGAGAAGGAAAGGAAGAGCATGAAGGGAAAATGGTTGGAAATAGGGTGAGACAAAAGTGATGGAAGCAGAGGTGGAAGCAGATGGACGAAGTGGAATAGAAGTAAGAGGAATGGAAGAAAGACGAGGGAGAGTCAAACAAGGGGGAGACTTTTCAAAGTCACACTTGGCATGATTGCGAGTTAACCAATCCATACCAAGAATAAGGTGAAAAGCTTGACTCGGCACCACCCGCAAAGATTGAAGCTCGAGCTCACAATCATCCACACGAACAACAATGTCCACTTCATCCGCGAACAAGCATGAGTATGTCCGTTGCCGTACAGAATGAAGACTGGTTCTACCGCACGACGCAAATGAAGGCTGCAACGTGTAGCAACAGATTGAGAAACAGAGGACAAACTTGAACCTGTATCCACCAACACTGAAAGGAAAACAGGAAGGCTGTGATTAAACGAGCTTGAAAAGTGAAAACCGGATGATTTGGTGCCGAGTGAACCCCTTGATGATACTCCCGAAAGAAAGATGGAGGGGTCACTAATTTATTCGCACGAGGACCCTCCTCTACTCGTGCGATTTCGTTTCCCGGAAGATCCACCGCATCACAACCTTCCACTGCAGCAGCACCAACCGGACGTTGTTGACCATGGCCTCCATCCTGGAAATGGGGGACGCCAATCGGGAAACCGTTGACAGCGCCGATACGTGTGTCCAACCTCATCACACGCCCAACAACGAACTGCACGTCCACGTCCTCGTCCACGGGCCCCACCTTGTGCTGGTACACGAGCGGCAACAGCCTCAACCTCCATCGGAGCAGGTCCATCCCCAACATGAAGTGGAACAAGAGCACGTGAAGGCAAGTGGGAGAGGTGACGACTCATATCGTTGTGCCAGCCTCAAAGCATCGTCAAGAGTCACTGGAGCTAGTGCATGCACAAGCCCCACAAGGTCTTGACGAAGTGCTGGCCACAACATACCTAACTTGATGCGTTCCGACATGTTAGGTTCTGCACGCAGCAAAAGGCTTCGAAAGCGAACACCAAACTGCATCACCGACTCAGATGGCTCCTGACGAATACGATGCAACTGCTGAAAAGCATCATCACAGTCGTCCGCATGCCCAAATGCACGTTTGAAGATCTCTGGAAGAATATTCCAATCTCCACGAGTTGCAACGTCCAGACCATTGTACCACTGCAACGCCGTCCCTTGAAGACAAGTAGGAAACTCGCGCAAACACTGAGCACCGTCCCACGAATGATATGTGGCAACCACAGTGAAGTGGTCAAACCAATGGTACACATCATCTCCAGGATTTCCGCGAAAGAAATCCGGCCGGACGGGGTTTGCAACATGAGTAGGAGGAGTACCCTGGCTGTGAATGCTGCCATCAACTGAGAATGATTGTTCATTGCACACGCATGGCATCCAACAACTGCATGAGTAACTGCTCCACAGACAAGGGATTTGCCTGTTGTGGATTCATGGACGAAGAAAGACAAAATCCACAAGAAAGGAATAGATCTAGACAATGGAAAAGCTAGACCTAAGAAGACAGAAAAAAAAGACACAAATCCGAGCACTCCGTAGGGACAATTAGAGGTGCCCCTCACCTCCACCAATGTGAGAGCTCGGAATATAGAAATGTGTATATCCATTAGTTCAGAAACCCTAACTTATATACAAGAGCGAGTGGTCCAGATTGAATCCAATCCGACGGCTATCAAAATCCACTACGCTAATAATAGTATGTGCACATGCAGCCGTACACGTGGATCTTACAATATTTGTTTCGTGACAGAGCAAATTCATGTAGAACACGTCTTAATATTGACTCTTCCAACTTTGTGTGCTTGAGTAAGTGGATATCCACACCCAGCCATATAAGTCCCACTATAGATGTCACAATCCCCATTGCATACACACTCCACAAACTCCATATTTATGTAACAATGTCCATATTATTGGGGATTTTCATGCTATTGATTGGGAATGCATATTCAGATGTTGCATTTGCAAAGAGAGTTCTAAACGAAGGAATAACGGACTGCCCAAGTGAATCAAGCCCAGGAGTAATCTACTACAACACACGGAACACCACAGAGAACAGTGTCTTCACCCGAAACTGAAGCAATGTATACAAGGTTGTCATTAATCAGGCTACATTTCAATCTAGCTCGATATCACATGCTTACATATAGATCTATTAACTGTGTATGTGGAAAAGGATAAGCGAGGTGTATAATATTCATACTTGCATCCGAACATTCGAACACAACCGGATTCGAACGGGTATCGAACGTTTAATACCTGTTTAGCTTTTTTTGAACGGGTATAATGGTTTTCAGTTTTAATATAATTAAAAAAAATTAACTATTACTAAACAAAGTTTAACATAATATAATATAGGTTTAATCTAATCTTCATCCTCTGAATCTAGAACATCATCACCATTAGCGCCGTCGTCATCAGGTTGTTGAAGAGGTTCTTCAACAACCTCCTAAAGTGCAAGGATCCTTTGCCACTGAGGCTCAAGCTCAAGGTTATCAAGATCATACTCGATAAGCCTCAAACTCCCGGACTCGATCTTCTGTACGACACGCATATTTGTGTGCACAAAAACCAGCTTCTCCGAGTTTTTGGAGAGTAGTCGAGACCTCCTCTTCGTCTGGATCATGCTCCATGAGCTCCAGTTTCGCTCGCATGGTGAAGCACAAACTGGCTAACTCAAGATCCGTAAAGCAAGCCTTTGAAGTTCTGGTGTGCCTGCACCAAAGTTGCTCCACCAACTCACCGGGTGTTTCCGGTTCTCCATCTATACAAGAGAATCAGTCTAAAAAGTTGGCAAACAAACAGTTTATACGCACCTGCTTTGCTGCCTCCGAAGAGAACAAACGGCCAAGTTGTTGACGGAAACTCTGAAACTCGTGCAGCAGCTTGTGTTGAAGTCCTCGATCTCCTTTGCAATACAACTTTTGTTCTGAACCTAGTTTTCTTCATCTCCCTCTCGACCAGGAGGCTCAAGAAGATTTTGTGGAGTACCTAAAGCAACTCCATGCAAGATTGAATGCATCTGGAACCAACGAGTTGCTTTCCGACGTCCCTCGCCATGATCCTCCATCATGAACCTATTGATCTCCTCGACCTCTTCCTCGGCTAAAATCCCAGTCTCAACAGCCTCTGAAAGCTTCTCATTCATCCGGTCCATAGCCTCAAAAATGAGACCGGAAGTTGCCCCCTCCCGGTCCGCAAGCTTCAAGACCTTGAGGAGCAGTCCAAGCAGCACCAAGGTGAGTGCGAACTCATTCAACCGTGCCGGTGTAAGTATTCGAGCAATACTTACACTTCCATGGACTCACGCCGTGGCTTGTCTCGGATGTCGGCCTCAGTTTCAGAAACATTGAGCCCAGCTTCAGCATGGCTGCCTTCCTCCCCCCATCCCGGACTTACCTCAGCGCTTTCGGATCCTGCGAACCCTGATTTTACATGAACCCTAATCCTAAGTAAAGAAAGCATATTCTTTAGGGTTTTTTAAAAATATTTTTGGTGTTTAAACGCCATATTATACGTGTGTTTTAAACAGCGTTTTTATTAATCGTACCCGTTCGAATGCAAGTTATGATAATATTTATGAGTTATGCATGTGTATAGTGAGAGCATAGTTTTGTTTTACAAGAACACATGAATACAGTAAATCAGGTCCTCTTCAGGTATGTATGTTATAACATGTATATTTCATTAACTTATCAAAAAATTATTATTTTTGATAATTTAGCTTAAGTAATACGCCCCTCCATTCAGAAATCTTTAATACTTTGAACAGACATTAACACAAACAGGAAGAGTATCTCCAAGATTAACAATGTCCTTTGTGTTAAGAAACCAACGCCCACCAACAAAGAAGTTAGGACGTGAATATACATACATATGAAGAACCCTAAAAAAATGAACTATAACAAATACGCACCCATACCACACACACACATCTATGCGCGCGTGTGTGAGAATAAGAAGAAAGCAAAGTTAGAACAACATAATCACGTGTTGTGGGAGAATTTCAAGTACGAAAACAGTCAACCGCGACCCCACTACCTCCCCCAAAGAAGCCTGTAAGCTCCTCCTCGACACACACACACACACAAACAAAAATGGCAGTGCCCAAGAGTTGCCCAGGGGAGGGAAGCGTACTAAAACGTGCACCATATGAAAAATAAGATAATCAACATACATACCAATTGACATCGTAGTCAGAGCTTTCTCTCTCACGCGCACACAGGGTGTATAAAATAATCGTAAACAATAATTAAATTAAAGGTTAATATGTTACCATTGCAATTGCTAGTCTATGGTTTGAAAAATTGAACTGGGGCAAAAGACTGCCTCTCTCCTCCGGAAAAGTCTAGGTATTTCAACCTTGCGCTCTTGGCACTTTCCTCTCTTCATAGCAGGTGCCCAAATTATGTCCCCAGGCTTAAACACCGAGAAGTTAGGCCTCTTTAGAGTAGCCTCTTCCCTCCTCCGTTTCACACCCGCGTCTTTAGTTTTAACGAGGGGAGCCTTCACAATGTCTTCAGTGGGTCTCTGGAGGGGTATGTGTAATACTCTTCCGTCGGTCATAATCCTACTTATGCACTTTCCTTCAGCCATTCCAAGTATAATGAGGTAGGGTTGTATTTCACTTGGGTTTTATGGTAAAGTGAAAAGGTAACAGTGTCTCTAGAATATTCTTAGATTCAGTTAGGGCTCCATTTACCTTTATCACAGGGTAAAATGTTTATTAACAGTAATCTTAAGAATATTCTTAGATTCATGGTATTTTTTTAAACATTCTTGTTTTTTGTTCATATTCATAATTTCTATGCTTGCTAATGTAAAAGCAGCTTGGCTAGAGTAAATTATATTATTGTATGCAAACTTTCAAAATTATGCTGATGTTTAAATTCATTATAAATATCATATGTAATTAATTATTATAATACATGGTTTAATGAATTATTACTACCGGATATTCAATGTATACATGTATTTCTATATGTTAACGAGTGTTGCAAGGAGTTGCGATCTGCTCCAACGGAGAAGCTTGTATGAAGGTGACTGGCTCTAGTTGGTGAATGGAAAGCTACCAAACTTGGAAAAAACTGTAAAGAAACTTCAGATGGTTAACACTTGAAAGACTGCCGCGACAACTCTGGCTTGGGGTATTGTCAGCTGAAGATCAAGTTCAGGGACGGACATTCTGCTGCATGAGAGGCCTGATTTGGTGGATACCTTGTATGAGGGAATGGACTAAATTTTGGTAAGTCATGCTCTTATGTTCTTCTGATTGTTTGAGTGTATTTGGTTCTAACTTGAAGGCAACATCAGCAGCACCATAGCAATCTTCACAAGAACCGAGAACTGCTAAGGTGATCCACCTTGTCCTTAACATTGTTAATGAATGAGTTTCCCAATCGTTAAATAGGAATAAGAAAATGAAGAACTTGCAGTATGAGTTTAGAAAGTTTAATATTAGGTGTCATGTAGGTTTTGAAATTTGGAAGAAATATCAATAATACTTCATATGCGACTCATATTAGACCCTTAATTAAAAATACTAAAGGATATAAAATGGATATTTAGAGATTGAAGGCATTAAATATGGCAAGCGCATTGTCAATGGCTCATGAAGGAATAGAAGATGGTATAACGAGGACTCTGTATGACACATATAACAAAATTGAGAAAACATATGAATATAGTGAGGACAACACTAAATTAGTTATTACTATCATTTACATTAAAGAGTGAATGGAACTGATTAGTATTATCATTGTGCTTATTGCAGATTATAATAATCTAATATAAAAAACAAGAACCTACACATTATTATAAAAGATGAAACAAAGTGCAACTCTACCAAGCGATTTAAATAAATATATAACCTATGCAAACTCATCAAGTCATAAATAATCTCACAAAGTAATGGTATATAAGTGAATTGTAAGGAAATTCAAATATAAGAGGAAAAACAAGACTAGGCATTTGGTATAAAACATAACAACAGAACAAACACAATTGATCACGGTCAAAAAACAATATTATATAATGGATGGTTTGTGTCATTTTCTCAAGTTAGTAAAGATGATTAACTTTGCCATGTGGCATTCTTACATGCTCTTAAATAGGAATTAACTTACACATTATGGGGTCATTCATCGTTCTCAAGTTATATTTTAAATGTTGTACCATGTAATATTTAATTTAATATCTTATACATTTATTGCATGTGACATTATTTTGTAAGACATAGGTTATCATCAAAAATTTAAATAATGTATAAAAAAAGACCAAGAAATGTAAATAGTGTATAAAAGAGAGTTATAATAATGATAAAAATAATAAATTATTTGTACCACATATTAAATTGTACACTGGATCATCCTCAGTTGTACAATGGATGATTGTGTTATTTTCTCAAGTTAGTAAAGATGGTCAACTTTGTCATTGTGGCATTCTTATAGGCCCTTAATGAAGAATTGAACTTACATATTATGGGGTCATCCACCATTCTCAAATTATATTTTAAATTGTATCATGTAATATTTAATTTAATATCTTATATACATGTGACATACATGTGACATTGTTTTGTAAGACATAGCATTATTAAAAATATGAATAATGTATAAAAAGAAGATCAAGAAATGTGAATATGTATAAAGATAATTAAAGTAATGATAAAGATAATAAAATATTATACCATATATTAAATTGAGGACATACTACAAATGAAGAAAATCTATTAGGGAATATGACATAATGTCAAACGATGTGTATAAGTCACTTTCAATTATTAACCCTAGTGAGAAGTAAGGTCATATGATTAAGAAAATTTAAATCAACCCTAAGACTATATAAACTGCAATAATAATATAAATATAATGATTATGAGAAACACTAAGCAAAACATGGTTCATTCATATAATCATATGAATAATATAATAATTAATATAATAATATTTGACATAATACAAAAGGAGAAGACTCAAATATAACCGTTATTCCTAAGAAAAGAACTTAATCATCAATGTTAAGATATTAAATATCATAATATAAAATTATATAGAAGTATACATTAATGAGATAGGGTTGTATTTCACTTGGGTTTTATGGTAAAGTAAAAAGGTAATAGTGTCTCTAAAATATTCTTAGATTCAGTTAGGGCTCCATTTACCTTTATCACAGGGTAAAATGTTTGTTAACAAGTAAGAAAACTTTTCTTAAGAATATTCCTAGATTCATGATATTTTTAAACATTCTTGTTTTGTTCATATTCATAATTTCTATACTTGCTAATGTAAAAGCAGCTTGGCTATAGTAAAAATTATATATTGTATGCAACGTTAAAAATTATGCTGATGTTAAATTCATTATAAATATCTTATGTAATTAATTATTAATAATATATGGTTTAATGAATTATACCACCTGATATTCAATGTATACATTTATTTCTATATATCTTCTTGGATTAGCTACATGCACAACACAACATGGAACCCATCACAACAAGAAGGAGTATTCTTATCAATCTATATAGATCCACATGTATAAGCAGATAAAGTTTTATATATAATTGAAAGTTTCAGGTCTACATGCAGACATACACCGAATGTATACATAAGTAAATAAACTTGACAATTGATAAGCAAATCACAAATAGTTTAATAATTTATGTGTTTGAGTGTAATACTTGAAACAGGCTATGTTTATGTAAGCAAACCATGAAAAAGTAATATTTCATAACACTTGTGTAATATTATTAATAAGTAATATGAGCATGGTAATACATAGTCATGTGTGTGTGTCTGTATGTATCATTTTCTTACTTTTAATTTTCTTTTATAAAGAAGAACAAATGCAAGTACGACTACAAGAGCCATATGATTCATATAGAAAAGCTAGGGTCAAAAAGTACATCCACATAGTACATCTACATGTTAAAGCGGAATGAATGTGAATATGAAGGAGGAGAAACAAGAATAAGAAAGTGCAAAAAGGAGTTCAAGTGCCAACAAAGAAGACAAAGTACATGTATTAGTTATAAAAAAAGGACATAACACAATTTAGTTAGAATGTTGAAATAAATATCTTATGAATCACTTGTGTTTTGAAGTGAGTATATATAAAATATTTTAATGTTAACTAAAGGGAATTCCCCTTTGTAAATTATTCTTTTAGAGATTAAGCTTTTCAAGTGATTTTATAAACCTTATATTTAAATGGTATTTGTCCAATTAATTAATTCCCCCATGAGTGTTTGGAAAAATAGAAATGTGTATATCCATTAGTCCGACAACCCTAACTTATATACATGAGTGAGTGGTCTAGATTGAAACCAATTCGACGGCTATCAAAACTCACGTATATAAGTTAGTGGTTCATATTGAAACCAATCCGACGGCTATCAAAACCCACTATGTAATAATAGTATGTGCCACATGCAGCCGTACATTTACATCTTCCTCTCTCTGGAAAGGATGTAAGTTGGTTAGGGTTATCTGGTAAATGGCTCTGGATCTGAAGGAACATTATGAGGAGGCACTGTGGAATTGTAGGCGGCACAACTTATTCCTATTGCACAAAATGCTTTAATTATTGTACATGTACAATCTCTAGAGGATTGGGTTGAATGTTGTGCTGGACCTCATAAAATTACAGCCCCACTTGGCATAGCACTCGATACGGTCCTTTCCACTAAGGAAGGAGACTCTTAGTTAAACCACGTATTGTAAGCTTGGGAAAACGAACCAACACTAATTCATCAACCTTGTACTCTGCAGAAGGACGATGGTCTGAGTTATAGTGTTGTTGTTGTCTTACTTGTACGTGGCCTAAGTGTTCTACTGACTCCGCACGAACCAATGGAAGAATGCTCATCAGATACCGATCCCATGACCGAGCATCAACAGCTCGCGGTAATCGTGAAGGCAGACACAACTCCGTTGGCAACACCGAGTCATGACCATATAAGAGCTTATATGGGAAGTAACAACGGAACTTTGTACTCCAGTGACATAAGCATATCGGAGAGACGGCAGATAATCATCCCAATCTGAATGTTGAAAATTCACATACTTTGTGATCATCCCCTTAAAGGTTCTGATGAGCCGTTCCACCAAACCATTTGTCTGAGGATGATAAGCACTTGTGAAAGTGTGCGTCAAGACATGAAATGCCTCGGCCATAAATGCAGGACCATTGTTTAAGAGAATTCACTCCGGACAAGAATGCTGAAACACGACCCGACCGATTAAGGAGAAATTGACCAACATCAAAAGTAGTTGCACTAACAAGAGCACCAACTTCTACCCAACGAGTTAGATAGTCAGAAGTAATAATAACGTACTCATTGCCAGTAGTCGACCGCAAAAAAGGTTCCATTAGATCAAATGCCACCAACTCAAATGAATGAGAAACTGCAATTAACTCCAACCGTCCTTCTGAAGTACACGAGAGAGTATTGCAAGCTTGACACTATACATAATTACGCACATACTGAATCACAAATCCTCACAACTTGGCCAATAGAAAGATCTACACTGCTTTTTCATCACACGACGATGTCCCATGTGCGTGTCAAGAACAGGAGAGTCATGGTAAAGATGGAACGAAGACTGAAGGCACTACCAATCGCAAATGATCATCTGGATCAATCCTCACAAAATAAAGAAGGTTATCCTAAAGGCGATATTGCAAATGTAAATGCATGAAAGGTAAGTCATCAGCAAGTGATGCAGGATTCTCAAACCCATTACGAAACCTTTGAATCCACGGCTCAACCTTTTGAACTTCCTGTACTCATCCAAAGACAACAAATTTAACTTTGCAATTTTGCGGACATTGAACATTAAGCATAGCAATTACTGATGGTACAAAATCTTTGTCCGAAAAGTCCACTGATGCTGGAACAACTAGCTCCTCAGGGGCAGAAGAAAAGAGAGAATGTGGAAGAGGAGCTCAAGAAAGAGCATTGGCATCAGTCATGAAACTCCCTGGGTAATGAATAACTTTTAAAGTCGTAAATTTGAAACTTCAAGACTCACTAAGCAATACGACCAATCAAGTTCTTCCGCTTTAACAATGAAGTGACTGCTGCATGATCGCCTTTCAACAACGTAAGTAGGCATGAAAACCATGTAAGTAGGCATGGAGTTTCTTCAAAACCCCAAACTGCTGTTAGACACTCCTTTTTTGTCATAGAGTAATTCACCTCTGTTAGTTGCAATGGGATGTCGTTGGCCAGGGACACTTGTACTTTCCTGCAGCAATACGCCCCGAGATCGATGTCAGAAGCATTTACGCGCAAGATGAAAGAATGAGTGTAATCTGGGTATCCCAAAACGGGAGGAGTCATCAACAGCTCTTTGAGATTTACAAATGCATGCTTGCAATCCTTAAACCAAAACAAAAGAAGTCATTGACGATTTCAGCAACACCTACAATGATGCAGTACGATCTGAAAGATAATCCACAAAACGACCCAGATATTATACTTTTGTCAAGAAAGTGTTGCACATCATTCACACACTTCGGCATAGGGAACTTCAAAACTACAAACAAGTTTGTTAGGACCGACTTGCAAACCTTCACGTGAAATGCCGATAACTCAGATAAGTGGTATCCTTGGATCCAAACAATGGCTTCAACTTCAAACCAACTTTCCGCAATCAATCCAAAACCTTGCGTACATCACTGACATGCTCCTCCTACGTTCCATCCAAGTAGATTAAAACATCATCGATGAAGTCGGCAGTCACCTCCGACATATCGCAGAGAACCTCGTCCATCATACGCTGGAAAGTCGCTGAAGCATTTTTCAAATAAAAAGGCATCACCAAGAACTCGTACAAGTCAAATGGTGTTTGAAAAGAAATCTTGGGAATGTCCATGTTAACCATCGGAACTTGCCAATATCCAGAGGCGAGATCTAACTTGGTGAACTAATGGCTCCGCCCTAGTTGATCCAAAAGGTCTACAATATGAGGAAGTGGGTACACATATGAAATATTACATCATTTAATGGGAGATACTCGATGCAGAATCAAATGCTTTCATTCGGCTTCGTCACAAGATGAGGTTCGCACGCCCAAAGACTTTAAGATTTTGGAATAACACCCTTTTTCAACATCTCCTTAACATTCGCTCGTAAGATCTTGAGTTCCTTTGGTGATCGACACCGAATAGATATCTTGATCGGCCTAACATCTCAATTGGAATAAGGTGGCGTGTTGCAATCTTGATCCTATATGACTAAAAAGATTAGCATACTCCTTCTTGGGTTCATCAATGACTGCAGCACGACAATCATTTAATGAATCCAAAGAGGGAAAGGAAGAACATGAAGGGAAGATGATTAGAAGTAAGGGTGAAATAAAAGTGATGGAAGTAGAGGTGAAAGTAGATGGATGAAGTGGAGTAAAAGTAAAAGGAATGGAATAAAGATGAGGAAGAGTCAAACAGGGGGAGACTTTTTAAAGTCACATTTGGCATGATTGTGAGTCAACCAATCCATACCAAGAATAAGGTGAAAAGCTTGACTCGACACCACCCATAGAGATTAAAGCTCAAGCTCAAGATCATTCACACGAATAACAATGTCAACTTCATTTCACAAGCAAGCATGAGTATGTCCGTTGCTGTATAGAATGAAGATTTGTTCTACTGCACAATGCAAATGAAGGTTGCAATGTGTAGCAACAAACTGAGAAATAAAAGACAAACTCTAACATGTATTCAACACACTGAAAGAAAACAGGATGTGGCGTGTGATTAAGTTGAGTTTTAAAAAGTGAAGATCGGATGAACTGGTGCCGAGTGAACCCCTTAATGATACTCCTGGAGGGATCACTAACTTACTTGCACGAGGACCCCCCTTTACTCGTGCAATTCGTCATTTTCCAAAAGATCCATCGCATCAAGACCTTCTACTGCAGCGATGCCAATCGGACGTTGTTGACGCTAAGGCCTCCACCCTAGAAATGGGGACACCAATCCAAAAATCATTAACAGCGTCGATACGTGTGTCCAACCTCATCACACACCCAACAACAAATTGCACGTCCACATCCTCGTCCACGGGCCCAACCTTGTGCTAGTACACAAGCAGCAATAGCATCAACCTCCATCGGATCAAAACCTTGTGGGGCTTATGCATGCACTAGCTCTAGTGACTTTTGATGATGCTTTGAGGCTAGCATAATGATATGAGTCATCACCTCTCTCACTTGCAACTTCACATTCTCTCGTTCTATTTCACGTGGGGGATGGTCCTGCCAAAGTGCTGGCCACAACATACCTAACTTGATGCGTTCTGACATGTTAGGCTCTGCACGCAACAAAAGGCTCCGAAAGCGAACACCAAACTACAGCACTGACTCAAATGGCTCCTGACGAATATAATGCAACTACTGAAAAGCATTGTCACAGTCGTCTGCATGCCCAATGCACGTTTGAAGATCTCTGAAATAACACTCCAATCCCCACAAGTTATAACGTCCAGACCATTGTACCATTGCAACGCCGTCCTATGCAGACAAGTAGGAAACTCGTGAAACACTAGCACCATCCTATGAATGATATGTGGTGACCACGGTGAAGTGGTCAAACCAATGATAACATCATCCAGGATTTCCGCAAAAAAATTCGGTCGGACATGAGGATTTGCAATAGGAACAGGAGGAGGAGTACCATGGGCTATGAATGCCGCCATCAATTGAGAGTGATTGTTCAATTGCATTCGCATGGCATCCAACAACTGCATGAGTAGTTGCTCCACAGATGAAGGATTTGCTTGTTGTGCATTCATGGACGAAAAGAGAAAAAAAAACCAAAACCTACAAGGAAAGAATAAATCTAGATACTGAAGAAATTACATCTTAAGAAGATAAAGAAGATCAATAAAAAAAACACAAATTTGAGCGCTCCTAGGGACAATTAGAGTTGCCCCTCACCTTCACCAATGTGAGAGCTCGAAATATAGAAATGTGTATATTCATTAGTACAAGAACTCTTATATACAGGGGTAAGTGATCCAGATTGAAACCAATCAAAACCTACTATGCTAATAATAGTATGTGCACATGCAACTATACACATGGATCTTACACCCCAATATTAAGCTCCAAAAGTTAAAAAATCATTAAAACAATCAATACAAATTTCTACATTTGTATACATTTATATACACGTGTAGTACCAATCTATTCCTTTGTATTTTCAATAAAACTTAGTCCATGCCCAATGGTATGGGCTAAGAGTTTTTAATCTTATAGTAATCTTTAGTGCTTAAATTTCTTTCACCCCTTTTATTAGGGCTCTTTAAGTTATAACGCTTGCTTTATATCTTAATGCATCTATCTTATTTATTATCAATCTAGGATGTGGCACACATGAAATTAAATAAAATTTTAACTCTTTTTTTTGGCATTAATACGAATGTCAAAATCAATATCAATAAGATTATCCAAACACATGCTTTAATTTAAGGAGTAGTTTACACAATGAGCCCTTTCTTATTCCAATACTTTTTAGTGGGATTAAGATGCTTATGTGTTATAACATGGGAGAAAAATTAAATCTCTTATGCTAACTAGTTTTTTAAATAAAATGGATTTGTTTTTTAACATTTTTCATGTGATACCTTGACATAAAACAAAATTCCTTTCCATGTAATTACTTGATATATATTGTGACACATTTTCATTTAAGAGTATATATGTTATATTTAAGTGGTTGCATCTTCTATCTTGTCTCAAATAGATTTTTCATTTTTGTTTGTGTGTTCTTTATTTCTTTGTGGGTTTTTATTTTTATAATTATTATTCTTATAATGTTTAATTTTGGCTCTATTGTAAAATTTTTCTTTTGAAAAATAAACATACATGAATTATATGAAAGAACTAGTTCATAATTAAAAGTAATTAATTTCTGTATTGAAATTGATTTACTTTTAAATGATTGTATTTGTGAAATATGTAAAAGTTTAAAAAAATAAAAAGAGATAATAACAAGAAAGATAAAATGAAATGAAAATGTATAATATGTAATATTAATAAAGATTTTAAAATTGACAATTGATGTTGCCGAATCATATGCAATTCCGGAGCGGCTGACACTTGAGGCTCCATCCAAGCTTCTTCGGGATCTTGTTATTCGGTATGACACAGATATTGACACATCGCTACAAGGACGAGACCACTACGTTCCAGTTGAGCTTGGTGAGCCTCCGCGTATCCCGGTTCACAGGTTGCTCCCACACCAACGTTTGAGGAATGTCACTAAGGACGGCGTGAAAGACCTTGTTGGATGGATTAGAGCTGAAGGATTTTACCAGGAGACGTCAATGTTCACCTTATCTTTCGGACCACAGCTGAGTGCAGACGAACGCCGAAGTTGGAATGAGTCAGAAGCACAGGTCGATAGAGAGTTTGAAGCGGATTTGCATAAGCCAGCATTTTCTGCATGGTATCGATTTCTGAAAGATGCAAAGTTTCTGGTGTGGGATGGGAATCATCGTCGGGTTGCTTTGAACACTTTGCTTGCTGAAGAGCCAGGTTTGAAATGGACTTTGCGTGTACGTGCAACACTCATAGCATCCACAGTGCAAGAGGAGAAGAGACTAATCGCTGCTTGCAATCGGTTGAATGAGTAAGTGACTTGTTTGTTTCATTATTTAAATACTAAATAAATGTTGTTTTGTTTTGCAGAGCAACTGCTCGTGTGGTTCCTACAACAATCATTCACACCTTGCAGTTCTTACGGAATTGTTGTGTGAAGTCTGCAGATCTTTCTACCGATCATGTTCTTCGCGGGATGCCGGAGGAAGATAGAAAAGCTGTGGAAGTGTGGAGATCGAACAGAAAAGAAGACGTTTGGTACGAGTATCCAAAGACGACATTGGTGAAGATTTTTTGGGAGGTAATCTTTTCTTCTTCTTTTGACTGTTTTTTGATTTTCGGTTTCTTTTGCAGAATCAACTGAAGCGACAAATCGCTACAAAACTTGCGAACAGAAAAACCAAACCAGACAGAATCTCAGATCCTCTCCAGCGTTTACAAGACATTCACAGTTCGGATGAACAAATTCCTCACCATTGCTGATCCGGCGGTCGGTGAAGATTGGTTCAAGGCGATCACAGATATCACTATCAAACCATCAACGAAGCAAATAACTCTGGAGAAGCTTCAAATGCTCGCGAAGTCCCAGCTTCCTTCCAACGTCAAGGTTGATATCCTTGGAAAGCTTGTGCACATTCAAGAACGTGGCGTTCTTGAGAAGCTGGTGAACATGACGGAGAAAGACAAGAAGGAAGGTGTCACCGGCTGGCCTGACAAGGACTTCATCAAGTTTTTGCACATCTTTACTTACTGGTTCCAGGTAATTTAATATTTATATTTTTCATTTTTATTCGTTTTATCGTGCCAGGTCGCGGAGGCAGCTAAAGAGCTTTTGGTCGAGCATGTAGAGGAGTTCATGACATGGTATATGAAGATGCACAATGAAATTAAGTTGGATATGTACCAGAACATGCTCGAGAACAAGGAGTTCGGTGCGACAATTCCACCTCCTCGACTATTTGAGCTGGAAAAATCTGCAAAAAGAATGGCATTCAGGCAAGTTTTTTTTTTTGTTTCTTTACAGATTTTTATCTATTTTTACAGGTTTTTAAAATGGAAGAAATGCACTCCCTGAAGATTTCAAAGAGTGGATGGATGTTACCAAGGATTCTAGCATGTGGAGCCGGTTGTTACGTGATATCAGTGATTACGAAGTGGAACACTGTCCTTTCTGGCTGGATTTCCTTCCTGGTGACTGTCCCGAATGGGAGATGGCCAGCTATAAGATACACAAGGATGATCGGCGAGAGCTATTATGGAAGAACGACAATGCTGCAAGGAAGCTCCATGTGAAGATGGATATCAGGTATGCTAGATCGGCGAGCAAGGTCAGCAAGGGACAAGCTTCTTCTTCAGCCCCATCCTTCATCTCGGCTGGATTGGAAGAAGATGATATGTTGAGGATGGTGATGCCTGAGAAGGGAAATGGAAGCTGGGAAATCATTCATGCAGATTCAGAGAACCTTGCAGTCCAGTACTTCAAAGCCGGAAGGCCTTTTCCGTCAGGATTGAAGGAGCTTGAGGATTGGATCGTGAGTCACAAGTCAAGTTGGACTATTCATGTGTTTGGTGCGAAGCCTCCACCAAAATGCATCCAGGGAGCTGTTGATCTCGTTGTCATCGACCCGCCTACCGGATGCGTTGCTGAGGCAGGCGGATGGTGGATCAATACACGAAGTTCTCGGATGCTTTGCTGAAGAACTTGGTGAACCTTGCTTTCGGGATATTAGACAGAGCTGGCCATGTGGTAGTGTTTGTGCTACCGGATGATGTTCTAGCTTTGAAGAACACTGCAGAAACTTGCAAGCTAAAGTTTCTGCAGATGAGTTATGTGCACACGACAAAGTCATGGGGATACCGTTTCTCTAGAAAGGTAATTCTTCTTTTTGAGAATGTCATTTTTTAATGTTTATTTTTTCAGGAAAGCATCATTGCCATGTGTATTTTTGGTTCCCCCTACTCTAAGGTTGCCAAGAACAAGGAGATCTTGGACACTCGCTACACTCTTCTTTTTGATGAGCCAGAAGATTTCCAGCTCCCATGGTATAATGTTGTTTGTTATTTCTCATGTTCTAATATTGTAACTTTCAGGATTTCAATTGGCCCGAAATCTCCCAAGTTGTTTGCGATGCTAGTGGAGAAGCTCACAAAGCCTGGTGGAACTGTTGTGGATCTAACAGTGGGAACCGGTGCTAGTATTCTTGCAGCTTTTCACACAGGGAGACATGGTTATGGAATCGACATCAACAAGGATCTGGTTTTAGCAGCCAGAGATGTCTTCAGGAAGGTCATTCCAAGTGTTACAGCAGCTGAAGGTGGTGGGGATGATCAAGTTGTTTCCATGATTACTCCTTTTGATGAGTGGAAGAGGGCCATGGAAACAGAAGCACAGGATTTGCCTTTGGCTAGCGACAACGATGGAGACCAGGATCCGCCTTCTCGAAACGACAAGGATGTTGTTACGGAGAAGTCCGTGGAGCACAACGACGAGTCATCAGATGAGTCAGCAGAAGAGAGATCATACGAGTCATCAGATGATGAGTGAGATTTGTTTTATCATTTCTTTGGTTTTAAACTTTAATATGTTTTCAGTATTGTTCTACCAGACTACGCTAATCAGATGGCAAAGAAAATGGTTGAAGAGTTCGAAGTTTACGACAGACAGATTTTGGAGAAACGTTCACGACACCGTAACAATGCATTCATTAACGACGAGGCACTGGCTGGTGGAAACGAGTCTTCATGATTGAGTTATGTTTTTATTGTAATTTTTATTTAGTTTGATGCGGTATTTATATAAAAATATAATTATAGTTATAAATATAAATATTAAAAAAAAAAACATAAATATAAATATATATAAATATATATATGTCAGATTAACCCCCAAATTTGTGAAACTTTGACACATTACCGTGCCGCCATGATTGCCCGCCCGCGCACCAGAATATTCTTTATATGAAAACGAATATTCTGTACGGAATGGAATATTCTGGTATGACAGAAATCCGTACGCTCGGCAAACTGCGCTCGAGGAAATGTCAAACCCGTTTGGGGGAGAGCATACATAAAAGTATTTCTTGATAAGAAATATGACGATGATAAGAAACATGGCATGGTAATGTATTACTCATGCATTAGAACATACAATGAGTTCTTCATGTGAGTTTTAAATAAAGAATAGCATTCTTGACACACATAAAACACTTCTTAATACTTTAGATTCGTTTCCTTATGTTTATTCAAAGTAAAGAGGAGACGCTCTTTTCTATAAACAGGAATAACATATATAAGATTTTGAATAACTAAATATAACGGATTATCATGATTTTTTGTGTTTATACAAGTGCATTTGTTTAGTAAGAATCACAAGTTTATTAAGGAACACTATTACTTCATTAACGAGGAGTTTAAAACGAGTGTTAGGATTTACGCATTCACTTACCTTTGTCTCATGTTGAAAAACATGTTAATACTCCTGGGAAGTTCAATATATTTGTTTTAAGTATTGATATAAGAATTGAGTTAGAGTTGCACAAGTGAAAGTTGTTAAGGGATTATATTGAAAAAAGGTATAACACTAGTATTCTCATATTTCAAGATATTCAAGGTATAAATTCTTTGAGATGGGCAAGCAATAGTAGGAGCACACATGGCATTGTCATCCATTGTCAGCACATCCCAGGGACTCATGTGCTTCCTGAAGTTTGTGGACAAATTTATAAGTGATAATTATAATGATTGGGCTTTGAAGCTACAACACCTGAAACTACGTAAATGGCACCCTCAAGAAACATGTTCCATTCTTAATCTGGAAATGTAACAAACTATGTTGAAATTGCACTATAGGAGACACAAAATGAGTTAGCCAACACGACCCTTGGTTTGAATCTCGAGGAGGAATTTCTCGGCCTAATCAGCATGAGTCAATCCTACCACGAGAATTGGAGTGCTCTTGAGTAGACACAAGGTAAATAGAATGAACTCACTCTCAAACAACAATTCTTCAACTTGCACATGGCCTCTGGTGAGACAATAACAACATTTGTCAGTTATCTCAAGAGTGTCATCCTTCAGCTACAACACATGAAAGCTATCATGTCGGAGCAGAACCAAATGGCAATGCTACTAAAGGTGCTAGCTTTAGTCCCTGAGTTTTCTTCCATGGTAAACACACTCACCATCGTCCCTGATCAGACCATGTCCACCCTTTCTCATCCGTACTCGAGGAATGAGTGCAAGCTGAAGTTGTAGAGTGCCACACATGCATCTGCATTATATGCTATTCAATAGTAACAAATACGGGGAGGGAACCTTTGGCTCTCCCATGGGAAATCCCCACCAGCAATTGAGGGTGACAACATCAACAAATCACAACATAATGTCAATCTCCGCACCCCACACCACACAATCATCTGTTAGTATTGCCACATGCAAGGTCACATGATTAGGGAGTGCCTTGCATACAAGGCCACACTTCATATAGGTAGGGTCATGGTACTAGTAGTGGTACCACAAAGAATTGCATCTTCATGGTGAGATCCTTCCTCATTCTTTGTGCAGCAATAGAGGTTGCACCTCCAACTCTAAAGCAGAAGAAGGTTCATTGACTTGATTTTGATGCAAACATCTACTTGTCTCCCTTGTTCGAGTTCTTATTCAAATTGGAGTTGTTCTCTTCATTCCATGTCTACCTTGGTGATGATTCTTCACAGGTGATCCTTGGCATTGACAAGATGTTAGTTCTTTTCATTAGCAAGAAGGTGCTCGACAACATTTGCTATGTCCTAGACCTCACACATAGTCTTCTCTTGGTGAGCGCCATTACCAATGCTAGCTACTAGACCATGTTTGGCCAGCAACATCAATCGTGTCACCTACTCAATTCATATGGCTTACAAGTAGACCACCGAACACTTATCGATCCTTTACTTTTTTATTTTTATTATATTTACATATGTCGAACTTACTTTTATCTACTTTTACTATTTTTTTAATCTTCTAATCTTATTTAAATTAATATAATAAATATTTACAGAATTTATACTAATTAACAACAGTATGTAGCAATTTATTAATACATTTTGATTAATCAATAATACATATAATTGATCATTTGCTTTCATTCTAAATTATTATGAACAAACCCTCATGAGCATCCAGTTTCCTCTTCTTATTGAACATTTTACTACCAAGATCAATATCCGGTACTTCCTCTGCATTACCGTGTTCTGCAGAGCTTCCTGCAATCTCCCTATTTCTAGGCATCCATTCACTCACCACAGTATGTTCATCAATGACTTGCGAACTATCCACAGGTTCATTGTTCGTCGGCATCATCTCTTTGTGTTGCAGTTGTTGCTTGGCGCCTCGGCCTCCTTTCTTGCCACGAGGTTTTGGAGCCATATCTGCAAGAGCTTCTTGGACGATATGTTCTTGAAGTGTCAAAGTCTTGTATTTATCTCGTAGTCTCTTACTCTGCCTTTGTCTCATTCTGCAATTACAACAACTGATAAGTGTGTGTGTGTGAGTTTTTTAATTTATGGACACACATTTACTATATATGTATACCTATCAATATATATAGACACACACGCACACACACACATATTTATACGTGTAATGTTGTTTGTGTGTGTGCTCACTATATAATGTTCCTTGTGTATGTGTGTAATGTTGATTATGTGTGTGTGTGTGCAATGTTGTTTGTGTTTTGTGATGTGTCTGTGTGAGAGAATATGGGTATATTCATATCTCTTCACATGTATATACAGACGAAAAAGCATCATCTCATATATACAAGTCTTAAATTCAATACTATACATACATACATACATATATATATATATATATATATATATATATATATATATATATATATATATAGTCTTTTTAAGTATGTATTTAAATATATATATTTATATATACACACACACATGTATACAAGTCTAATGTTGTATAATCATACGTGTGTAAAATGTTATTTATGTGTGTGCGCAAAAAAACACACACACACACACACGCACACACACACGGATTTCCTGCCCGAATTGGCAGGAAATGTGTGTGTGTGTGTGTGTTTGCCGAAATCGGCAATAACTCATGCGTCGGAGGTGTGTGTGTGTGCACACGCGCGTGCGTTTGTGAATACAAAGAAATCCTACTGAATTTGCACATACATTCACAGAAATTACTATACACATATATAAGATTTTACCTGTAGCCATGTCGCCGTGACGCTCACACTAGCCTCTTGTCGCCGCAAAAAAAAGAACAAAAGTGCCCTCTCTCAACAATGGAGAATGGAGAAGAATGGGTAGTCCTGAACCTTTACCCTAAAATCTAACACTTAACCCTTTGACCCTTAACTATAAAACTGTGTTTAATTAAACCATACAACAGTATATATAATACTTACGATAAATAACATACTATATAAAAGGATACAAATACAAACACATATTTAAGTAAAAATTTGTATGTTAAAAAACATATTATTATATAATTAAATAAATATTCGTGTAAAAATATGTATTTATAATTTTGGTAGCGGAGCAAGTATTAATCAACATCTACATTTGATAAAATACTGGATCAAATAACTATATAATTATAATAAATAAATTAACAGAATATAAACAAGTCATAAATAAATATGTCAGATGAATGTAGATTAGACACACATTTATTTAAAAGACAATAAAGATTGCTCTATCTCTACGTGAAGTGCTATACTATATTAGCATCTAAGATCTATACGTTTCCTTGAATTAAATATTCGCCCACGTTGAGTCATGATTGTGAATTTTTGAAATGGTAATATCCGATATTTACCAAAAGATGATTAAGTAATGCTGTTGTTTTTCTGTCACGTTTGTGGTAACTGCTTGCAAAATGGCCAGGATTGTTTACGGCAATTTGGATCACGATGTTCCTGTGATAGATGGTGTTGGAATCATTCTTACTAATCAGATTAGAACGTTCTTTGGCATTTTTGATTGGCAAAGTGTTCGTCTTTTTAAACTTCTTCATGGGCAATCTGCTTTAGATCGAAATAAACGAGGACCAAGATGCTGGAGGGAAGGATAATCCAGGATATGTTTTGTTACCGGATGAAGGACCATTGTTTAAGCTTGTCGTTGCTTCTGACTCTGAATACTCAACGTTGAAGAACCTTTTCACTTCTAATACCTGCAAAAAGGGAAGAATTCTTATCGAGGGTTCCACGATCATTCATACAAATGAATTGCCTATTGCGTATGATGGGGATGTCATTTTTGAGCTCCCTCCTTCCGAATACAAATACAAAGGAATGAATCGGAAAGAGGATGGACATACCTGGACAGCAGGAACGACCAGCAACTGGAATTTTCAAGCGAGGGTGTCCAGGAGCAAATGTGTTGGGAGCCTTTGCTGTATCAACCCTGCCCTGCTTCTAAGGCAGGATTTCCGAACTGCACTAAATGGAAAGGATGTATTGTTTCCCCACCTTCAATCGACAAACTGGCAAAAGGATTGACATGTTTTTTCTGTAAAGAAAATCCATTGTGCCTTGAAGTTTGTCATGCTGTGGCGTTTTGCGTTTTCCCAGACGACATAACCAAGACTAGATTGTTTATCCACCAGGGAAAACATTCACATCCAGTGGGTGATGGTGTTTCTGCATCGAACAAAGAAGAAATGCATATGGCGGTCCAGAATGCAACAGAAAGAACTCCCAGAGCTAGTCCAAGAGTCATCGAAATGGCAGCATGTAAAGATGCTATCTTTGGTTTTCTATTAGATAATTCTGAGCCTGGAAGTTGGGATAAGCTCATGGATCATTTGCAACCATTATCAAACAATCGAAGGTACAATTAGAGTTTTACTTTGTGCTGAGCATTCTTTGATAATACCTTTGATGCAGAGTTCGTCAATGGGTAGCGTCCGCAAAGAGAACTGCTGCTGAAATGCCAGAGAATATTGATGGATTATTGGAGCTGAAACGAAGGTTGTCTATCCCATTCATCCACGTGATTCACTATCCTGGGATGAATTTCCGTGGTTCAGACGACCAGGCATTAGTTTTTAAGATGACGGTTTCAGGGCCAGGTTCTGGAATCGATTATGTAAGGATGTGCCAACCTCCTCTTGGCCCTTTGCAGAAGAGTTGGGTTCTACTTGATCACACACACCGTGTTGTTGATAAGTGGATCACTCTGGCATTGCATGTTTACGACCCAAAGTAAGATGTTATCTTTTTGTTGTTTGCTTAACTCTTTGATTATTTTATAGTGTGCGCCGATTATCCACCATTGCTTATGGTGACATGAAGAGACAAACGGCTGGAGCTGTGGAGAAGTTTTTTCGTGCTATGTTGGATGTCTGTTCCGAGAAGGGAATCTACAATGTGCAGTTCGCTGGGTTTATGTCCGATGAAGCAGGAGCGATCTGGCAAGCAATTAGGAATGTGTTCTTTAATGGCCAAGAAATTCCTGGACGTGAACGGAGCTGTATCTTTCACTATGAACAAGCCATACAACGTGTGACAAGGAAGTGGGTCCCTCTTGAACATCAACAACAACATCTTCAACTTTTGAGATCATGGCCAACAGCCACATCAACAACTGATCGTGAAGAAATTGAAAATAATCTTTTCCGCTTTTGGAATGAAAATGTGAAGGATGTTGGAGTTATGCAGACGTGGTTTTCATGGTGGGAAAGACAGAAGAATCATATTTCAAATGTTGTTCTTGAAAGCATGCCGGAGAATGCTGCAAGGGTTGTGCCCATGACAAACCAGTCGGAGTCTGTTCACGGAAGATGGAGGAGGGCTAGAGATTCAAAATACATTTCATTGTACCAAGCTACAATCCACGACCTGACTGAATCAGTGCGACAATGTGCTCTTGTGAAGGCTTTTAGAGATGGAAGGTATAGTGGTTCCGGGCCGACTTCAGAGGAGCTCTCAGCAAGGTTCGAGAGAAGAATGTCAAATGCTAACTCAACAACACCTACAGCAAAGGTTATCATCGACTTAGTTGAAGATGTTGCTCCATCAAGCATGCAGGATACTGCTTTTGTGGCTGCCACGAATGTTGAACATCGCACTGTGCAAAGAAATATGGGGTCAGAGGCTGAACGATCCCACCGACCGGACATCTTCTATAGTGAACAGGTTATTCCAACACAGTGTAGACGGAAGCGACGATTGGATTTTCAACTTGCAGAAGAACATGAAGAATATGTTCTGGTTGAAGAACAAGATGTTACACCTGGACAATGGGCGATTAGAAGATGTGGTGAAAGAAGTTCTGTGAAATGTCTGGCAGGCTTTCCCTCTTCAGGAGGTCAGTGGAGTGCTTGTGACAAAAAGATCAGTCCTAGTGGTAATCGAGTGGCTGCTCCTTGTTTTTTTGGAAGGATCAGATACAATGACAAAGAAACTGGTGAAGAATGCTTTCGCTCACAAATGATGTATTTTTGTCCAACAAACATGCTTTGCAACAGACATCCAAGACCAACTATTGTTTCTCCGCCAGCTTCTACCTCGGTTTGGAAAGTTCAAGTGGGCACGAAGCTGATAGCAATGGAGATCAATGATCTGGCAAGATCAGGTTTTATGCTAGCTGGGCTTCCTTCAGCTCATGCAGGAGTGCCAGGTTTTTCAACACCTCATGTTCCTTCAGTTCCTGTTGGAGTCACTGGATTTTCAACACCCCCTGCACAATTTCGTGGACCTCCTGTTCCTGCAAGTGGTCGTGCAACAAGAACACCTTTAGGGATGTCTAAGAAACAACAGGTAAGTTTTGAAGCATGTTTGACGTTGGGAGCATATGTCGCAGAAGTTGACGTGGTTGATCCTCCAACATGCATTCGCTTCAGAGTATGTGACAACGACCATACATCTGCTTGGGTTGTCATTTGTAGCGCACCATCTTGTTCATGCTCGGAGTTCTGCAATGGTCGTCAGTGGGTGCCTTGCAAACATATGTATTTTGTTTACAAGCGTGTACTGGGAGCTGATCCTCGAGTTGTCAAGCATTTGCAACGTCGTACACTTGCACCCCGTGAACTAAGTTCTTTATTGATGCTACCAAGGAACCTCCATCCTCCACCATCTATTTAGTGTGTTTGGTTTGTTTTCAAACAGCTTCGGTTTTATATTTGTTATTTCAAACTTATAATTTTCAATATAAATTTTAATGGTAATTTTATGTTAGCATATTTTTAAGTAATTTAACATATATTTTCTTTAAATACAACAAAAATACTACCATATTTTGTATGCGGCCGCCGCACTAGAATATTCTAGAATATTCTTGAAAATTTTGGAAGGTCCAATTGTGTGTACACTTGGCAGTACGAAAAATTTCCGTACAGAATATTCGAGGATATCTAGACGGAAATCGTACGGAACAACGGAATATTCAAGAATATTCAAAATCTAGGTCAAGCTCGTTGACCTGCGCTCGAATTTCGCCGTGCCCCCCCCCCCACCTATGAACAATAACATTGAACTTTATAGATATCTGTGTAATCACATAGTGCATACCATATTAAAATATTGTGCCAAAGCATTTTATTATTTACCTGTTGGCACTGAGAAACAATGGTCTTTTGTATATTTCTTCATCGGCAACAGCGAGCTTGTTGAGAATCTTGCTTGACAATCGCTTTAGAGAACCGAAATGCCTGCTGGGTTTTATTTTGCAGAGATGTAGCCGACAAAGTATTATTAATTATGTACATAGTTTTCAAGTAAATTATCTTTACTAATAAGGTGTGTGTGTGTGTGTGTCTATATATATATATATACACACACACCTCAGACGCTGATTCTCCGTTCCGACATTTTGTTTCCGTCCGTACAGCAACCTGTTAAAGAACTACGTTGAGATGTGTGTGTGTTAAACTCTCTCTCTCTCTCTCACACACACACACACTTGTGATTCTCTGTCGAGGAATATTCTAAAGATCATCAAAGATTATTAGGTTCCCCTGTTTTAGGGCTTATTCAGGGTTTGTTCTTCGCCACGGCCACCAATGGCAGCCGCGTCGCAGGCGGCAGCGCAGGCGATTCCACAACAGATTACGAAGAGCGCTCGCAGGGTGAGTGGAATTTATCTACTGCAGACGAAATTTGATACATTTCTCTTCTTACCAGCTCTACAAAGAATGCCTTCGACGGGCACAATTCGTGGGTAACAAGGTGTGTGTATAACACCATTGTTTCATTCATGGGACGTGTGTGTGTTTGTGTGTGTACACATTGCTTTTGCAGCATGGCAACACGGAGGGCATTGTTCGACTGGTCCGTATGCAATTCAAGAAGAACATGAATGAGACTGACCCTGAAAAGATTCACCAGATGAAAGAAGCGTAAGTCAATATATATATATATTATATATATAGAGAGAGAGAGAGAGAGAGAGGGGAGGAGGGGCATTCTGTTTTGAGAGAGGGAGGGAGGGGCATTCTGTTTTATGTAACTAAAGGTGAGCCCTGGCCACATGTTTACAGCTGAGTTCCTTGCTTATGTGTTATGATACCAATGGCATTCGGATGTGTGTGAGTGAGTGAGTGCGTGCATGCGTGCATGCGTGTGTGTGTGTGGGAGGGAGTGAGCTGTATGTACTGATTATGATGAATAATATAATGGTTAGTGTATGCCCTTGATTGAAAGTGTTATTTCCCTGAATGGTCTTACTGTTTAATAACAAGTTTGATTTATGATATTTGCAGTGCTGTTGTTGGATTGTTCAATCACACACTTCATGAAGCTACCAATATTGCGAAGAAGAAGGATGCCTATGAAGAGCCCTCCTAAGGTAATTAAGCCTTACTTTGGACATAATTGTTATAATTTTTTCTATTAAATAAAATGTTTTGATAAGGCTTATGTATAATATTTACAAAAAGAATTTACTTAGTAGCCGCATATGATACTTACTCGTTAAGGATTAACCTCAGTCTTAACTTTAACTAGGTTGTCAGGCAGCACAGGAAAACTCTTCTCTTCACCGTGTGCTGCCACATGTCGAGCTGTATGCCTAAGTAGATTTTTGGCTGCTCTTCTTTCATCCACTGAAACTATAACCGCAGTTATCTGCGTAAATAATCAGTATACACGTGTACATGTTAACAATTATATGTATATACATGCATGCATACATGTATGTGACAATTCTCCATTCCCTATACGTGTTTAAATCAAATTCTATTCTACATGTACGTATTAACAACTATACGTGTTTAAATCAAATTCTACGATTTGATCTTCGTGGTTTTCTCAATTATACGGTTATACACTAGTATTACACTTAAGTATTGTATGTAGTATCCATTAATGGATATTATCATAACATGGAAACACATGTATGGTATAAGTTTGGAATATTATAGTATGTTCTGTATATTAACTATAATGCTCTGTCTTTCTCACTCACACACACAGTGTATACCTCGCAATCAGGACCATCAACTTCAATGCAGTCGTCAGCAGCCTGGTTAGACTTCTTTGGAGTCGAAGCCCAAGGTTTGAATGCTCCAGGATTACATGCATGCTGCACAGAAAGCAGTATGTAGATACTATTATAACATGTATAGTTTATAAGCTTTGGATACACACAAAATGGCAATACATATGTATATATATTGCTTATATGAATGTGTATATATAAGTCGAGTTACCTGAAGTTGATCTATACTACCTGAGATCTGTATATAAATACATACACATACATATATTACCTGAAGCCAGAAGAAGAAACCACGTAATAGTCTAAGCTTCTCTTCGTCATCCTTGGCTGCCGCAAGCTTTTCAGCAAGTTCTGAAGATTAAAATATGCATACAAAAAGAAACAGAAAATATTAGAGCTAAAAAACATAGTAAAAGATTATTAATGCTTAAATCTCTCTCTCTCTAGTGAGAAACACTCAGCAACTTTGTCAACAATGGGGGAAACACATAAGTTAAAGATAAAAAGTGGTGTGTGTTTGTGTGTGAATGCTACCACTAGTGTAACACTACCAATGTGAAAATGATAACATATAGCAGTAGAAATGCAAATATATATGTATATACATATCATAGTATCTCTGTCCAAGATACGACATAGTATGTTTCAGACAGATTATTTCGTTATAGTGTGGTCAGGTGAGTTTCTGGAACTCTTGGTAATGACAATCAAGTAATGTAGAACAACATATACCTATACACTTGTTAAACACACACACACACACCAGGATTATGATCGAGATAAGAGGGGCCTTCGCTCTTCGTTTCGACATCAACAACCCTCTGCCTTGTCTCACGGTGACGAAAAATAGCCCTTCTGAGGTTCACCTCACTAATCATTTTCTCTAGTTGACGGCCATCGAACGGCTTTGCAAGCTCCTTGTCAAGCTGTTCCTTGTATAGTCGTCCAGCATCAACCATTGGTACAAATCCTTCATTAACCTGTGCAAATACTTATTACAATAATGTTATAATAATATATTTATCGAATGACTTCTTTGATCTAAAGATAAGATATCATAATTCATCTTTATAACCAAATATCATCACAAACATCACAACTCACATAAGTATTGACTAGTGCATTATATAAGATATTAGAACAACACTTATCACCTGTTAACTACTGCTAAATTATAATTTCATAAACCTATGCTATATATGTAACTAAACAAAGTACTATCATGTACTATATAGTGAGTTATTTAGTAACTTCTATATTAATATAGTTCACCATGCTGCCAACATCTGAATCATCAGAGTCTCGTTGTTCAGTAAGAGAGCTCGCTGGTGCAGGGCTTTTTAAGTCTCCTTCGCTTTCAGAGTCGAAATTAGTGGTTATAGGCTCCTGTTTCACACCGGGTGCACAAGTTAACAGGTGTGCATAGCTACAGGGTACCATTCGGGCCCTCCTAACTGCAGCTTTAAACTTAGCTCTATGTTGTAAGGCCCTCTTATGCTGTTTTCAAAGTCGAAGTCCACCACGGTGTTAAGAAAATGTGCATAGTTGCAGCCTATAAATGTAAAAGCACACGCACACATATTATATAATATGCTTATATCGTGAATACAATATGTATGCGTTGTTAAGTTTAGTAAGAAAACACGTATGAAATATGAGAGATTGCAACCTGCTATGTAAATATCTTAACTGTGTATATCACGAGTATTGAGTTTCTCTCTCTCTCTCTCTCTCTCTCTCTCTCTCTCTCTCTCTCTCTCTCTCTCTCTCTCTATATATATATATATATATTATATAGTGCGTGTGCATCCATGTGTATATGTGTAGGTGTGCATGTGTATATACAATACATAATAAGCTAGACGTTCAAGTGTGTAAATGATGTAACTAAATAACCATCCACTTACTTGTTGGTTGCTTCTGATCATCATCACCTTCTTCCCCATCATCTTCTCCGTCATCATCATAGTCTTCTTTTTCTTCGTCATTATCTTCAGAAGACGAGCTGACCTCTTCTTCCTCAGAAGAAGATGAGCTGGCCTCTTTTTCCACCTCATTCCTATTCAGAGTCCTTGTTGGTGCTCTCTCGTTCTGATCCACCGTCTCCTGTTTACCCTTATTTTGATCCATTTTCTCCTGTTTAACTTGAAAAGCGGTTTGCATAAGCTGCATAATATTAAATTTATCAGCACACACATAAATCTCTCTCTCTCTGACACACACACGGACACAAACTTTTAAGACACTACGGAAGTCGTATGTATATACACACAAAAACATACCACCTCCGCCGTCTTCTGTTTTCCATCGTTTTGATCGATCTTCTCCTGTTTAATTTGAACAGACGTTTTCTTAACCTGAAGAATATCAGCTTAAAAAACAGATGCGGGTGCTCACAACATGCTATATACATGCATTATATGTACTTAATAGACAAACATCAAGCCGATACGGTCATATATATGTAAAATATATTTAATGTGTTACATACAAACTCTCTATCTCGATGTGTGACCAGTTCAAAATTTGTATGCATATATAGACATGTGAGAACATACACACTAACACGGGTGCACGCACGTACCGGAGAACAATAATCAGATATGAGTTCCCCTGTAACTTTGCAAGGAGATGGTTGAGCTGTCTCGATATCTTGCTTAACTTGAAAAATCTGCTGCTCCTTCTCCTTTAATACTTCAGCTTCCACAGGTTCAGTTTCAATCTCAGCTTTTAAAAGGAAAGAAGAAGAACTATGTAAGACATCGATATTATTCATATTTATGTTTATGTATGCCTCCTTACCTTTGGTGAGAGCTTCTAAAGGTGCGTGCATGTCCTCTTTTTCCATTATGACGAGAGGAGGCAAGCGTTCGCATTCATCCATAACAACGGGCTCCTGTTTGTTTCTACACGGTAAATCTTCTTAATCACGTGGTAGGGTACACATTTGAAGTGTCTGTCTGTCTGTCTGTCTCTTTGTCTCTCTCTCTCTCTCTCTCTCTAATGTATGCCTATACAGATGCACACATACCTTTCGCAGAGCATAAACGCGGGTTCGGTAATTGGTTCTTCATTTTTCATCTTCTTCAACTTATCTTGAATGATCTTCTGAACGTTGTCTTGTGACTGTTTAACAGCGTATTCATCTACCAAATTTTCCTGTTTAACGAAGTTAAAAACGTCCATATGTATATTTTTGTATGCACCTAAATATGCACATATGACTTGCGAGTTTTATGTATGTTGAATGTCTACAACAAATCTGCACTCCTAAATTCACCTTACGGTCGCATATATGCACATATGTGCATAACTCTATATATTAAATGTGCATAGATATTATATATGTATTTACCACACCTTTGTAAAAGTAAAGTCCATATCCGGCTCTTTTTTGACCTTTAACTTCTGGATTTCCTCTTGCTGCGACAAATGTTGACTTAACATAACTCCCGTCAATTGCCCCCGCATTCTTTTCTGGTAAAGATAAACTGAACATTGAGATATCTGAAACTATTATAAAGTATGTAACACATTGCACTGTAAGGGATCTAAAGCTATGTTTGTACAACGAAGAACCATCCAGGAAGCTAGATCAGAGAGAAAGAAAGAGAGATGGTAATATTATCGTGCGGTGTGTGTGAAATATCTGTAAATATTTAAGCCTAAAACATGAATAATTATACTTACAGCACTCATATCGGAGTCCGAATCAATCTTCTCGGCCTTCTCCGCCTTGACCCTTATAGTGATATCGTAACAAAATGCATTTGGATCTTCGTTCACCCATCCTCGTCCGATTTTCCGCTTTTCTATCTCCTCACGTGGTTCGCCCGTCAATTGACATATTAAAAATCGTGTATATTGTTGAATCCGCAAGCTCTCGCCTCCCGTATCAGTTGTCCTGTTATCATAACATCAATTAAAACGTATGAACACACACACACACACACACATATATGAAACTAGATAGAAATATAAATTGATAAAAATATGCCTAGGTAAATACGTAAAGAATACGTACCCGTAGGCTCCAGTTTCTGCAGTTTCCGGCAAGGCCCGCAGTTGCAACTGCAAGAAGAAAGTAAACACTTCAATATATGTAAGTAATGATATAGACCAACCAATTATCTTTCTTGTTCTTACAGTCGGTTTTTGTTTTCACAAAAGGTTTTTTACAATAGGATATATGTTATGTAAGAAACATATGAGGCAGAATGTACAGACTAGACTGTTAAATAACATAACCCGCTGCTAAATGAAGAAAAAGATTAATAAAAGTCGGTTCTTTGATAAAACAGCTTTGTATGCTAGAAATGTGAGCGGAAAAAAGAAGAAAAAAAAGAACCCCAATATTTGGAAGGCACAGAAAAAAAGGGAAATGCACATACCAGTTAGTTTCGCATCCGACGCCACATCCACCACGACATTTGGGGCAAACCCACTTGATACCTTGGCGCATTTGTTCCTTGATGACCTCGCCATGGCGATTCGCAAGACATCCTCTGCAGAATCGAATTGGACACTTCGAGCAATGTACATGATCCGCCACACACTTCTGACGACACCAATGGCAGGTCTCCCCGAGCTTAGAATCATACAATTTGCCCCAACCCATCTCACACCTGCATCCGTACGCCTCTTCTTCTTCGGCGGCTCCGATGTGACGATCGCCCGTTCCTCATCGGATTCATCTCCGCTACTCGCCTTGACGATTGAATGTGAGGATCTCTTCTTCTTACGCCATTTATTGGATTCATCTGTGCTACTTGCCTTCAGTGAGGATCTGTTCTTCTTAATGCCCCATTCTTCGTTGGATTCATCTTTGCAATATGAGAGTTTCTTGGGCGGATTGACTATCCGTTCTTCATCGAAGCTGCTCATGCCTGTTAAACCCTAACCTCATAAACCCTAACTGGAGTTGCCGTTCATTTAGATTTCGAACCTAAATTTGCGCCTGATATTTTAAAGGTACATAACCGTTATTATATCTAATTCAAATTTCGTCGCATTTAAACGTTAGTAGAAAACTTAATTATATTAGTAATATTTTATATTTAATTATATTAGGGTTTAAGGTTTAATATTTCCTGTATTAGCAGCCTGCGCTCCCATTTCATATATATATATATATGGTATTAACTTGGTTTATTAGGCGTTTGATGGCCTTGTGATTATTCACGAATAAGTAAAACTGCTATTTTTACATATACAATCTCAAATTTAAAAAGAGTGTATCTTTGTATTTGAAGTCGTATGTTGTATATCTTATAAACAGAGTGTATCTTATATGGTTCAATTTAAAATATTATATTTATTAAAATTACATTATTAATAAATTTTATTTTAAAAATGCTTTAAATATTTTTTATTTTAATTTATAAATTAAAAAAAGCTCTTGCTAATGTGAAAAAAGGCTGATTGAGATGCTGTTGTTATGTCATGTTTAAGTATAATTAAGAATTATTTGATGAGTTATTTGAATGTTAATGAAAATTTATTTTGTTTAACATCAATTATTATCTCAATAACATTTGTAAATTTTATAAATAGGTGTACTAAATTAAAGTTAATGTACAATTCAAACATAATTACAATAGTAATTTACATGTATTAAATTAAATTTTATTTAATATATTTAAAAGGTAAAATGTAATTATACCAAGAAGTTTTTGAATTTTTTTTTTTATAATTTTTGTTTTATCATGAATCTTATTTTATAATAATAAACACAACCTACTCACGCACACACACGGGACGTACATAGACAACCTATACGCACACAAAGTACACGCATACGACATCCTACACGCATATAGGCGTTCTGTTTTTCAAACTTATGGATGAGTAGAGCATCGCAGGGCAGGAGAACACTAGCATCAATAGCGCAAGGACAAACCAAGGCATGGTCAGAAGCTATCGAGCTACTCCACAGGGCAGAACCGAGCCAAGCAAGGAACACATACTCCATCTCATCAAGCAATGTGGTCACGAAAGAGCTCTCACAGAGGGCATCCGCCTCGCAGAATACATTCACAGAAGCCCATTCAAGTCAGACAGGTACGTTCTCAATTTCCTCCTGGACATGCATGGCAAGTGTGGCAGAATAGAGGACGCAACACTCCTCTTCGAAACAATCCTCAAAGGAACGAGTTCACTTGGACACTGATGATCAAGGCGTATGCCCAATGGGCATCTGCAGCAGGCAATACACTTGTTTAGAAAGCTTCTTCTGGACGGAACCGATCCTTCAGATTACGTCTGTAGCATTCTACTCGGTGCTTGCTGTACTCTCGAGTCAATCTCAATCGGACGAGCCGTAAGCATAGTGATACGCGACAGAGGATACATGTCCGATGTATTCGTCGGGGCAGGACTTATACACATGTATAACCAGTGTGGGTGCCTCGACGAAGCGAGGCTTGCGTTCGATGGAATGTGTAACAGGGACCGGTATGTGTACACTGCAATGATATGTGGATATGCCCAGTATGGGCATTTTGTGGAAGCTATAACTCTCTTCCGCGTCATGGACCAAGAAGGCATCCGAGGAGACGAAGTCACACTCGTGAGTGTGATCGGGGCATACGAAACTCTTGGTGACCCGGGTGAATGTAGAGTTATCTATGAGTGTGCAGAGGAAACAGGCTTGGATCGACAAGCTGCCTGTGCAGACTGCGCTCTTGAACATGTTGTCCAGGACGGGGAGGGCGTTAGATGCACTCCAAGTGTTTGACAAGATAGCTCACAGGGACAAAGTTGCATGGAGCTCTGTGATTGCGGCATGTGCAAAGCACGGATACGGTGAGAAAGCTCTATATTTATTTCACAGAATGGAGCATGAAGGTGTGAAACCGGACATTATTGTGCTCTCAAGCTTGCTCGATGCTTGCTCCAGCGTGGAGGCTCTGGCTGAGGGAACTAAGATACATGAACGGATTGTAGCTGGTGGATATGAGCAGGACAGAGTTCTCAAAGCGGCTATCCTAAACATGTATGCCAGATGTGGTAGCGCTCTTAATGCCAAGAAAGTGTTTGAACAGAGTCCTGCTGATGCCATCTCTTGGAACGTCTTGATAGGTGCGTGCGTGCGTGTGTGTGTGTGTGAGAGAGAGAGAGAGAGCTCACACATAACATGAACAGGAGCATGTGCTAAAGCGAGCATGGAAGAGGAGGCACTAGCTACATATGTGAATATGCAACTCGAAGGTGTAACACCAACGCTGGTAACGTTCATAATCGTGCTGGCAGCATGTAGCCACGGGGGATTTGTTGACGAGGGAAAGCTGCATTTCCACTCCATATTGGAGGACTACAGTATGGAGCCTGATGTAGATTGTTACTGTTGTATGGTGGATTTGTTAGCGCGAACTGGGGAGCTTGAAGACGGTGAGAATCTGATGAGGAACATGCCTTATGAGCCTGATGAAGCTGGCTGGACGTGTTTGCTCAGTGCGTGTGGGTCTCATGGGGATCTGGACAGAGCCGCAAGGATTGCTGTTCATGCAGTTCGTGTTTGTTCCAAGATTTCAGCTAACTATGTGCTCTTCTCAAACATGTTTACCAGAGATGAAGAAGAAGAGAATGATGAGTTTTTGGATATCAACAGGTTTTGTTAAAACTTAAAAACCATTATCATAGTTTGTGCTTGCCTTGTCATCTCCAAACAACAAGTTGGCCTTCCTTACCAACTGTTCGATTATCATACTTTGTGCTTGACTTGTCATCTCCCAAACAACAAGTTGGCTTTCCTTACCAACTGTTCGATTATGATAATTTGTGCTTGACTTGTCATCTCCCAAACAACAAGTTGGCTTTCCTTACCAACTGTTCGATTTCGTGAAGTGCATTAGAGACCAGCAGATAAGACCCTGCGTGCAGTTGATCCAACTCGAGTGCAGCTTCCCCAGCATGAGCTGCAAGCTGAAGCTCTCTATGGACTTTGCATGCAGAAAGCACGGCTCTCCAAGCAACGGCATCGGGGTAATAAGGCATATTCTTTATCAAATCTATGGCACCAAGAATATCTCCAACTCTTCCTAGAAGATCGATCATACAAACATAGTGATCAATTGCAGGAACCATACCATAGTCATATAACGAAGCAAAAAACTGATATCCGTCGTCCAGTAAACCGGCATGGCTACATGCAGATAACACACTTATCAATGTAATCTCGTTTGGAAACTGTCCATCCAGTTCCATGAGTCTGTATATCCCTGGAACGAAGCTCTTCAAGTCGTTCTGTGCATACGCCTCGAGTAAGCCATTCCACGACACAACATCTCTCCGACACATTGTGTCAAACACGTGTCTGGCGTCCTGGTAACTACCGCATTTCCCATACATCCCGATGAGGGCGTTCCCGATCTTGAGCTGATCAACAAACTCTGTCTCCAGTAGTCGGCAATGGACAGCTCTCCCCTCGAAGAGATTCACCGGACAGCAGCATGCATCAAGAACACACAGGAAAGTTACGTCGTTTCGCTTTCAACCCCTCCAGCTCCATGTGTTTGAAGAGACTTACCGCCTTCTTTCCATGTCCAATCTGTGCATACGCAGTTAGAAGAGCAGTCCATGCAACAATGTTCTTCAGAGGCATCTCGTCGAACAAGAGCTGTGCTTCATCTAGATGCCCCTTCTTGGCATTCGCTGCAATCATAGTGGACCAAGTCACTACATCTCTCTGTGGTATCATATCAAATAAAACCCTTGCCTGCGAGAGGTTCCCACTCCCTGCATATGCGTTCATGAGTGCCGTCCAGGTGATATGATCTCTCTCCATCATTCTCTCGAAGAGAATACTGGCTTCCTGCAGATGCCCGGTCTGGGTATACGCAGCAATGAGTATGTTCCAGGAGAATACATTCTTGTGTGCAATCCTATCAAACACAGCTCTTGCCTCACCAAGGCTACCACAGTTAGCATACATCTGTACAAGCAAGTTGCTCAGAAATGTGCCTGGATCTCTCGTGAACCTCGAAATGTGGGTGTGTATATGCTTGCCTGCATTCAGAGATCCCGGATTGTTACATTGGCGAAGGAGAGAGGCATAGCTTCCCACATCCAGTGGCTCCTTGCTCGATTCGATCTCCTTGAGATCTGCCTGCTTGAACTCTGTCGTGAATTTCGCATCCTTGCGAAATGCCTGCCTTCCAGACAGGGAAGCGTATCCTCTCCTCATCCATTGACAACAGGGTTTAGGGTTTAAGTGGATATTCTAGTGGATAATCAACAGATTCGCATAACGGTATTAGGTTTTAGGTTAGTCTGCGCGCTCTAGGCTATGGATGGGAGCGCACTACCAGGTACTCTCTATATAAATCCTGCAAATTGGAGCAGATTTATTCCGGCACAGAATTTACTAAAATGATGTAATTCGAGCACCACAACAGCAGCTATGGCGGAGGTTTCATGGATTCCCCTGAACATCTCCCACATGCTCCACCTGTTTCAGACTACATGCCTGTTTCGAGAGTGTTGCACAAACGTGCAGTTCCACACTTGCCTCTGCATTTGCTTAATAAGGATCAGTCCTCACCCCTCAGACTACTGGTGAACTTCCTACTGCAAAGGAGTTCTTGGATTCCGTCTTGAGCAGCAACGGCAGCAGCAACCGCCATGAGGTGTGTAAAATACACATAGTTCGTGTCAGGTGTGCAAATCATATACTTTATATACTTAAACAATCTTTATAAACTGGACATTTATATATATGTGTGTGTGTGTGTGTGTGTTTGCACTTTCTGGTATGTTACACGCAGATATATTTCACAATGTTTTTATATATTCCAGAAGGTGTTTATTTGTGATGTATGTTAAAACCGTATATTTAACACATTCATATGTTTTGCATACTCTACATACATTATATCTACGTACAAGTATCTAAGCAGTATATGGTAGTATTCACTCTTAAACTGGAATTTTAACAGTATCGTTTGCCTTCACGACCATCTCCTCGGGTCGCAGCATGGAAAAAGAATAAAGTCTATGGTAGAATGGAATGGGATTCTTTCACTTCTTCACCTCGACCACCAACTTCCAAACTCTCAGCACAACGCAACAAACCAGGTGTGTGTGTGTGCTTGTGTGAGAGAGAGAGTATGCCATTACATTATTCCCTTGCATATGTATAATTGTTGTGTTGTGCCTGTATACACATAGTCAGGCTTTTCAGAAATTAAACTTGTTTTAAGGGTCGTTTCGCACTAGTCATAAGTACATTTGTTTTGAAACCGGTTCTCCTACTGTTATTATTATCATTGTAGTTATTGCTATTATTAATACAGAAGGGATGCTGAAAGTGGGCAGGACAATGGCACCTGCAATGTTTGTGGCCTACGATGCAGGGACTCTCTTAGAAATATTCGAGCATCAAGTGAACCATTATGCAAAAACCTTCAAGAAACCGAAACCTCCATCAAAGACAGTTCCTTCAACCTTTCCTGGTTACCATCTGCATAGAAGGATCCGTGGTACATGGGCCTATGAGCCTCCAGATACACGTAAGTTAACGTGTACACAATCGTGTGTGTGTGTGTGTGTGTGATGCAAAACACAACAATGTATGTACAACATGACTTGTATGTAGAAGCTATGGTATGTACTCTTGATAATGTGCACAGGTCAAGAGGCACTTAATGAGTGGTTTGTGAAGCGTGTGAAGAGGCAACCACCGTCTGTAGATAAGGTGCATGTTGCATTTGGCAGAACGACATACCCATTCCAGTTTGGTAAGCAGAAGAACAAACCAAATGAATCTGAGCCCATTATAGAACCTCCCAAGATGAGGTTGGATCCGAATGCAAAAAGGAACAGTAAGTTGTCACACACACACACACGTGTATGTATATGTGAATCGAGAGGAACTTTAGTGATATTCTTGTCTTTCCAGGTTCAGTAAAATGAGTACGTCTTCAATATCAGCATTCGTGAGAAAAACACCACAGTTAAAAGATCTGAACAATACAGGTGCTGCTCAGATAGGTACACTTTCTAGATTAATTCATTTCATTGTAGTCGTTACATATTAAACACTAATGATGGATGATAATGCGGTTATTTGCTTAATTATTCATAAGGCTGTGGGTAGCACCTGCTAATTATATTATAAGGTGATGTTAATGAGTACAAGCAAATAATTATCATAATCCGGTAACATATAAAGTATATTCTTACTGTTGTCCAGGTTGCAAGATTCTCAAAGGTTTTGGTGAGTAGTTCTGCAGCTGTCTAATAGCTGCCCCAACAATTGCCATTGCAGCTGCACTTGGTGCTTCCACAGTGGCTCTTTGCCCCTTTATCTGTACAAACCTGGCCTGTACATTCGTCCACACGTTCTGTACTGTCCACGTTGGAGGTGTGTTCCGTATGGCCCATCTGTTTAACCACGGTCCTGTTAAGGCAGCGTCTTTTCCTGGTAAGAACGGTTCTGCGTTTCTTATTCCCTCCCCAGATAGTCTGCTTCTTTTTATCACTGTATGTTCTCCATGTAGATTTACTGAAGGTTCAGATGTCCTCTTTCCCAGTTTCGTTTCCTAAACACATAAGTAGGTACTTGTGTATACTATTTCTCTCTCTCTCTCTCTCACTCTCACACACACACACACGTACGCTCTGTAAATACACATGAAGGTCGCATATGTGTCTTACCTCACCAGTCCTGCTGCATCCTGTTTGAAACGGAAGTCCAGGATTAAAACCATACGATTTGATATGCATAGAAAATATATAAATATACAAATTAACTTGCCTTCTGGTTCTCGAGTTACTCTTCTTAGCCTGCTAAACTTTCTTAAGCTTGTATCAGATGCACCTGGAAATGGAGAGCTCCCACAGCATGCAGAAGATTCAATTGTCCTGGATGTCGTTTCCAAAGAAGAATTACGTTTCAAGTTAGAGAGTATATCCAGAGTGAGGCTCTCCGTTGCTGTTGAGTTCCTCAGACATGCTTCCGGTACGAGACTCTCGGTTGTAGATGTAAACTTACCATCTTTTTCCAGACATACTCCCTCACCATCGCTACCTGTGCTGCAATTATCCTCTTTCTTGATATGCACAAGAGGAGACCTTCCCAAGTTATCATGCTTCTTTGGGATGTGTATAAGGGAGGAGTTTCTGGGACAAGCTATGGGTGTCAAGGTGTAGTCGTGGTAGCTCTTCTTTCTGTTGGCTACACGGTAGGTTCCCACAGGTGTAGGTTTCTCTTTGATGTCCAACCTCGATGCAAGCTCTACGACCAAGTCTTTTCTCGATCCTTGGCGATGAAGCTGCTCCATCTTCATATCCAGAGCATGGATCTTCAGACGGCGTGTGTCGAGCTTGGACTGTTTTGAGGAGGGCGGTAACGGTGGCTTTCTGGGCTTTAACTGGAATGCCCCAAAACCGTTTCGAACCTGCGTCTGCTCCTTGGCGGCGGCACTAAAGTTTATCCTGCATGGGATTTCTTCACAAAAGTTGCTCCCTGACTCTACTGCAAATTCTTCATTTATATCCTTTGCCTTGAGTCTTCGTATCCAGGCAGACTGTAGAACTGTATTATCAAATGTGGCAGAGTCCACTGTAGATGTCATTCTGTTTAACTATGTATGTTACTCAGATTTATGTTAGCAATCTGAGTAATGGGTAGCATTTCACTACAGGATTCTTATCATACACAATTTGAATTCGTACCTTGGAACATGAAAGAACGAAGCGCACACAAATACTTACCTATAATACACCGTGGGATTTGGATTCATCCGACGACTCTGGACTGTCTGACGTGGCTAATGTTAACGCACATAATTGTGGACGGTCCATTTCTCATCTAGATTACTGTGCATCCGATGGTACGGAGTATGTGGATATTTATATGGGCATTTATATGGACAAAAGAGCTTGAAATTCCTAGAATTTTGCGAACTTGTCAGAATACAGATGGTGTTAAGAAATTGATTATTGACTAAATGTGATTAATTACAAGTTTAAAATTTATTAATCAGAAAAAGTTATAACTAATATATAAATTCTTTAGTAATACTAAGGCCCACTTTCCACTAGTGGGTGGTTAATTGCCTCAACCAATCAAAATAAAAGAAATTATTTATTCTACCACGGGTTTGATTTTCCACTTACTAGTTATTTATAATTTATAATCTACATGGCACTTACGTGGCACCTATGTGGTGCCTACATGGCTTTTTCGGTGGTAGCCTAATAACCGGGCAATTTTGCCCGGTTCTATGGCTACCGGGCATAATTGAATGACACGTGTATCAAGATTAATGAAATTAGGTTTTACTTTTTTTAGCTTTTAAAAAAATCAATGAAAAAACAAATAAATTAAAACTTTAAAATAAAAAGCAAACATGAGATTTAGTAAAATATCACTCATTTACATGTAAGAATATTATATATATATATAGACACATTAGTTGATATATACTTATTTTGCAGAAAGAACATAAATTATTGTAGATCTTTCTTTCTCTCAACACACTCACATGTTTGTGTAACATATATATATATATATATATATATATATATATATATGTGTGTGTGTGTGTGTATGTGTGTATACATTGTTATACACATACATATAGAAAGACATTAGTAAACTATAATTAATGATTCTATATAAAAATAACAATGAAAAGTTAGAGTTTTAATATATTTTTTTAATTAAAAATACTAGGTGCACATTTATTACATATGTATATATAATATATATATGTTTATAATAATTAATTAAATAAAAATTATGCACTACTAGTTTATTTTTTAATTCAATTAACCACTATAATGAAAAACCCCAGTGGTAGTAATAATTAATGACGTAGCATTATTTTAATTTATCACCGGCCAAATAACCATCCGCTAGTGGAAAGTGAGCATAAATAAATATTATAATGAAGAATGTTGACATCATTAAAAAGGTTCATGAATCCATTTTCTAATGTAACTAATTATAAAAAAACAAATTATATAAAGTAACTTATATATAGCACAGTTTTTGATATTTAATTATTAGCTTGTTATTATAAAATAATGAAAAGAAGAGTTAAAATTTTAATATGCCACTTTATTCAATATGCATATATATATAGACACACACACACACACACACACACTCACAACGTATGGAAATCTTTTATTTAAATAAGAAAACTAAGTTATATTTAATTTTACAACAACTTTTAAAATGTGAAAAGAAAATAAAAAACTACATTAAAGACACGTAAACATTTCTTGGGTTATAAATTCCATAAGACATTAAATTACATAAATATAGCTAATTAAATCGATAGAACTTACTTTTAATATATAAAAAACCTCGTGTTTTAACTTATTAACAATCTTTATTTATTAAAATTAAAATAATCACAATAATCTAAATTAGCATGATATACATTTTAATGGTTGAGATGTATTAATCAACAAACTTTACAATATACTAGTTTAAGAAAATTTTGAACTTCTTTAAACTTATAAATTAAATGATATTAACAATTAAAATTAATAAAGTTATAATAAATATAAATCTGATATATAATATCTCATCAATAGGTTTATCTAAAAGCAAACTACTAGTTTTTGCAATTATATTATAACATATTATTAATATATTGGTTTATGAAACTTATAAATTTATAATTTATTAATAAACCTACATACACACATAATGTATACACACACTGGTTTATTTAAATAAAATATTTTATTTTTTAATATCTTTGATGAATTATAAAATATATTTAATAAAATATTCTGCATACGAGAATATATTAATAAATACTTTATTATTTCACATCATATTACTAAATCAAATTATTGTGTATCACTTATAAATAGCATGCTCTTACATCAAGAAATACTATGTTATCTATCTATAAGTATTTTATGCATTAAAGAATAAATATGTCATTAAAATAATTTATACATAATATAATACTTATAATATTTCATACACTTATAGTTTTATAGCTGTATATGTAGCATATACATGCATGTTTGTAAAATCACATACAATCGTATTATAAAAATATATATTTCAAATATATAAATATTCATAATAAAATATATGTCGTATAACATACACAAACATTTATTTTTTGATTTATACATTACAGTTGCATGAAGAATGTTTCATCAGCTTGTTCTACACAATCTTCCCATTTCTCATCTACCTCGTTATCTGTAAGAGCGCTACTGTCTGTACTCGCACTTTCCTGCTCTCAAATGAACACAATATATAAACATATTCTATTATATATGTGTGTGTGTGTGTGTGTTGTGTGTTTTATAATGTAGAATATACAGTATATATGTCACACATATGTATACCTGTTCTCCTCTAAGGCACTTGATTGCCCCGCGGGCAGCATGCACACGGGCCTAAAAGACGCCACAAGAAATGTAGTCTTTTGAAGCCTTCTGCCGTATCTAGTTCTTTCGCTGCCTAAAATATATAACATTAACATAATATATTCATTATATAAGTGTGTGTGTGTGTGTGTTTACCTTGGAAAGAAGCTGGGCTTGTTGGGGTTGACTATCTGTATATTGGTACATTAGCAATAATGCACGCTCGTAAGCCGCCATTGGAATCACAAACTGTTCAGTTTCTACGTAGCAACTGTCTTCCCTATACACGATAACATCTTCACTCACACGTTTGTGTGTGTGTGTGTGTGTGTGTGTGAGAGAGAGAGAGAGAGAGAGAGATACTATATGTATAATAACAAACCTGACTAGATCTAAACAGTGACGTGCTTCTCAAGCCTTCTAACTCACGTAAAGCAGTGCCGCTTACAAGGTTACAGATTGCAAGCACGTCTTGAGGTTCTTCCTCATCCTACAAAATAGAAATATTAGATATTTAATAAAATGATCAATATTAGAAATTAAAAATTAAGATGTACCTCAGAGTCTGTAACTCTACCATCCTGCTCACTCGTGTTCTTCGTTTCCAGGCTGTGTTTTGCACTTTCAACAATTTGTATAACTTCCTCAAGCTTCCCTTTTGGCATCTGATGAATGTGTACGTGCACAGTTTGTGTGTGTGTGTGTGTGTGTGTGTGTTTTGAAAGTACCTGAGGAAATGAGTTCCACAAGTATAGAAATTCTACTCCAGTTAGCTTTCCTTGAAGACTTTTGACCCCGTCTTCAGTATAGAGAGCATGATCTTTAATCTGTTAATTGAGTTATAAGTGTGTGCGTGTGTTTTAGTGCGTGTGTGCATGCGTGTGTATGCGGTAATCTTACCTTTCTAGATGCATACTGCTCTTCTGCTAAGACTCTTCCAGACAAAGTCCCTCTCATTAGTCCTTGAACCTTCATAAATATTTTCTGAGAGAGAGACAGAAAGACACACACACACACACACACACACACACACACACAGAAGAGAACATACTGACCTTTGCAAACTCTAGTGCAGCAAGTTTAGCTTCACCTCGCATGCAAAGGCAAACTCCCTGGCGAAAACATGCAGGTCAATAATTATACAAACTACGTAAACTTCATTACATGAAGGTAAGCAAAAAATGCCCTAGACCATGCACTGTCTTCCTGTAGTTCCACCCAGTACTTTTCTGCTTCCTTCCACTAATGAGAAATAACGATATGAAAAGTTTAAAATCTGTGGTGTGTGTGTGTGTAAGCATACCTGAAGCTGCAGCATATGACTTAATCCAAGCTCATAAACCCATACATGTCGCAATTTGAAGAAATGCGACTTACTGGTTAACTTAAGACCCTGCAAGATATATATGAATGTGTGTATGTGTGTTGTGTCTGCGCATACACATTATAGACACTACAGATATGTACAACGTGTGTATGTGTACATTATATACGTTTGTGCATGTATAGTACCTGTTCAAGGTTCCAAAAGCATTGAATTGAGCCTTCCAAGTCACTGTTTAGCCTCTTTAGACGGCCTTCATAGAAGCTGGAAGTCAAGCTTAATCAATTATAACTCAACTTAACACAACTTACCTCAGAAAGAAACTCCCTGGATACGTTTCGTTCATAAACTTCAGTATTTCTCGTGCAGATGCCACATGCTGCTCCCGCTCCTGCAAGTAAACATCATATTATATGTGTGTACACGCCCACACCCACAGCCCCACACACGCACACACAAAACAGCTTACGTTATGCACACATGAACAGATTACGTGAGTACATTTCTGATGGTACATATGTGTACGTTTACACACACACCCACACGCACACGCACACGCACACACAACTTGCCTGTGGAGTAGAGAAAAATGCAGGCAAGATAACATGGTAGGAGAGAAGTAATCTGCAGCCGCATGTTATACGTTTACACACACACACATACACATTATGTTTCTGTTATGGTTCTTACATATTAATGTGTGTGCGTGTGTAACTTACACTCCAGATACAGGTGCTCGCAAACCGCCACTTTGTAAGCTTTCATGAATAGCAGTAAGTCCAGCATGTCTATCTGAAGGGAAACCTAGTACAGATAACAGGCGCAGCATTTTATTGGGGAGCATAGAAATTGCCAAACTGAAGCCTCCAAAACCAAGTGTGACAGCACTTGTATTGTGCTTACTCCTGTTGGAATATGCCTGTATATCATTCACTATTATCATTCACAAAATAATACGTGTGTGTATGTGTAATTGTGGTGTGTATATATACGTAATATGTATACACACACCTGATGTTTAATGATTGTATTGCAGTGTTTATAACCTTTAATGGCCTTTCTTATAAGTAACGCTGCCTGCATCCACATGTATGATATATATATATATATATATATATAGTATTACTTTGATAATGTGTTTATATATATCACCAACCTTGAAAAATGCAGCAATGGATTCTTCGAAAAAGCAAAGCAATGCTGACAGGAAGGTAGCTTCCGCTTCGATAATCCGGCTGGAAAGCATTGTGTGTATTGTACATGTATACACATAAATACACACACATGTATAGATATATTATATGTACATATGCTTACTAGCTTAGCTCTTCCTCAGAGACGTCACTATGGGGCTTCGGAGATGAAGAACTGAAGTAAGTGGTTATGCTTTGTACCCATCCTTGTTTTGGGATTTGATTCTCGGCCATGGTTGCAGCTTCATTAAGTCTCTCCATTGCCTGCTTCCTGTGAGTATAACATACAATTTAATACACACACATGCACATTTATAATACTAGTTGTATATATGTTTTGTACCTATCGTCTTCAGTTCCTGATAGTCCGGCCTTAGCGAAAAGAATGACTGCATGGCAATGGGTAAAAATTGGACTTGTATCAGTCCTATTAACAACAAACTCTTCTGCTTCATCAAACTTTCCTTGAAGAAATAGCCTGCAATTACATGTGTATACACACAATATGTACATACATATGTGTGTGTATGTGCGTATATATTGTGTATTACATAAAAACTGCTACCTCAGTGCCTTCTCTGCTTCTTCACATTCTTTAACTACGTCACATGAATCCTCCATAGCTGTGTATGAAAATCTTTAAAAGACCAGGATCGCCATAGCCACCTAGAGATATATACGTCATCATGCAACAACTCTTCCATTTAACAGCACTAGAACACGTGCACACATTTACATACTAATAAATTGTGCATAGATGAGATGCTAGAATATTCTCAGTAAATTAATAAACGATTAACATAATCTTTTATTATTTAGTATATCTTCAAGGATTTTTCTTCTTCTGCTTCTTTTCTTTCTTGGGAGGCTTAGGATGTTTGGGTTTCTTGAGTGCCTTGCAGTGCTTGCTTTTATTAACATGGTGAAGACTCTCTCCCATTGTAATATTCGGAAGAAAAGGATAACACGATATGTTCGGAGCGTGCTCATCTGAAAACGTATATATATTCATGAAACCACTAAAAACCAGGAGATCTTTCTAATTGTGTGCGTGTGCGTGTGTGCGTGTGCGTGCAGTCTGAGTTGAATTATGTAATTATGATGAGAAAAATACATACCAATGGCGATGGGTTGAGGCGACCAAGTTTCTCTGGCATCTGCTAACAACATGACCATGAGAATTGTAGGCATGAGAACAAGAGAATGTAGAGTGAGCATTCTTTCTGCTCAGATGTATATGTACAACACTAGCGTGTGTGTATATATGTATGTTTATAAAGCATTTGCTAGCTGCAATAATTGTCAGACCATATTGAGTTAATTAAAGTTAGAAGCATGTTATCTCGTGATGGTTTGCGCGGGGTTCACGCCTCTCTTGTTTGCAGTGAATTGGATGCTTCAACAAACAGTTTTTTAATATATATATCTATATATCTATATATATATATATGTTGACAGGTACAGAAGTGTATAAGACATAAGACGATTCTGTTTTCGTTGTGAACGAGGCCTTAGTGGAGTCTGAATACACCTTCCATTCTTTCTGATACTGCAGCTTTGCGTGCTTCCTCTCAATATAAGTAAATAAACTTGACAAATGGTAAGCAAATCATAATAGTTTAATAATATATGTATGTGTATGGTGTATTATATTGATAATGAATTTAACATTAACATAATTTTTAACTTTAAAATTTTTAAGTTGCACTTATGTACACATTATATAAAGTAATTCTTTAATTTAACCAAGCCTTTTTTATATTCGCAAGAATAGAAGAATATGAGTGAAAACAAGAATATTAAAAAGAATACCATGAATCTAAAAATATTCTTAAGAAATGTTTTATTACTTTGGTGAACAAACATTATCTTTTTATTTTACCTTGCGATAAAGGTAAATGAAACCCTAACGGAATCTAAGAATATTCCAGAGACACTATTACCTTTTTATTTTACCATAAAACCCAAGTGAAATACAACCCTACCTCATTATACTTGAAATGGCGGAAGGGAAATGCATAAGTAGGATTATGACCGACGGAAGAGTATTGCACCTAAGGGTTAAGCCCCTAGTGAAGACAACGTGAAGGCTCTCTTCGTTAAAACTAAAGACGCTCTGATTAAGGGTGTGAAACGGAGGAGGGAAGAGGCTGCCCTAAAGAGGCCTGAAGACAACGTGAAGGCTCCCCTGGTTAACGCGGGTGTGAAACGGAGGAGGGAAGAGGCTGCCCTAAAGAGGCCTGAAGACAACGTGAAGGCTCCCCTCGTTAAAACTAAAGACGCTCTGATTAAGGGTGTGAAATGGACAAGGGAAGAGGCTGCCCTAAAGAGGCCTAACTTCCCAGTGTTTAAGCCTGGGGACATAATTCGGGCACCTGCTATTAAGAGAGGAAAGTGCCAAGAGCGGAAGGTTGAGTACCTAGACTTTTCCGGAGGAGAGAGGCGGTCTTTTGCCCCAGTTCGATTTTTCAAACCATAGACTAGCAATTGTATTAGTAACATAACTTAATTATTGTTCACCACTATTTTATACACCGTGTGTGCGCGTGAGAGAGAAAGCTCTAACTACGATGTCAATTGGTATGTATGTTTATTTTTCATATTTAGTACGCTTCCCTCCCCTGGGCAACACTTGTCGAGGGGGAGAATATGGAGCTTGCAGCCTCTTCAACTGGAAATTTAATTATGATAAACTTTTACTTTGTTACAAAATAACATAATATTCTGAGCATATACTGTATTAATTTATGAAACAATAAATATATTTACTCATTAACGGCCGACGGCCGATGTATTGTGTCCGTGTTTTATTTGTGTGTATTTCGCACACCCTAGCCCATGTAGGTATATGTGTCTATGTGTGTAACCTATATAAACGGAACTTAAAGTAATATCCTCCTTAAAACGTGTATGACGTTTTAAGCTTTATATATATACACACAGTGTATTTAGTACATCATTTAGTAAAACAGTGCATGTGTGTGATCATCTATGTATATACATATCCACGTAAAGTAAGAACTTAAGTACCTTCTTCTTAAATGAGTACTCTCTCTCTCTCTCTCACACACACACACACTCACACACAAAAGAGGAAATAGAAATTTAGTTATATCAATCCCAAAAGAGCACCTTTCGAAGAAACGCTTCAATCCATGGGTGGCATTCTGGTGTCGAAGTCTATTTCCCACTCCTTTTCAAGACAATCCTCAACGACCACTTTTCCGGTTGTGAACCGCTCCATCTCCTATTACTAAATCATTTAATGTCTGTGTATGTGTGCGAGTTGTGTTTAACACACACGTATACGTATATATAATGTGCTAGTAGTATACGGCACAAAGAGCCTTTGCAGCTCTGGCAGAAGCTCCATGAGCCTGTTTGGTTCCAGATTAACAGGGGATCTAAGCAAAAGCTCCTTCACTGCCGGTGTATGCTTCAGCAAGGCCTCCATCTCGTCAGCATCCCAATTGTCCAGGTTGCGGTCCTCCTTCATATCCAAGTTCAAAAGCTTCAAATCGGGAAGGTTATAGTTAACGTCCACATCGCACATAGCTACGTCATCCGTGAGCTTGAGCTTGCACAGCTTCGGTGTGTTCTCCAGCTCGACTTCTGCCTCCAGCACCTCAAGCTCACGCAGGTTGGGTGTGTTCAAGACGAGTTGTCGTCGGAGTTCACTATGGACTCGGACTGGAGCTTCTCCAGCGTGTTGCTACTCACCTCCCACCAATCCATATCCGTCATCAGCTTGGCTGTTATATCCAGCATCTGCAACCGAGGAACAAGCTGCTCCAGCGTGTCCACTTCCACTTTAGACCAAGGAGCCTTGAACTGAAGAGTATGCAGCTCGAGGCAGCGGGTGAGTCCACCCCACACTGAGGGACAGTGGAGAGGCAAACTGGCGGCGTCCTCCCAGTCGTCATTGTAAGAGAAGCATTGAAGAGTGTCGGAGTTGAATCCAACAATCCGTCCCACCAACTTCAGTTTACTGTCGTAACCCGGATGCGTTCTCTGATACTCGATTGAAAGAAGGTTCTTTTCTTGGCACCACTTCTGTGTGTCTTTGTTGTGCAGACTGTGATCTCGGATACGCAAATCTGTGGAAGAAAACAGCAAGCCAAAGTGAGGAAAAGAAGACATTGATCCTTGCGCGCGCGCGCGTGTTCGGTTTTTGAATTTGTTTCTGATTAGTAGAAGAATGTCAAAGCTAGGGTATACCTCGTGCCGTACGGCCAGCCTGACATGGTCGCGGTAAACACTTGGCCTATTGGGGTTTTTTAAATCGTTTCTAACAGGAGAACATTCTTCGAAACAAACTAGTGTACGGTCAGCATGACACAGTACGTGGCAGATTCTGAAGTAACAATATATTCTAGCATAATCTAGAATACCGTCCCATTGCTACAATATCACCTTTACATATGTAGGAAATATTTCCCAAACTGAAATTTTATTTAAATAACTAGTATCACAATATTTAGATGTTTATTACGATGTGTTCATCTTAATCTTGCCTTCTTATCTTCTTAATCTTGCCTCAATCTCCTCCAAATCAACCTCTATTGTGTCCTTCTGCATTGTAGTCCAACAAACATATTTACTCATTAACATTCCATATCATATGCGTGTGTGTGAAATTGCCAGGTTACATGTTTAATACATTCATGATCAATAACAAAATAAATCACAATGTTCTCACTGATCCATAACCTTGGAATATTTAAAAAATATTTTATATACCTTGAAAGTCTTGAAAACGAAGTTTAACCTCGCAAATGCATAGTTTTGTCATGTTTCAAACCTTTACTAACCTTCTCATATGCCAAGATATTATCACATGTTGGTCCACAAGCTAGTTCCCATATAGAACGAGCCCAAATGAAACTATGTATATATTGACACTGCATACTGCAGCATTCCATCACCATATTTCCATTAACATATCAAGAATATCCCCTCAAGAATATTTTTTCAACCCCATTCAAAGAAAGTGAAACATATAAGAAATATCACTAAGGAGTAGAAGATCAATTCACACCATCCACACCAAGAAAGTAGTGGCAAATGCCTAACTCACGCCAACCTAACCCCAAGAAGCCCATAAGTCTTTCCTCCACAGAGCATCAGGAAGTGCCTAACCCACATCAATTAACACTCCTACAAAACATGTAACACCATCTATGCTACTAAAAAAACATGAGCAACCCATGGGAGAATAGGTTGTTCGATGTTTAGTAGCATGAGCAACCCATGGGAGAATAGGTTGTTCGATGTTTAGTAGCATGAGCAACCCATGGGAGAATAGGTTGTTCGATATGGACGCCACACTTAAATTAGGTGCCCTCCAACTTGTCCCCTATATGCAACTAAGTTTAACTTCATGAATTTTGTCATCGTATGCTTTCTCACAAAAACATTTTGTAAATGTTTGCTCTTGAATTGTACATGATTCAAAAATTAAATGGAGCCCTAATGGAATCTAAGAATATTCCAGAGACAATGTTACCTTTTTATTTTACCATAAAACCCAAAGTGAAATACAACCCTACCTCATTATACTTGGAATGGCGGAAGGGAAATGCATAAGTAGGATTATGACCGACGGAAGAGTATTGCACCTAAGGGTCAAGCCCCCCTACTGAAGACAACGTGAAGGCTCCCCTCGTTAAAACTAAAGACGCTCTGATTAAGGGTGTGAAACGGAGGAGGGAAGAGGCTGCCCTAAAGAGGCCTGAAGACAACGTGAAGGCTCCCTTGGTTAACGCGGGTGTGAAACGGAGGAGGGAAGAGGCTGCCCTAAAGAGGCCTGAAGACAACGTGAAGGCTCCCTGGTTAACGCGGGTGTGAAACGGAGGAGGGAAGAGGCTGCCCTAAAGAGGCCTGAAGACAACGTGAAGGCTCCCCTGGTTTAAAAACTAAAGATGCGGGTGTGAAACGGAGGAGGGAAGAGGCTGCCCTAAAGAGGCCTAACTTCCCAGTGTTTAAGCCCGGGACATAATTGGGGCACCTGCTATTAAGAGAGGAAAGTGCCAAGAGCGCAAGGTTGAATACCTAGACTTTGCCGGAGGAGAGAGGCGGTCTTTTGTCCCAGTTCGATTTTTCAAACCATAGACTAGCAATTGTTATGGTAACATATCAATCTTTAATTTAATTATTGTTCACGATTATTTTATACACCGTGTGCGCGTGAGAGAGAAAGCTCTAACTACATGGTAGCACGCTTAGTACGCTTCCCTCCCCTGGGAAACACTCGGGCACTGCCATTTTGTGTGCGTGTCGAGGAGGATTCTGGCCAGAAACACGCGCGCGCGCACAGACGTGTGTGTGTGGTATCGGTGTGTATTTATAGTTAAATGTTATGCCCAGTTTTGAACATATGCACGTTCGAATTGCCGCTTCTTTGTTGGTGGTTTTTTAACACAAAGGACATTGTTAATCTTGGATAATGTCTGTTCAAAGTAGTATCTGTGAAGATTTCTGAATGAATTACTTAATCTACATTATCAAAAAATAATTTATTGATAAGTTATGTTATAACGTACATACCTGAGGACCTGATTTACTGTATTCATGTGTTGAGTTAAGAAAATAATATGCTCTCACTATACACATGCATAATTAGTAAATATTATACACCTCGTTTATCCTTTTCATGTACACTTAATTCAAGTTAATCTAATCACTTAATTAAAGTTAAGACAGTTTAAATAAAGAAATTTATAATAATGTAAAACAATTTGGATTTAATGTTTGTTTAAGTTCATATTAAATTTTTAAGTGACAAATTAAAGGATTTCCATTTGAACCGTGTTATCAACCTTAACTAAGCTCTATAAATTTAAACGATAAATTTATATTTATTAGAATTGCATTGATTTCTTTTAAAAATTTGGCTACTTTAAATTTTAGTTTTATAATCATAGTAATTGCAAATTGAACTATCGATTAAATTATTTATCAAAGTATATTAAAGTTAATGTTCTTGTTTAAGGAATATTAATATATATGGCTTTCATTTCAGTGGTAATGAACATTTTAAATATTTAACAATAATAAATGGAATGCAAATAAATTGTATTAATCTAAATAAAACCATGAAAAATTAAACTGTCATTATTTTGATTTTATAGAAGATATTAACCATACACATTCAGTGATTAAATCCGTAGTCGAAAAATGCTACATACATGTTTAATTACTAATTTAATTACTAATTTACTAATTACTAATCTAATTTAATTACTAATCCATAACATTTTTTTACCAGCATATATCACTATACACATTTATAACTTTATTAAAAACTTTAAAATTAACATCTAAATAAACTTTTAGATTAAGATATACTCTTAAAATTTTCTCTTCTTTTAATTATATACACCCTGGGATTTAATCATAACCTTCCAATGCTTATTTGATAAATATTTCTCAACATGTTTATGAATATTAACATTTATATCTCCTTGTTCTAATGTTATTTTTTCTAAGCCTCAATCCTATTCAACTTGAGCAATTTTGAACTAAAGTTAACTCAACAGTATAGTATATGTTGTATGTATCGTGTCCTTTCATTTGAAGAATTATTAAGAATATTTTATACTTAAGTCCTTTAACTGATATAGCAATTATTTTCACTATACCAAGTGGCTTTACACTACATTGAACCACCATTTTAAGATTAAATGGGGCAGTCTATATAAGTCTTAAACCCATTATTTACATTTCTTCTTTTTAATAAAATTTATTCTTCAACCTTCATTAACTAACACTCTTTTAATTTGTTCCTTCCCACATATACTATGATATAAGGAACCTGTTCATTATAATCACCTTTATATTCCACTTTCTTATCAATTTTAAAACTTTATTTTTTTGATTCGAATGTGATGTCTCTTGAACCATATTCAGTGCGTGTAATATTTGATTTTTTATATAAAAAGCAATTGTTTAAGTGTAACTTTAACCTTCTGATTTATAGTTTAATAATATATTTTTTCCATTACTTTATCTTGTAATGGTAAAGATTGAAAACATTGTTTGTTTATGTTTGTAACATATGGCATAAAATTAATTAATTCATTATTAATTTGACATTCTTGATCAAGACTTTTTTGTTGTTGTCATTTTATAATATAACGAGATCAATTTCTATTTAGGAATGATATATATCTCTCCTTCGACATCGAAAAAATATTCTTTTTTAATTTCATTAAAATGTTATAATTACTCTCACAACTGGTGGATACTCTTTTTCTCCCTTAGGCTGTTTATTATTCATGTTCATGAATGTTAAGGGCTATATATTTTGTCTAAGGCAATCCCTATAAATATGGCTCATTTCACTACATATGTAACAAACTAGATAAGAAAACTCTTACTTATGGTTCTTGTATGTCACTTTTTTTTACTATATTAATCATTTTTTCTCATTTGACTTTGATAAATTTTTTTTTTTAATTTTATACTATTTGTCATTTTCTCTTCATAAGGTCTATCATTTCATTATATATTATTCCTTTCTCCATAATATTTTTCCTCTCTATTCTCGTAAGAAACATTATTTCTTTGCCCATAATATTGATCATTTTTATTTTGATAAAAAACATTATTCTTTTGGCATATGATAAATCATTTTTATTCTCATAAGAAACAGCATTGTCATTCTTATCGTTTCCATAATTCTTATTAAAAGGTAACCTTTTAAGAGGTGGGTAATTATTATTTCTTTTCTTTTTTTATATAAATCACATTTTGATTTAAGAGATATTTACAATTTTAAACCACATGTCCTTCCTTTATATATATTTGACACGTAAGCAATTACAACTTATATTCTTTCATTATATGGCCAGAATTATTACATTTCATATACCAAACCTTTTCCTTTAACTTTTCTTTTATCATTTAAACTAATGTTTTTTTATTTATAAATATTTATAATCTTTATTACATCAACTTCTTCTTTCTTATAATTAAAGTACTCTTTCTTCTTTCCATTACTTTTAATTTTTCTTTCACAATCCTTTTTATTTATCTTCTTTTCTTTTGTAGATTTTAAATTGATTAATAAGATTCTTTATATTTTTTTTTCATCAATAATCAATACTAAATCTCCATATGGTTTTAACAACCATTACTTATATCACTATAATAAGACATTCATTTTTACATATACTCTACACTTTTTTATATTTCTTAATTGATGTGTATATTATACATTTATCTTTTATGTCTTTCCTGTCTTGCCCTGAAGTTCATTTTTACATATACTCTACACTTTTTTTATATTTCTTAATCGATGTGTATATTATACATTTATATTTTCTGTCTTTCCTGTCTTGCCCTGAAGGATAGTTTGGAATATATTAATACCTTGTAAAATAAAAATCATTTAATATACATTAAGAAACTGCTTTTCAACAATCGATATAAATAAATTAATTAGCAGAAGTACATTCAATAATAAAGATTTTATATTAAAAACCTCCGTCGGTACAATGCTTTATATTGCCTGTATTTGAAGGCACTGTCGTAGAAATATAAATTTCAATCAAACTTATTACGAAAAAATATAATCAAATAATGTTGAGTCTGTTACTAATTTTCTTTTCCATTAAAACAGCCTCGAATATTAATTATATTGAGTTTGCATTGTTGTACATAAATATGAAATATTCAAAGAATGATTTGATACCTCAGATTACACTATTTACCAAAATTTGTGACTACCATTCTTCAATCTCATCGTCGTTCTCTGTGTGAACCAGAGCCTCCTGCTTTCTAACATCCACGTTCCACGGGGATATTCTTCGCATGAAAGGAACATACTCTGTTGCCTTCACTGCGCTACTCTCCCCTAACGATCCATGTACCTCTCTCTAAGAAAATTACATAAACGCATGAAACAAATTAACTGTAAGTTTTAGTAAACCTACTTAAGTACATGTATTGTGTAAATATAATATTGATTGGTTTGATATGTTCAAGTACCTTTTTACTTGTTAACAATCGTTCAACCTGCCGAAGCACTGGGCTTCTTAAGCTTTGCCACCTGTGACATTATCTTAAACATCTGAAGATATGGCATTTAATAGAGAGAGAGTTCCGATCAGAATTTAGAGCTCTGTGTGTCTGTGTAAGCGTGTAGAACATGCCAATGTGTATAGAGAGTCAAGATATGGAGGAAGTGAAATCATCGAAAGTTTTGAGATACAACGGGGAGGGCCGACTAACTCACATTATAGGCACCCTACCAAATACACACAAATCCACAGACCGTGTACGTACGTACCTTCTTGGAGCGGGATGTGCGTTGGCAAATAAGACACCACGAGCAGCAACAGAAGCAGCAGCGGCTTCAGCAAGCTGAGAAGTGTTTGTCCATGCAGCGTCCAGAAGTGGCCGTCTTGTCTTGAAACTGAGTTTTGAACCAAGTAAGTCCGCACTACTCAAATATTGCATAACCTCTGCAGCGTCGTCTATTGCTTCCTCGTCCACGAAATCTAATACTATAAACGAGTACTTTATACACATTCCACAAACATACACACACACGTACCATTTTCATGAAAAACGATGTAAGTGTCGAAGCTTCTGCATGTGACTGCGATATAACTAACTCAGGACTCTCCATTTGCAATGGTTGCCTTCTATAGTGTTCTTGAAGTTCATTGCATGCTCTTTCACTTAATTCATCTATAAGGTTTGGATGTCTCTTATTATGCAAGAATTTCCCGAGTGCATGGAAGAGGGAAAGTATTTGATCCCGGCCGTCGAATTTTTCATCATCAGACGGCCGTCGAATTTCTTTCCCAGACGAGTTCTTTCTTCTCTTAGAAACACTGTGACTATTAAGACATAAAAATTGAAGTAGCAGAATCGCGTGCCTGATCAATCAAACACATAAATAAAGTATACTTATGTAAGTACGTTGGTGTGATTATGTATATATGTGCATCATCTCTCTCTCACTCTCTCTCTCTCTCTCTCTCTCTCTCTCTCTCTCTCTCTCTTCTCTCTCTCTCTCTCTATATATATATATATATATATATATATATATATAATATCATTCATATCATATCATACCTGACGTCCCCAGAAGCAATTTCAGCTATTTGAGAAACCATTTCGGTAAATAGTTGAAGCTTCTCGGCTTTCAAAATCTTTGTCAGGACTTTCTTGATGACATTCACAGTGACCGGATTAAATGCAATCTGTAAACAATATAAAGTCTATATACCGGAATACAATGAATGTATATGCATATAGGGTGTGTACTCTCTCTATATAAACACAACACACGTACAGACGTACCTTAGTGGCACCAGTGTGCTCTAGTGTTTGTAATATATCCATGAACAGGAAAACGCCGTTTTCTCTATACCCGCCGTCGTCAGCCACGTCAGTCATTACTACAATAGTTGGAAAAGTTGCACCAGTAACAAGCTGGTGAAGTAACTGACGAAGCCGTTGTCGTTTATCTTCACCGTTAACAAACGGTAAATCGTCTATGAGTACGACCTTTGGCCTTTGTTGGCCGTTCACAGAGAGTGACGGATACTTTCTCGACGTCTCTACAAAGAGTTCAAAGTCTTCAAGCTTTGAACTGTATTTTGATCCTGAAACAACACATGATGAAAATGTATACACGCTTATATGTATATATTATATATATATATATGGCTGTGCGTACAGTACGTACCTATACCACCATGATGCAAATGCTCCTTCCATAGAACGGGTGCTGGAGCTGACCATTCACAGAGTTCAACTCCTATGGCATTCGACAGTACCCGTATGACAGTCTGGAAGATTAATATCATATAATAAGATAATGGGATTAACTTTGACAAATGATTAAACTGACCTTCTTCCCAACACCTGTAGGACCAGTGATGAGCAATACTTTGCTGGAAGACTGCAAAAATAATAAATTTTTTAATGATAATGCAAATATATAATAATAACAAACATAAAGAGAGAAAAATAGATGTTTACCCAGCAGGGTCCAGTCTTACCCCCAAGGGGCTTCCGAGTTGAGATTCCAACCAATGTCTAACGTCTCCAATCTGGGTAGTTCAAATAAAAATGTTTAAGTAATATACCTATTAGCCTTTGTTAGTTTTCAGTTAGATACATAATGTGTGTGTGTTTGCGTGCGTGCGTGTGCGTATGTGTGTGAGCACCTTCTTTCTATTTCCCACTAGTTCACCCACGTCTTTGGGACGATATTTATCAATCCAAAGATTACTGCTGTATGAAGCCTCCCTTAATTCTGAATACAAAATAAAAAGCATTGCAATAAATGGGATGCTATATAAATATAGCTAAATAATAAATATATGTGTGTGTGTGTGTGTGTGCATATAATAGCGTTTGTCCTCAATGACCGAAAAAATCATAAGTAAAACACAATGAACAATATACTAAATTGAACTATAACAAAAAATGCGCACCTTGGGAGCCGCCCATATGAAGAAATGACAACTCCTCCTCCACTCGTTGGAAAGGGGACCGTACATCCTGCAATTTAACTCAAGATTACAATCTATGTGTATACATTCGTTAAAATGGAAAATAAGGAAATTAAATGCCTGTGAGGAGATCTGCATGGAATCGTCATCGTCATCGGATAGAACTACCACAGCTTGGCGCTTACGTTTCGCCATGAACCCTAACCCCTGTTTTAGGGTTGTTCTAAGATCCCCGATTACCAAATTAAGTTTGCATTTAGAACTTCTTAAATAATTTTAAAATGTGTGGTAATGTGTAGGAAAGCTTTGTGAATCATTCTGCCATGTGAAATATCTCCTATACTACTCAGAAACGTTAATTCATTAAGGGTTGTACCCTCTACAAGCCTGTTCATGAAAGCAGCCAAGTGCATTCCACTGAACTTCTCAAACTTCACTGGATCTAGCTGCACAATGTCCTTGTCAATTCTAGCACCTCCATATACAAGTTCATTCGGCAAGTCAAGTTGGTATTCACCTACCACTTCTTGAAAAAGCGTTTGTGACTCAACCATGTGTAGTTTGTCAACCTGTTGTCAGAGCTTGGTGTACACCTCTATCTGGGAAGCACCCGGCTCAAAGAAAGACCTGCTCATCTCCTCCATATGCACACAGCCAGGTCATAGGATCCCGGGATGCAGCTAGTGTTGGGATGAAGGTCATCAGGTCGTCTTGATGTCCAAACCAGCTACAAGTGGTTGGACCTCATTGAGTGTAAAGTCGACAGTCGGGGAGGTGCTATAAAAGAGCTTGGTCCCACTCCTGATGCCTAGATGTCTTCCGCACCATTTTCTTCATCTTGTTCTTCTTGATAGCCTTTACTTCATCCGGCTCCCAAATAATTGCTGGAAGATCATTGGCATGCACATTGAACAATGAGCTCTCCAAGTCGGTGGCTGTGAAGGACAGTCAAGCCAAAATGGAACATGCTCGCGTTCAAATGGTGTTAGAGCTCCTTGCTCTTGACCACATGTGAGGCTCGCTTGTATGATTTCCACAGCTTCATCGTCTGAGACGGTGCCATTTTCTTCGCTAGTATGACCTGTAACACAAAGTTAGTCAGTAGCAATGCTAATGAAAGCTTACCTCCATATCATCCGATGCACAGACTCCTCATGCTCCAGAAACTCATTCGGCTCCATCGAATAAGTGAACCGTATGCAGTCATGGAAGGGCTGAAAGACCAGGCACTTGCTCCGAGTTTGCATCTCGTCAAACCAGCTCATGAAGTCGACATTCCGTTCCAACTTCTTCACCATCCTCTCGCAGTCCCTTAAGGATCTGAATGGCTTCCTGCACAGCCTTCCAATAAAGTCCAAGGTGAACCACTTGATCCACTCTTTGTCCTGCATGCCTGGTAGCCCAAGTGTCTGTTGTTCTGCCTTGGATTCGAGACGAGTGAGCTTGTTCAAGTATCGGAGTCGCAGCATGTTTGAAATCTTCGCCTTTGACATCGCGTATAGCTTCTCAATGCCCATCCAGCGACACTGCTTATGAGAGATGTTCGTCACCTTCTGGAACCACTCCTCCCCCAACTCTGGGTCTATGATAGAGAGGAACTTGTGCATACGCTTGTCATGCTTCTTGTACACTAGCTACATCAGGTTAATTCTAATTGTGGATTGTTTAGCACTGGTGACTGCTCTTCAGATCATCATTGATCTCGTTCTGCACATAGAATCATTTAAAAACTTCTTTCCTATCAATCAAATTGAAGGTTACCTTGAAAAGAATCTTTGCATAGATTAAGTTCGAAAGAGGATGCCAAGTTACCTTTCTTGTTGCACTCTCCTTCCACTTCCGCACCTCAAGATGATCAACCTTTGTGAGCAACTTGAGATTTTTGAGTTTCTTCAATACTAGTGCAGACTGCTTTACAGCGAGTAGAATATGTGGTAGTGTTGTTTCCACAGATGTTGCTGAAGAGCTATTCATTAAAACTGTAAGTCTAGAATCTTACTCACATGTTTATCGATTGGAACATCGAAACCAGTTGAAGATTGTTGAGGTTCTCTATGGAGATAAAATTGATCGAATGCGAATAGCCCATCGTTGGTGTCCTCTGCATCCTCCCGGTAGAGCTTCTGTAAAGTTTGTAGCCTATGGTTCCCATCCTAGTAGCTGAACTTTCGGTTTGAAGCCTCGAAGCTCACTATTTGTACTCCGTCTAAGTAAGAGCTTACTCAAAAGACTGGTGCTACTTGTATTAAACTGTGTCCTTCAATAGCTCCGATAGCTCCTCAGTAGTGAGTGGATCTCCGATGGATAGAATGAACAAGGTCGTGTTGCGTAGATAACCAACCTTCTTCAGCAATGACACTAACATGTCCAAGTCCCCTGGGTTCATCGTTAAACCACCTCATTCGAATGCATTCTACAGATTGGCACAAGTCCCTTGATAGTAATTTTATCAAGCAGGTTCGTTGAGCTCTCCAAATGCAGGCTAGGTATGTTGTATATCTCCTTTGGCTCCTTATCGCTCTTTGCCTTCTTGCCTTTTGGATCAGCTTTTTCACATCCTCTCTTTTGTTGAATGCCTCCTCCAAGTCATCCTCGCTCAAAGAAGAAAGAACTTCAACTGTATCTGTCATCTGCACTTTTCTTTTAGGATTGCAACCTTAACGGATGAAGAAGGAGGCTGTTGTGATGAGCTCTCCGGGAAAGTTGTGATGGTTGATGGAGGCTGCTCCTGCTCAGTTGGTGCTACTTGAGGCTGAGTCACTGGAGATCCTTCTTTGCTACATCATATGGTTCTCCTCTCTTTCCTTGCTTGTGCTTTGATATTTTCTTCTCTTCCCGTGGCTCTTCATCAAGCACAAGCTCTTGTAGATGTTTGGAAGCTCTCACCATTTTGTAGACTCTGGAAAACAAACACATAAGTCAATAAAAAAGAAAAAACAAACACCGAAGTCGGCTAACCTTGTGGATGCCAACTAAGATTAGATGGTGTCGACCCTCATAGTTGACACAGAAAAGAACTCTGGCACTACACAAAAACACACAGTGATATGGAGACTTGAGCCTTGAATTAAAGAAAACAAAATTTAACTGACCTTGTGGCTCCTGACTGAGGTAGGATGGTGCCAACCCTCTCAAACGGCACAAACAAGAAGACTCTTTAACTCTGGCACTACACAAAAACACACTATGATATGGAGACTTCAGCCGCAAATTAAAGAAAAAGAAATTCAACTAACCTTGTGGCTACCGATTGAAGTAGGACAGTGCCGACCCTCTCAAATGGCACAAATGAGATGATGTTGGACCTTAGCTTCTGCACAAAAAGATTATGGTTGTTTGAGCATAGGCCTAGTTATAAAATGAAGGTCAATTAACCTTGTGGTTGCCGACTGAGTCAAGATGGTGCCGACAATCTTAGTTGGCATAAAAATATTGACTCTTTAACTTGGGCATTACAAATCGACTCAAAATTTGATGTGCCGCTCCTCTTAGGCCCCTCGGAGGAGATTTCAGATTTCAGATCTAAGATAGAAAAACCCTAGCCGCAATGGAAACAATAAACCCTATCTACCAAAAAATCCTAGCCACAATGAAAACACTAAACCCTACAGAATAAATGTGACATTAAAATTTAGGGTTAATATTAAAATATGTGAATAATTGGTGAAGGTGAAGATCTTTCAAATCATAAAAGTAGTAATTAAATTACATTGGTGATACTAGAGAGGACAACATTAAGAACACTGTGAGCTAAGCTACATAAAATTAATTATCTACAAAAGTGTGTTCATGTTTATTATCAACGATTATAAATGTTTTTTCGCAAATGAGATGTGTTTGATCTTTTGCTTTGCTTTCCTAAACCATCAAGCTTTCTCCTTGCATTATCATGGCCAGAGTTACCTATGAAGGCATTGACAAAGTTTTCCCAGTTGATGAAGATGGAAATGCTTTTATGTTTAAACATGATTTTCATTTTGCTTTCAACATTCCTTGTTGGTTCAGTATACATGTGGTTCAATTGATGTCAGTTTTTGCGAGTTCTAAAGAAGATGTGGAGTTATTACCAAAAGGCAATGCATCAAATCAGTTTGTCTTTTACACATTGTGCCCAACAAAGGACCCGTTGTTTAGGTTGCGGACAAAGGAGCGTGAAGAATCTATGTTGGTGTGTCTTCTAAGAGCAGACAAATGTAGAATAAGGAAGGATCTCATTGGTTTGTCTGAAGTTAAATGAGTCTCTGAACTACCAGAGGTATACAATGGAAATGTCATTTAAAAACTTCCTCCAAAGAAAGAAAGCACTTGGGGATTGCAAGGATGGCTGCTACCATTGGACACACCTGAGCACAACACACTTGCATGTTCCGACGCGAGTCAGTTGAAGTTCCTATGTCAAACATCTCAAATGCATCAACGCTACCTGCCCCTACTTGGCTTTTGAGAAGAAAGCAAATGAATACCACTTCAAAGGTGCTATGGAGAAGGCGAAGACAACTGAGTTAGGAAAAGTCCAAGGCATGAAATGTAAGCATTGTGGAGAGGAGCCATTGCTAGTGCACACTTGTCCAGCTTATGTGTACTACATTCTGCCAAATGAACTTCTTTTACAAGTTGTTCATTCACAGAGGTGTCATCAGCATCCAGTCAGCACCTCAGTATTAGCTTCAAACGTCCAACATGCCAGAGCTAGTGTCAACAACACGGTAAAAGAGCAATCCATGAACCAATCAATGAGTGATTGAGTTTCAAGCTGCACGTGAACTCATCTTTGAAGAACTTTTCAAGGAAGAGGAGAAGTCTCGTACACTGTTTACTCTCAAAACTTGAACCTCTTAAAAACCATCGAAGGTATTTTTCTTTAGATCTCTCACACTGAGTGACCTTTTCTTTAGGACTCGGGACTGGATTACACAATCAAGACAGAAGGAGACACACTTTAGAGAGGGTTACGAGGGTCTTCTGGAGCTGAAGACAAAGTTGCCAATACCTTTCATTCACGTCATACATGTTCCAGGGATGGAACTGCATGGTGCTGAGGAGCAGCCTTGATCTTCAAAATGACAGTTGAGGGACCGGGTTCAGGAGTTGACTACATCAGAAGGTGTCAAAGTGGAGGAGACCTTCATGATCAATGGGTTGTTCTGGACCACACACCGTATATAACTGGGCACAATTGGAATACACCTTTATGACCCATTGTAAGTTGTAAAACACTTCATAAACTTTCTATTCTTTGTTATTTAATGCTTTCTTATAGTGTCAGATCCATGATCACTATAGCTTATGCAAATATGTGTCGTGAAGATAATGTTGCAGTGCTGAAGTTCTTGAACACAATGCTAAAGGTTTGTAAGACATATGGTTTGGAGAATGTAAACTTTGCTGGTTTCATGTCGAATGAGGTTGGAGCGATATGATAGCTTTGCGTCAAGTATTCAACTCCGAAGCAAAGATGAAAGGAAGGGAAAGCTATTTGTTTCACTTTATGTAATCCGTGCATCAGGTGACAAAGAAATGGATCGTAGAAGAACATTGTGAAAAACACATGAAGCTTGCTCATGCTTGGCTTGTAGCTATCCAAAAAAGAACAACTAGCAATTCTCGAGTCTTTTTGGGAAGGATAAGTGTCAAACATTCATGCTTTGAAGACATGGATGTTTGGTGGATTAGGCATGAAGACCACATCTCCATGGTAGAACTAAGAGACATGAAGAAGGACTCATGAGCGTTCCAACTACAAACAATGCAAAAGTGATTCACGTGAGAGTGAGAAGAACAAGATCGGCCAAAAGAGTACCACTGCTGGAGGTGATAATGTTAGACATCACAAAGTTGCACACTTAAATAAACATTAAATCCATTGTTTCACATATATTAAGGCTTACATATAGATCTATTAACTGTGTACGTGAAAAGGTGTATAATTTATGAGTTATGCATGTGTATAGTGAGAGCGTATTTTTGTTTACAACAACAAATGAATATAGTAATCAGGTCTGTATGTTATAACATATATATTTCATTAACTTATCAAAAAATTATTATTTTCGATAATTTAGCTTAAGTAATACGCCAGAAATCTTTAATACTTTGAACAGACATTAACACAAAACAGGAAGAGTATCTCCAAGATTAACAATGTCCTTTGTGTTAAGAAACCAACGCCCACCAACAAAGAAGTTAGGACGTGAGTATATACATACATATGAAGAACCCTACAAAAAATGAAGCTGGGCTGTACTAACAAATACATACCCATACCACACACACACATCTGTGCGCGCGTGTGTGTTTATGTCAAGAATGAAGAAAGCAAAGTAGAACGACATAATCATGCTGTGGGAGAATTTCAAGTACCGAAAACAGTCAACTGCGACCTCCCCAAAGAAACCTGCAAACTCCTCCTCGACACACACACACAAAATGGCAGTGCCCAAGTGTTGCCCAGGGGAGGGAAGCGTACTAAATGTGTTACCATATGAAAAATAAGATAATCAACATACATACCAATTGACATCGTAGTTAGAGCTTTCTCTCTTAGATCGTGAACAATAATTAAATTAAAGGTTGATATGTTACCATTACAATTGCTAGTCTATGGTTTGAAAAATCGAAATGGGGCAAAAGACCGCCTCTCTCCTTCGGAAAAAGTCTAGGTATTCAACCTTGTGCTCTTGGCACTTTCCTCTCTTAATAGCAGGTGCCCGAATTATGTCCCCAGGCTTAAACACTGGGAAGTTAGGCCAGCCTCTTCCTCCTCCGTTTCACACCCGCGTCTTTAGTTTTAACGAGGGGAGCCTTCACATTGTCTTCAGTGGGTCTATGAAGGGCTTAATCCGTATGTGTAAACTCTTCCGTCGGTCATAATCCTACTTATGCACTTTCCTTCAGCCATTCCAAGTATAATGAGGTAGGGTTATATTTCACTTGGGTTTTATGGTAAAGTAAAAAGGTAACAATGTCTCTAGAATATTCTTAGATTCAGTTAGGGCTCCATTTACCTTTATCACAAGGTAAAATGTTTATTAACAAGTAATAAAACTTTTCTTAAGAATATTTTAGATTCATGGTATTCTTTTAAAACATTCTTGTTTTTTTAATTTCTATGCTTGCTAATGTAAAAGCAGCTTGGCTATATTAAATTATATATTGTATGCAACGTTCAAAATTACGCTGATATAAATATCATATGTAATTAATTATTAATAATACATGGTTTAATGAACTATACCACCTGATATTCAATGTATACATTTATGTCTATATCTTCTTGGATCAGCTACGTGCGCAACAACATGGAACCCATCACAACAAGAAGGGAATATTCTTATTAATTTATATAGATCCACATGTATAAGCACATAAAGTTTTATATAATTGAAAGTTTTAGGGTTCTACATGCAGACATAATATTATTAAACTATTGTGATTTACAATTGTCAAGTTTATTTACTTATGTATGCATACGGTGTATATGGTTTGATGTGGAAGAGGCTAGAGACATGCCTCCATTTTTATTCTTAAAACATGCAGTCAGACAAGACCTCCTATTGGTCCATGCTTGATTCACCTCTCGCCTCCTTAAAAATACATTCGCAATTGCAAGTTGTATTCCAAACTAATGTATTTGAGTATAATACTTGAAACATGTTATATTTATTTAAGCAAACCATGAAAATTAATATTTCATAACACTTATGTAATATTATTATTAACAAGCAATATGAGCATGATGATCATTTTCTTACTTTTAATTTTATTTTATAAAGAAGAACAAATGCAAGTAGGACTACAAGAGCCATATGATTTATATAGAAAAGCTAGGGTCAAAAAGTACATCCACATAGTACATCTACATGTTAAAGTCGAATGAATGTGAATATGAAGGAGGAGAAACAAGAATAAGAAAATGCAAAAAGGGAGTTCAAGTGCCAACAAAAAAGACAAAGTATATGTATTAGTTATAAAATAAAGAAGATAACACAATTAAGTGTAGAATGTTGAAATTAAATATCTTATGAATTATTTGTGTTTTGAAGTGAGTATAAAATATTTTAATGCTAACTAAGTAATGTTTAAGGGAATTCCCCTTTGTAAATTAATTTTTTTAGAGATTAAGCTTTTTAAGTGATTTTATAAACTTTATAGTTAATGATATTATGCATGTTGTAACTAAAATGGGCATGTCTATAGTCTCATTTATTAATAATTAGCATTTTAGTGATTTAATTAATAATTTTTAATATTAAAGGCATATTCTTTAAAATATATATTTAAAGATAGAATACTCTTTAGAATATTCTATTTTTGTAAATTGATAACATTATAAAAGTAAAAGGTATTAAGTTATATAATATAGTATATTTAAGATTGTATGGGCTTAATATAAATGTTATAAAGAGCATGAGAGGTACATTATATAAATATTTATGTTGTTATTAAAATACTAATATTTAAATATAGCAGTAATTAATAATTTGTACTATTAATAATATATATGTATAAATCCTATATGCAATCTTCCATATCTTTTTATAAATGTATATAGTTAAGGAAACAATTTGGTATTATTATTAAAGAGTTCATTATAATTATGAATAATTTAATATATTATATTTTGTAATTGCTTTAAGCTTCAGAAGACATTCACTCTTTTACAGTTTTGTTAATTGTGACTTTATTAACGCTTCTTGACATCCACCCATATCGAATAGATTTAACATTTATAAAACATGTCGGGTCTTTATGATTAAGAAACTATGTTTTCTCTAAGAATCCATTATATTTTTCACTCTTCTTTCATATTGTCTTTTTTGCGATTTGAACCATGGAACTTTACCATACTGTTTTTTGTTATACTTCAGATATATCAATAATTCGACCCATCCAAATAGGCTGATTATATACACATTGGAGTAATGAGGACGATCATTAGTTTTTAAGATCCTTGTAACAATCAAATATGATTTAAGTTTTTGGTTTTTTTGTCCAACAAAGTGTGTGGTTTGCACTTCCACATCACTAGTTCTTATATGTCGACCACATGCTTATATAGATCTAAGTAACCAGTCACCTTATTACATCTGTAAAATAATTGTTAGCTAGCCTTATAATTACCAATATATATTATTTACTTTGTTAATGTGTGACCCATGTTTGAACTAAAAGCTTCATTAGTCTTGAGAATTTATTTTATGTACAATATACATGAAATATACAAAAATGTCTTATGTTACACTCATTCACAACTATTTATTACTTTAATAACTCATTAACAATTCATCTTCGCTGTTACTTTTGATATCAGGTAAGTGTGCAAGAATTCAATAATAAATACCTTCTCTGTACATGCTTGCATAGCTAAGCTTCTCCACCAAATCTTCTAGTGCCTTTTCTAAAGAAGGATTTTTTGACACGAATCTATCACGAACATTTAAAACATTTTCTGCAGTAGTGATGTTACTCCATAAAGTCTCTGTAAGGCTTGTCCTTTATCAAGTTCAACTCGGTTCTCCACTGTTAAAGGATTGCCATAAGAGAAGGCGTTATGGTGATGTTCTTCGCGTTGACATGCAATAGATTCTTGCCCAGATTTCCAATTGGTTTACCCATTGGACAAACATATCATCGTTTGTCACTTACAAATATTTGTTGACCTTCTCATATGCTAGAGCCAGGTCCAACCCAGTTTATGGCAGTGTATTTCTAACCACTCCTTAAAGTGTCTGATCGTTTTTAGCTCCATTGCCTTGAGATGAAAAGGAAGGTGGGGCTGCTGTTGTTAAATGTAGTTTGCCATCAGCCACCAAATTAGCTAACATCCATCTCCTCCACTGTAGTTTGTTCAGAAGCTTCAACCATGTGAGCTTGAAGTTGTTGTTACATCTTTAGGTTGGACAGACTTAGCCTTGGGCGTCTTACTAGGTTTTTTTGCAGACTTCTCCGAAGGCTTCACTTGTTTGCTTTTTCTTTAGTATTCCTTTTGCGAACATGCCATGATTCCCACCCATTTGCAAAGACCTTGTCCTTGGGGCAAGAAATCAGCATCATATGAAAGATGTTTTCTTCATGCCCACCTAGGCAAAATCAACTACTGCAATTTCTTCAATCTCTACAAATGGAATAATTAAAAAATTAATATACTGCGAGATAAATCCTGCTAAGAATTTTTCTTACATGGTATTCCACACTTTGTTTTCTCCTTGCAGTAGCTCTTTGTAGCTACCCAAGAGTTATCCACATGGATCGCTTGTGTTTGAACTTCTCCCATATTTTGCTATTGTAGTGGTTGGTGTTGTAGCATCCCGCTCTGCAAATAACTTATGGTACTGCTCGGTTATAGATTCGGCATAACTAAAAAAGCCGATCTTTCGAATTATCGTCCTTCATCTTCTCCATGAGATCAACTACATGTTCCGGTTGAGTGGCCTATAGTTGAAGTTAGGGTTAACGTTGCTACACTCGTAAATCCTGTCATTCAACATCATTTCTTGTGACTTATCGTAGCATGGATGTCACTGTGCAACTGAAGAACGCCATAAGACTTTCTTTTATGGTCAGAATCAAGATGCGTGAGCCTCAATGCAACTGTTCTAGTGTTCTTAACACATTCTTCACCTCCGAAGATTCCTAGGCAAATTGAACATGATCAGTAAAGAACTTAGGACCGAGCTACCCTCTTAATCTCCAAATAATATCATTGTGTTCTTTTCAATACAGGGTGGGATTAATCTCGCCCACCATTTCTAAGAGGTAGGGAAGGGGTGGCAGGATTAATCCGCCACCGCTTCCCTGCCTCCTTGAATTTATGTGTGAGAGAAAGATATATAGAAATTATAATAACATACATATATATAAATACATTGTGTGTGAAAGAGAGATAAATGAATTATAATATACAGATACACATGTACATATAAATACAGGTGTGTGTAAGAAATAAATAAATAAATTATATTAACCCTTCTGGTGGCGGGATTAATCCTACCACACTTATATATATATATATCGCACACACACATTCCTGTATATACATATACATATATATTTGTGTGTGTATCTTTATAATATAATTTATTTATTTATTTCTTACACACACACAAATTATATGTGTATGTACCTGTGTTACTGTGTATTTGTATATAAATATAATTAATTTATCTCTCTCTTGAATGTATATGTATGTGTGTATTTGTATATATATAATTTCTTTATCTTTCTCCACACACAATTGTATGTATATATACATGTTTATATGTATTTTATAAGTTTTTTATATTTTCTTATTTATCACACACACACATGCTTAAAATTGTGGTCTTGCCCCCTTTTTAGAAGGAGTGACGGGATTAATCCCACCATCATTTCAAGGCCTCCTAAAAAAGTGTCGGGATTAATTTTGCCACACTCTTATATGTATACATATATAAATATATATATGTTTTTATCTATATAATATATATATATATATATATATCTTGCACACACACTCCTGTATATATATATTTATTATATGTTATATACATATATATGTTATATTTAATATATATATTTTATTTATGTTCTCGCACATACATATAAACTATATGTGTATGTACCTGTGTATTTGTATGTTAATTATATATATATTATTTATATAATTACTTTATCTCTCTTTTAATGTTATATATGTGTGTATTTGTATATATGTATTTCTTTATCTCTGTTCCACCACAATTGTATGTATATACATGTTTATATGTATTTTAGAAGTTTTTTTATATATTTTTATTATCACACATATGCTTGAAATGGTGGTGGGATTAATCCGCCACCTTTCTAGGAGCCCTAAAAGGAGTGGCCGGATTAATCCACTCTTATATATATACATATACAATATATATGTGTGTTTATCAGTATATAATATTATATATAATATATATCCACACACAACATGTATATACATATATTATATATGTGTGTGTATCTTTATAATATAATTTATTTATTTATTTTTACACACACCCAAACTATATGTGTATGTATTTGTGTATTTGTATATATATAATTACTGTATCTCTCTCTTTAATATATATATGTGTGTGTATTTGCATATATGTAATTTCTTTATCTCTCTCACACACCAAATGTATTATATATATGTTATTATTATTTTTATAAGTTTTTTATATTTCCTTATTTGTCACACACACATGCTTGAAGTGGTGGCGGGATTAATCACGCCACTCTCTTGTAATAATATACAAATTATATGTATGTTTATCTGATAATATAATATTTATCTATCTCTCTCTCACACACACTCATGTATATATACATATATGTGTGTGTATATGTGTATATAGGTCGGATTAATCCGGCCACTCCTTTTAGGACTCCTAAAAGGTGACAGGATTAATTCCGTCACCATTTCAAGCATGTGTGTGTGTGATAAATAAAAAATATAAAAAACTTATAAATACATATAAACATATATATACATACAATTATATGTGTGAGATAGAGATAAAGAAATTACATATATACAAATACAATATTGTTCTTTATGCTTTATATCAAATGTTGGTTTGTTTCTCTTCTTATATTTGAATTTTCTTACAATTCACTTATATTTCTTGCTTTGTAAGATTATTTATGACTTTTGAGTTTGCATGGGTTATATATTTATTTAAATAGCTTAGTAAAGTTGCACTTTGTTGTATCTTTATAATAATGCTGTAGGTTCTTGGTTTTTATATTCGTGTATTATTAAATTATTATAATCCGCAATATCTAACATGATGGTAATACTAATCACTCTTTAACGTGAATGATCATGTAACTAATTTAGTGTCGTCTCACTATATTCATATGCTTTCTCAATTTCTTATATGTATCAATTTTTTTCCAAGTTTGGTAATCTCCACTCACTAGTCACTTTCATCCAAGCTTCTTCATTTGAGCAGATCATCAGCTTCTCAATGCTCATTTAACATATAGAATACATGCATACATTGAATATCCGGTATATAATTCATTAAACCATGTATTATTAATAATTAATTACATATGATTTATATCAGCGTAATTTTGAACGTTGATACAATATAATTTAATATAGCCAAGCTGCTTTTACATTAGCAAGCATAGAAATTAAAAAAACAAGAATGTTTTAAAAGAATACCATGAATCTAAAAATATTCTTAAGAAAAGTTTTATTACTTGTTAATAACATTTTGGTAAATGGAGCCCTAACTGAATCTAAGAATATTCTAGAGACACTGTTACCTTTTTATTTTACCATACAACCCAAGTGAAATACAACCCTACCTCATTTACTTGGAATGGCTGAAAGAAGTGCATAAAGTAGGATTACGACCGACGGAAGAGTATTACACATACGGATTAAGCCCTCCAGAGACCCACTGAAGACATTGTGAAGGCTCCCCTCGTTAAAACTAAAGACGCGGTGTGAAACGGAGGAGGGAAGAGGCTGCCCTAAAGAGGCCTAACTTCCAGTGTTTAAGCCTGGGGACATAATTTGGGCACCTGTTATTAAGAGAGGAAAGTGCCAAGAGCGCAAGGTTGAATACCTAGACTTTCGGGAGAAGAGAGGCGGTTTTTGCCCCAGTTCGATTTTTCAAACCATAGACTAGCAACATATCAACTTTATTTAATTATTGTTTACGATTATTTTTACACCCTGTGTGCGCCTGAGAGAGAAAGCTCTGACTACGATGTCAATTGGTATGTATGTTGATTATCTTATTTTCCGTATGGTAGCACGCTTCCCTCCCTGGGCAACACTTGGGCACTGCCATTTTGTGTGTGTGTGTGTGTGTGTTGAGGAGGAGAATATGGAGCTTGCAGGCTCTTTGGGGTTGCAGTTGACTGTTTCGGTACTTGAAATTCTCCCACAGCGTGAGTATGTCGTTCTTCTTATTCTATGTAATGAACAGGAATATATATGTATGTGTTTGTGTAAAGATTTAGGGCGTATTATTAGGACATTATCATCCAAATAATTTATCGATAATTTAATGAAATAAACAAGTTACAACGTACATACGTGAATGTTTGTGGAAAACGCCAGCTAAGAAAAGTAGAAAGTCATTAATTTAATGTATTAATGCATTACATATACATGCATATTATTAAAAGGGTTGTATGATGTAGTTTTCCCACTTTGGAGCATTAGTTCTTTTTGTACATTACTAAAACTGCATGTCCACTCCCGCAATGAACATTTTAAACATTTAATAAAACCCATAGCCATTGTTTGTCTTTCAAATAGGAAAATACATACGATACTTCAAACAAAATCCATGAAAAACAATATAGTTTAAATGGTATTACTTTGACCTTACAAGATGCATGGAAGTAAGTATACTCGACAACTGATAATATTTTTAATTATGGTTAATGATAAAGATTATACATGCATGTACGCCTTAAACCAGCATATTATATTTAAAGAGAGAGAGACACACACACATACATCTTTGTGTGTACACATTCCTGATTACATCTGCTTATATGTTCATATGCTTATGTGTATATATACATCTGTATGTGTAAGTGGTGGACGGTTAAATGCCAAGCTACATCTCTCTCTCTCTTTACATATATATATATATATATATATATATATAAACACAGACGGAGGGAGTGAGACACATACTATATCTGCCTTTTTGGACTTGACTATACAATCATATTAATAGATTAACTAATAGTTAATTGATTATTATGTTACTATATAATTTTTTATATAGAGAGAGAAGTAAGGAGAATTAGATACAAAATTAAATATAACGATTGATTATATACCTTGAAAAAAGAAGCTAGAATCAATAAACGTTAATAAATTCACCAAACCTAAGAAAAGCACTTTTTATTTCATTATATATAATATATTATATATAGACACACACACACACTATGGAAGCATGGTGAGAATCCACAACTACATTTGCTGAATTTGTTTATGTTATAAATGCAGCTTGTCTTACGTATCATAATAATTATATATATCTTATGTATCACACATAATATACTGGGTATATACTTTAGTACAGGTCAGATACACCAGTATACGAAGTTTTTATATATATTAAACTTCTGTATACTGGTGTATCTGACCGTTCGTAAATACCATGTAGAGTGGTCATCTAGATTAATATATTCGTTATTTACATTTTGTATAGTTTAGGGAGATTAGTATTCCATTGTTTACATAATGGATTAGGGTAAAGTAAGTATTATTCAACCTAAATTATCATAAAATTAACTGATCGTTAAGTTAATGAAATATACATGTTATAATACATACGTGAATGCTAATGGAAAACGCCAGTTAAGAAAAGTACAAAGTCCTGTGATTTAATGTATTAATGTGTGGTTGAAATAAAATATGACACACACACGCACATAACTATTGTACAGTAGTAATTTAATATCAAACTGAACTATGACATTTTTTAATTATTTATCAAAGTTTATATTTTGTTTAGGGAATATGTATATAATACATTTAAATAAAATCCATAGCAATTGTTTGTGTTTTCAATAACAGAATGGAAAATTATATACAAATGATGCTTCAAACAAAAACCATGAAAGTCATATATATTTAAATGGATTATTCTGACATATAGTGTAATATTATGTGGCATGGTAATGTAAGTAAATAATTTTGACAACTGGACAATATTTTTAATTATGGTGCTAATATTAACGATAAAGATTAATATACATGTATGTGCGGATATACAAATACATGTATACATGTATATGTATAGGCATTATGGTTTAATCTACATAGTAAATATATTTTAGCATTTGACAGGTAGCTTATGCTGGAATATACTCTTACTTTAGCAATTAGCAAATATGGTAGAATCCGCCACGTGCTAGCTTTAGGAATGTGTCACGCTGACCGTACACTAGTTTGTTTCAAAGAATGTTCTTCTGTTAGAAACGATTTCAAAACCGAATAGCCACGTGTTTGCCGCCTCTAACTTTACGACCGTGTCACGCTGGCCGTACGGTACACGGTAATTGACATAGAATATTCCTCTTCTGGTTGAGAATAATCAAAAAAACAAAACCGAACGGGCCACGTGTTTTCCAGCCTCTGACTTTACGACCGTGTCACGCTGGCCGTACAAGGTATTGACATGGGATATTCTTCTTCTGCTAGTAGGTATAGAATTTCAGAAGCAAATTCAAAAACCGAATAGGGCACGTGTTTGCCGCCTCTAACTTTACGACCATGTCACGCTGGTATTGACATGAAATATTCCTCTTTTACTAACTGTGTTTATCAATTAACAATCGTGATTAAAAGAAATGCTTAATATATGTCCTCTGAATGCTCCGCTCCCAAGGAGTCCTTAGGTTTCAGCATAGCAAGGATGGCTGGTGTTGGCACAAGCAGTAGCCTCTCTCTCTCTTTCACTCTCTCTCTCTTCTCTCTCTCTCTCTCACACACACACACCACACACAAGGATCAATGTCTTCTTTTCCTCAGTCTTTGGTTTGTACAGATTTGCGTATCCACGTCCAAGATCACAGTCTGCGCAACGAAGACATACAGAGGTGGTGCCAAGAAAAGAACCTTCTTTCAATCAAGTATGAGAGAACGGATCTGGGTTACGACAGTAAACTGAAGTTGGTGGGAGGGATTGTTGGATTCAACTCCGACACTCTTCAATGCTTCTCTTACAATGACGACTGGGTCGACCCGCCAGTTTCCCTCTCCACTGTCCCTCAGTGTGGCATGGACTCACCCGCTGCCTCAAGCTGCATACTCTTCAGTTCAAGGCTCCTTCGTCTGAAGTGGAAGTGGACACGCTGGAGCAGCTTGTTCCTCGGTTGCGGATGCTGGATATAACAGCCAAGCTGATGGCGGATATGGATTCGTGGGAGGTGAGTAGCAACACGCTGGAGAAGCTCCGGTCCCAGTCCGTAGTGAACTCCGACGCAACCCGGTGAAGCTCGTCTTGAACACACCCAACCTGCGTGAGCTTGAGGTGCTGGAGGCAGAAGTCGAGCTGGAGAACACACCGAAGCTGTGCATGCTCAAGCTCATGGATGACGTAGCTATGTGCCGTGTGGACGTTCACTATGACCTTCCCAATTTGAAGCTTTTGCACTTGGATGCGAAGGAGGACCGCAACCTGGGCAATTGGGATGCTGACGATCTGGAGGCCTTGCTGAAGCATACACCGGCAGTGGAGGAGCTTTTGCTTAAAGTCCCTGTTAGTCTGGAACCAAACAGGCTCATGGAGCTTCTGCCAGAGCTGCGAAGGCTCTTTGTGCCCGAGGAGGTACTAGCACATTATATATATACATATACGGGTGTGTTAAACACACACACACACACATACACAGACATTAAATGATTTAGTAACAGGAGATGAAGCGGTTTACAACCGGAAAAGTGGTCGTTGAAGATAGTCTTGAAGAGGAGTGGGAAATAGACTTCGACACCGGAATGCCACCCATGGATTGAAGTATTTCTTCATGTTGCCCTCCCTACTTTGCCAAAGGTGCTTTTTGGATTCACATAACTAAATTTCTATTTCCTCTTACTTAAGTTCCTACTTTACGTGGATGTGTAAAACACACACATGCACTGATGTACTGAATACACTGCACAAGTGTGTAGGCCTATATATAAAAGCTTAAAACGTCATACACTCCGAGAGAGAGAGAGGATACTGAACATAACTTTAAGGTCCACATATTACCTACATGCTAGGGTGTGTAGAACACGCATATACAAATAAAAACACGGATACAATTCGTGCTTAGATATTATGGATTATAATAATTTAATGATACACTAATATAAAAAACCAGAACCTACATCATTATTATAAAAGATGCAACTCTATCAAAACTCTATCAAACGCTTTAAATAATATATAACTTATGCAAACTTGGGGTGAAGTTATAAATAATTTCACAAATCAATGGTATATAAGTCAAAATGAAAGGAGAAACAAGACTGACAAATATGAATGATGTATAAAAGGAAGACCACGATAATTTTAATTAAATTATAATTATAAATGCAAGTGAATAAAAATATTATAATTATAAGACCGTATTGTGGACAAGATTAAGTAATAGTTATTATAACGACACTAAAAAAATAATAGTATAAAATGATTATTTTAAAGTTGTATAATACAAGGAAAGTGATGCATAGGATATTACAAATTCTATGTCTTATCTATGTGTTAATCTATTTTATTATGAATATATATCCATCTCACTTTCATTATTGTTTAAATATTTTTAGGTTATTTTAGTACTCTTTCTCTCTTTTTTCCTACAATGTTACATCAAAATCCAAAATATATTCTTAATACATAATGATATATTTTTAAAATTATATTATAAACATACAGTTTAAACTTTTAATTATCATTAATGTCATATGTATATTAAAATTTAAATATATTCTAATTTAGATATAGTATCATTATATTAATATTTACAAATTGTTTATTAAAAGCACATTATTAACTTTATAATTAAAATTTAAAAATTTATAATGGGATTTTTCATCTTTAAATATAATTTCATTATTAAAATTAAAAATTATTAAAATGTATAAACTTATATTTAAAACTTTAAATTATCATTAATATCATAATAAACTTGTTACTATATAAATATAATAAATTCCGTATTGAAATTATTGTTTTGAAATTTATTTCATTGTTACTTTTATTTACTAATTTGTTTATTTGATTATATTATATTAAATAAAAAAGTACAGATTCTTTAAGAATATGTAAATACTTTTTAAATCTATATGTCATTTAAAAGTTTATATCTATCATATCTTTGTTTACATTAATAAATATATTAGATAACTTAGAAAGACATTATGTCATTTTATTAGTAAACATTATGTTTTATTTATATGTTTTAAATTTTATATTCTATTAATTAATATTTTACATGCATATTCACACATATATATTTGCACTTTTAAATATATTTTATTTTAAATATTATATTATTATATATTATATTTTAATTTATATATTAAAATATATCAAATCATATTAATGTTTTATTAGAATTTATTGTGATTTATTAAATATAATGAGATTTTCATTTTAAACATAAATGTCATTATTGAAATTAAAAATTGTTAAAATTTATAAATTTACATTTTAAATTTAAAATTAAATTAATGAAATATCATTAATACTATGATAAATTTAATATATTGAATCTTTCTCCACTAAAATTTGTTTTTTATATTGCCTTAATTTATTCTTGTTTATTAATGTTGATTTTGTTTATTTATAACATATGGATTGAAGCCAATTATGTTATGAGAACATATATAATATGCACATGAGATATGTACTTATTTATAAGTTAAATAATCTTATATTAAAAAGAATTTAAAATAAATTGTTGGATACATAAATTCTTAAATATGTAGTTTTAAATTGTTCAAAACTATGTTTTATGAAATTATCAATATTATGAAAAAGAATCCCACATTAATTTAAACATTCTAGTTTTTTTTTGTACAATATAATAACATATTTATTTTCTTTATGTATATAAATATAAAAAGTTGAGCATAAATCTTCATTTGTATATAACATGTGAGATTGAAATTAAAAAATTATTATGTATATAAATGTATAAAAAATTAATATGGATCTCCCTATGGTATATAACATGTGAGATTGAAATTAAAAGTAATATTATTTATTAAGTTCTTTATGAAGTTTATTTGGATGTCAATTTAAAAATCTTTAATAAAATTATAAAGTGTAATTGTACATATTTACATAAATAAGAATAATGTTATTTAATGTTTCATGGTTTTACTAAAATTTACAGCTCATTTGCATTTCATTTTATTATTGTTAAATGTTTAAAATGTTTATGAAAACCATATATAATAATATTCCTTAAACAAGAATAATAACTTTAATATACTTTAATAATAATCATAATAACATATATATGTATGCACATGTAAATGTATAAATAAATTAATATGATGCATATATTTATTTTAATTTACTGTTCATAAATAGTTTATATTAAGGAAGAATATCGTAGTTACAAAGATAGTACAGAGCACAACAAAGGTAAGTCATATGTATTATTTCTTTTTAATATCTTGTTTTTTAATTTTTACACTTGCGGATATAAACAACCTTAGTTAAATTAAATTAATTACATATTATATTTATAATGAATTTAACATCAGCATAATTTAAGTTATATTGATGTACACATTATATAAAGTAACTACTATTAATAATACATAATTACACTACTAGACAATTATTTTCACTATTAAATTTAAAGGTTATTATAAACATATAGTTTAAACTTTTAATTATCATTAACGCCATGTGTATACTAAAATGTAAATACACTTTAATTTTGACATATTATTATTATTGTATACATATTATTTATTAAAAGCACATTATTAACTTTAGAATTAAAATTTAAAAATTTATAATGGCATTTTTCATCTTCAAATATAAATTAAAATTAAAAATTATTAAAATGTATAAATCTATATTTAAGACTTTAAGTTATTATTAATACGATGATAAATTTATTGCTATATAAGTATAACGAGTTTTATATTGAAATTATTCATTTTTTGTTTTAATATAATTTTGTTTATTTATTTCATTATCATTTTTATTTATTTATTTCTAATTTATCTATTTGATTATATTGTACTTTTGTTTATTTATTTCATTATCATTTTTATTTATTTATTTCTAATTTGTCTATTTGATTATATTATATTAATAAAAGAGCAAAATTCTTTAAGAATGTGTAAATATTTATTTTTAAATCTTATAAAAACATTTACCTAAATGCTTTTTTAATTTATATGTTATTTGAAGGTTTAAATCTATTATATCTTTGTTCTACGTTAATAAATATATTATATAGTTTAGAAAGAGATTATGTTCTTTTATTAGTAAAAATTATGTTTTATTTATATGTTTTAAATTTTATATTATATTAATTATTAGTTTATACATGCATATTCACACATTACATTTGCACTTTTAAATATATTTTATTTTAAATATTATATTATTATCATTGTATTTTAAATTATACATTAAAATATATTAAATGATATTAATGATTTTATTAGAATTTATTGTAATTTATTAGATTTAATGAGATTTTCATTTTCAAACATAAATGTCATTATTGAAATTAAAAATTATTAAAACTTATAAACTTACATTTAAATTTTAAAATTAAATCAATAAAATATCATTAACATTATGATAAATTTAATCTATTGAATTTTTTTTCCACTAAATTTGTTGTTTTTGTATTGCCTTAATTTATTTATTTTTATTAATGTTGATTTTATTTATTTATAATTTATATAATATGCATGTGAGATATGTACCTATCTATGAGTTAAATAATCTTATATTAAAAAGAACTTCAAATAAATTGTAGAATACATAAATTCTTAAATATATATTTTTAAATTGTTCAAAGCTATACTTTATGAAGTTATTAATATTATAAAAAAGAATGAAAATTCTTTCTATATTAATTTACACATTCTAATTTTCTTTATACAATATAATAACATTGTTTACTTATATTGATACATGTATAAGTGTATAAAATGTTGGTATAGATCTTCCTTTTGTATATGACATATGTATATACCTATTATATACCAAAGGAGATCTATATAACTTTTTATACATTTATATAAAAAGTTGATATAGATCTCCCTTTGGTATATAATAGGTGATATTGAAATCAAAAGTAATACTATTTGTTAAGTTTTTTTATGAAGTTTATTTAGATGTCAATTTTAAATTTTTTAATAAAGTTATCATGTGTAATTATACATAATTAATATTTAATTAAAATTTTATTATTGTTAAATGTTTTAAAATGTTCATTATTATTGTTATATATTAATATTCCTTAAACAAGAACAATAACTTTAATATACTTTGATAAATAATGGTAATTGATAGTTTAATTTGCAATTACTATGATTAATAAATTAAAACTTAAAGTAGCCAAACTTTTAAAACAAAATTAGTTCTGATATGTTTCTAATAAATACAATTTTATCATTTAAATTTACAGAGCTCAGTCCACATTAATAACACAGTTAAAATAGTTTAATACAAAATCCCACACTTAAACAAACATTAAATCAAAATTATTTCACATTATACTAAGGCTTCTGTTAAAAATTACTTTTATTGTTATGGATTAGTCTTAACTTTAACTAAGTGATTAAGTGTACACGGAAAGGATAAACGAGGTGTATAATATTGATGAGTTATGCATGTGTACAGTGAGAGCATATTATTCGTTTACAACAACACATGAATCCAGTAAATCAGGTCCTCTTCAGGTATGTACGTTGTAAAATGTGTATTTCATTAACTTATTAATAAATTAACTTTATAATAATTTAGCTTAAGTCTTCCATTCAAAAATCTTCACAAATAGTACTTTGAACAGACATTAACGCAGAGTATCTCCAAGATAAACAATGTCCTTTGTGTTAATAAACCAACGCCCACCAACAAAGAAGTTAGGACGTGAGTATATACATACATATGAAGAACCCTAAAAAAAATGAATCTGCTGGCTATAACAAATACACACCCATACCACACACACACACGTGTGTGTGTTTATGTCGAGAACAAGAAGAAAGCAAAGTAGAACGACATAATCACGCTGTGGGAGAATTTCAAGTACCGGAAACAGTCAACTGCGACCCCACTACCTCCCCCAAAGAAGCCTGCAAGCTCCTTCTCCACACACACACACACACACAAAATGGCAGTGCCCAAGTGTTGCCCAGGGGAGGGAAGCGTACTAAACGTGATATGAAAAATAAGATAATCAACATACATACCAATTGACATCGTAGTCAGAGCTTTCTCTCTCAGGCACACACAGGGTGTATGAAATAATCGTGAACAATAATTAAATTAAAGATTGATTACAATTGCTAGTCTATGGTTTGAAAAATCGAACTGGGGCAAAAGACCGCCTCTCCTCCGGAAAAGTCTAGGTATTCAACCTTGCGCTCTTGGCACTTTCCTGTCTTAACAGGTGCCCGAATTATTCCCCAGGCTTAAACACTGGGAAGTTAGGCCTCTTTAGGGCAGCCTCTTCCCTCCTCCGTTTCACACCCGCGTCTTTAGTTTTAACGAAGGGAGCCTTCACAATGTCTTTAGTGGGTCTGTGAAGGGGCTTAATCCGTATGTGTAATACTCTTCCGGCGTCGTAATCCTAGGTTTTATGGTAAAGTAAAAAGGTAACAGTGTCTCTGAATATTTTTAGATTCAGTTAGGGCTCCATTTACCTTTATCACAAGGTAAAATGTTTGTTAACAAGTAATAAAACTTTTCTTAAGAATATTCCTAGATTCATGGTATTCTTTTAAAACATTCTTGTTTTTTTAATTTCTATGCTTGCTAATGTAAAGCAGCTTGGCTAGATTAAATTATATATTGTATGCAACGTTCAAAATTAGGCTGATGTTAAATTCATTATAAATATCATATGTAAATTAATTATTATAATACATGGTTTAATGAATTATACTACCGATATTCAATATATACATGTATTTATATGTTAAATGAGCGTTGTGAGGAGCTGGTGATTTGCTAAGTGATTGGCTCTAATTGGTGAGTGGAGAGTTACCAAACTTGGAAAAACTGACACTATAACCAATTGAAAAAGCATATGAATATAGTGAGGACAACACTAAATTAGTTATACGATCATTCACGTTAAAGAGTGAATGGAAGTGATTGGTATTACCATTGTGCTTAGATATTGCATATTATAATAATTTAATAATACACGAACATAAAAAAACAAGAACCTACAGCATTATTATAAAAGATGCAACAAAGTGCAACTTTAACCAAGCAATTTAAATAAATATATAACCCATGCAAACTCATAAAATCATAAATAATCTCACAAAGCAATGATATATAAGTGAATTATAAGAAAAATTCAAATATAAGAAGAGAAACAAGACTAACATTTGGTATAGAACATAACAACATAATAACACACATTGATTATGGTCAAAAAATAATATTGTACAATGGATGGTTTGTGTCATTTTCTTAAGTTAGCAAAGATAGTTAACATTGCCATGTGGCATTCCTGCAGACCCTTAAATGGGAATTGAACTTACACATTGTGGATTAGCGTTTGACAAACTCTTTTACCTTCCAAAGCAAAAATCCTCCTCGAGTTCAACCTCCAAGGATTTTTTAAAATTCCCAGATTAAACTTTTAATTAAAATTTTCTCAGGTATTATAAAAACATAAGGTTAAACAAGCTTACAACTGTGAGAAAATTTGTCGATAGTTGCACTTTTCTTCCAGTGGTCCACAACTTCATCAAAGTTAAACTTCTGAATTTCGGGACCTTCAACTGAAATCCTTACGAGAGCATCAACTTTTCAGTACTCATCCATTTCTGTACTTGTTCTTGATCAAGTTTATTTGCTAAAACCTCGCTCGCAACTTGCAGTGCTAACACACTGCACCATCCCAATTTCACCAACTCGAAGCAAGTTTGGAAAGCTCTCTGCCCAACCTGCTTGACTATGTATGATGCTCCACATATCAATAAAATTCCGTCCTTTCCATTCCTCCGAGGCAAGCAGCTTCCAAGTCAAATACTCTTCCATGAAGGCTGAAGGATCCACAATGCCTTTAACAAGAACTCCATCCACCTCTAAATGCCTTCCATAAAATTCTGCAAGCTCCCTTGCCTTTGTAATCCCAAACCATTTGTTTTCCTTGACAAGGATTGGCAAATTAACTGGAGCCAGAACCTGCATCTTGGAGAGTATCCCTGTGTCTTGCAGTCGTTGTCTAATAGCTGAAATGAGAGCAGAAGTAAAGGAGATTTGGAACTGCACAGCTTCTTGAAGATCACTTCCATCTTCTAACTGCATAGTTCTTAAGCATCTCCTTTAACTGAAGCTCTCAAAGCATGGAGGAAGCCATCCTTACTACCACCATCAGGATGCATGGATATGATCTGCTATCCATGGGATTACCATTCAAATCAATCTCATCACTATGTAATACTGGTTCAGCTTCACAATAGTCTCTCGGCACAAGGGTCCATGTCGATTAGCTTCTCTTGGAATTTCTATTGAGACTACTCATCACCTGTAAAATATCAGCCAAAAATGCAAGACGTACATGTTCTTGAGAGTTCTCAGCTTGTTGTAAAGCTGCAGCTTGCCACTTTGTTTGAAAAGCTCAGCTACTGCTCCAAACATTCGCAAAGCTTAGAGAAAGCCCCTCCACACTTAGCCACCTTGTATCTATATGTGTGCAGCTTAAGCTTGGTATGATCATGTTCCATCTCAATTTCCATTAGTGAGCCAACCTTTTTGAGCTTTTGCTGAAGTAAGCTGCTACCTTGTTCACTAGTTTATCAATCTTCGTGCATTGTGTAGCACATTCTCCATCCCTAAGCATCTTCCACACATAAATTGGCTCGATGTGCCATATAGTGAACACTGCTTAAGAAGGGATTGATCTCCTTCAGCCTGGTTGCTACCCTGTCCTGCTACCAGCCATGACATTACATCCATTAACCAAAACCCATGAACCGTGCATATCTAAGTTCCAATCGCTAATGCAGTTAAAGATACTTGCTGCACCACTATCACCATGTTGACAATCCCCAAGTAGCTCGTCTTCAGCAACCACATTCGATGTAAGTCATGTAAAAGATCAAATGCTTCACAATGCTGAAAATAAATCGAATCGTAAGTAAACTAATAAATCCAAATTAAGGAATACCTTATATCAGTCATTCATCCACCATCAATCCAAAATAAGGACTTTCCTGACTTTTTGTAAGATATTTTTAACCATAACCTAAAGTGAAACATGAACCATGTTAGAATCAAATTAACATGGTCTCTTAAACATACCTCTTAATAGAAGTTATCAGTCGAACAACCTTTGTCATGTCGTAATATCTTGGAAATGTTCATCCCGTTAAGTCGATGAAGTTCAATCAGCTCTGGAAAACGAGTGAATGGAGCAAATCCTTTTGCAATATAATAAGCAGAACGAAATAACATAAACACAGATGTTTAGTTTAGCTTCTAAATTGATTGTTGCTTCCCACGATGCACCTCCTCAGCAAATACAGACTCCTTGTGATTTCAAGCTAGCATGATTGTGTAAAGCACTCTTTCAAAAATTATTGCTACCCTTGTTTGCCAAAAATATTCTTAGTCCGTGGATTTGCCTTGCAAATCTTGCAAAACATTGCGCCTTCAGTTGCATCAAACTCTAACCAGGTAGCTCTACTTCCAATGCTCTTAAAATGCCCTGATGCTGCATCATCATCCAGTTCCTGAATATCATCCTCAATCTCTGTTTGCATGGCAGCCTTCCAAAAACTTAGAGTTGATTGCCTCCCAGAAGCAAGATCAATAGCTGGAGGTAATTTCGGCATTCTACCACGTTAACCTAAGTAGCACACAGCTCTCCCAAAAATGACCTACCTACTCCACTGACATGTGACATATAATATATTCTACTAGCATGTTTAACACTAAATTAAATGTACTTATATTTAATTAATTAATATGGGTTAACAAAAAAATCCTTTTCTTATTAAAATACCCAAGATACAATTCTCTTGGTGTCAAACATGTGACATATAATATATTCTACTAGCATGTTTAACACTAAATTAAATGTACTTATATTTAATTAATTAATATGGGTTAACAAAAAAATCCTTTTCTTATTAAAATACCAAGATACTCTCTTGGTGTCAAATGACCAAGGTTAAATCCTTATACATGATTTTTTTCCTGGGCCATAGATCCTTCATGGTTTGATTTGCCCAAGAGTTTTTGAAAAGTTATAGGTTTTTATATGGGAGAAGGAGGCGTTTCTCGACCTATAACTTGAGAATGGTGGACCATCATCCTCAAGTTATATTTTAGATGTTATACTATGTAATATTTAATTTAATATCTCATATATATGTAAAATTGTTTGTAAGACAAGTTATTGTCAGAAAATATGAATAATGTATAAAAGAAGACCAAGAAATGTGAATAAGTGTATAAAAGAGAGCTACAATAATAATAAGATAATAAATTATTGTAACCACTATTAAATCGAGGGCATAAAGAAAATCTATTAGGCATATGACATAAGGCATCGTAATGTCAAATTATGTGTATAAGTCATTTCAATGATTAGCCTTAGTGAGAAGTATCAATGTGTATCCCAAATTCAAAATTAGGATCACAATCACCCATGTCATATGATTAAAAAAAAGGAAAATTGTTATTACAATATTGTAAAAAGGCCCCTTGAAGTTTTGAAATTGTTAAAAGGCCCTTGTGAAGTTTTTCAATTTATCAAAAGGCCCCCATGAACCGTCAAAAATAATAAAAAGGGGAAAATGTGATTGCCCTAATGATGCTTGTTTTGGGACATCTCTATCTGAGCTTAAGCGATCAGTAAAAGATGCTGATGTAGTTGGAAATTTGAGTTGAGAAAAATAAAAAATGATAAATCTCGATACACAATTGGATGTAACAGAGAGGGGTGTTCTTGGCGTTTGCACGCTCACTATTGATCAGGGCCCTGCCTGCTCAATCAAAACATTCATCAGTGATCATTCATGTGGTGGGATTGATCATCTCAGGAACAAAGAAGCTTCAGCAAGCTAGATTTCAGACAAGTTTCAAAACAGGGTGAGATGAGCCACACGTGACTCCCAAGAGTATAATGGCTGAAATTAAACGAGATCATGGAGTCTCTGTCTCCTACGACTTGGCCTGGAAAGGGAAGGAGAAAGCTGTTTTAGCAATTCATGGGGATCATGAAGCTGCATACTCTAACCTGAGAGGTTACAAGATGTTGTTTTGAGAAATAATCCCGGCTCTGTTCTGGATATTCAGCAAGATGATACAGGTCGTTTTCGAAGGCTTTTCTTAGTATCATGCTTCCATCTCAGGCTTTCAATATTGCAAGCCTCTGATTGGATTGGATGGGACACACATCAAATCCAGATACTTGGGATGCCTACTCGTGGCAATTGCTGTGGATGCAAAAGGGCAACTGTTTTCCATTGGCATTTGCGGTTGCAGATGCTGAGAATCGTGAAAAGGGTCTGGTTTTTGGAGCATTTGAAGAGGCTCATCAACACGAATCACCCATATGCTTCAGCCTACACATTCCTCTCAGATAGACAAAAAGGTGTTTGGACGCTGTATCTTTGATCTTTCCAAATGCCTATCATGGGTTTTGCATGAGACATTTCTCAGAGAATTTTCGGAAAAAGTTTAAAAATATTGAGCTGGTTCATCTTCTTTGGAATGCTCGAGCATTGACTCATCGTGATTTTGAAGAAGCTCTAGTGGCCATTCGAGAGAAAGATAGAGCTGCTGCTGATTGGATTCTGGCTTGCTGTTGAACCATCACATGGTTTGAGGAGACCGGTTTGGGCATTTAACCACAAACGTCTCTGAGTCTCTAAATGCTTGGCTTTTGGAAGCTCGAGACAAGCCAATCCTCGCTATGCTCGAACATATCCGACAAAAGTTGATGAGTTGGTTTTATGAGCGGAGGACAGAAGGTTTATCAAGCAGATGCGAGGTTGATGAGTTCAAGCTAGTTGACACAGCAGAGAAGATCATTCATGATGCTCTTCACGTGCAAGATATTATGTTGTCTCACCATCTGATGCAAATGTTTTCGAGATTCAAACAGACAAGCATACTCGAGTGGTGAACATATCTCAAAGAAGTTGCAGTTGTTGTTCATGGAGAGATTGGGATTACCATGTGCCCATGGGATTGCAGCCATCCTATGGAAAAGGGAGCGTGTTCAGAGTTATGCTCATCCCAGTTTTTTGGTGGATTCCTATTGCAAATCATACACGGGAGTCATTTACCCAATGGATCTTCAGGAGTTGGAAGTTGATGACTTAAGCCTCCAAACACGCAGACCTCCTGGACCCAAAGAAGAAGCGAGTTCGCACAAGAATGAAGAGAAAAATGAGCATTTCATTGTAGCGGTGTGGACAATGTGGCCACAGCCGTCGCACTTGTACTGCAGCAATTTAAATTTGAATTTTACGTAATTTAATCACAAAAATAGATTTTCTTCATTTATTTATATGTTTGATGGTTGAAAAGGGCCTTTTGAAATTGAAAAACTTCACAAGGGCCTTTTGACAATTTTAAAACTTCAACGGGCCTTTTTACAATATTACAATCTTTGGAGGGCCTCTTAATAATTTTCCCTTAAAAAAATTTAAATCAACCCCAAGACTATATAAATCGAGTCAATTGCAATGATAATATAAATATAATGATTATGAGAAACACTAAGCAAAACATGGTTCATTCATATAACCATATGAACAATATAATAATTAATATAATAATATTTAACATAATACAAAGGGAGAGGACTCAAAATACAATCGTTACTCTTAAGAAAAGAACTCAATGGTCAATGTTAAGATGTTATTATAATATAAAATTATTAATGTGTTGAAATATTATTATAAAACCTGGCAAAAAGTATGGAAAAAAAAAGATATTACCAAAATAAAATAGAAGTATACACTAATGAGAGTAATATATAATATAAAAATAAAACATGTAAAATAGAAATCTTGTTATTAAATGAAAATATTCTATTTTTCTTATTATAGAAATATGTATATATCTATGTGTGAGGGAAAAAATTCAAATGTAATGTTAGAGGTAATTTTAATCAAATTACAATTACAAATGCAAGTGAATAAAAATATTATTTATTATAAGATTGTATTGTGGACAAGATTAAAGAATAGTAATTATAGTAACACTAAAAAGATAATAGTATGAAATGATTATTATTAAGTTGTATGAATAGAAAAATTCTATGTCTTATTTATGTATTATACTATTTTATTATAAATATATATCTCATCTTACTTTTATTATTGTCTTAATATTTTTTATTTATTTGATACTTTCTCTCTCTTTTTTTCTATAATGTTACATTGAAATCCGTAATAATATTTTTAACTCATATTGATATCATTTTAAAAATAATCCCACTATTAAAATTAAAGATTATTATAAACTTACATTTTAAACTTTTAATTATTATTAATGCCATGTGTATACTAAAATTTAAATATATTTTAATTTAGAGATATTATTATATGAATATATAAAATTATTTATTAAAAGCACATTACTAACTTTAAATTAAAATTTAGAAATTTGTAATGGGATTTTTCATTTTCAAATATAATCCCATTATTAAAATCTACAAATTTAGATTTAAAACTTTAAATTATCATAAATATCATGATAAATTTGATAATGAAATTATTGTTTTGTTTTGTCTTAATTTAGTCTTGTTTATTTATTTCAATGTCAGTTTTATTTATTTCTATTTGTCTATTTGATTATATTATATTAATAAAAGAATACAGATTCTTTAAGAATGTGTAAATATTTATTTTTAAATCTTATAAAAACATTAACCTAAATGTTTTCTCAATTTGAAGTTTAGATTTATAACTTAGAAAGAGATTGTGTCCTTTTATTAGTAAAATATATGCTTTAAATTTTATATTAATAATATTTATACATGCATATCCACACAATACACATTTGCACTTTTAAATATATTTTATTTTAAATATTATATTATTGTATAATTATATTTTAAACTATATATTAAAATATTAAATCATATTGTTGATTTTATTAGAATTTATTGTGATTTATTAGATTTAGTGAGATTTTTATTTTCAAACATAAATGTCATTATTGAAATTAAAAATTATTAAAACTTATAAACTTACATTTTACAGAGCTCAGTCCACACCAACGACACAATTAAAATCGAAAACCTTTAATTTGTCGCTTAAGAGTTTAATACAAAGTTGCACACTTAAATAATTGTTTCACATTATATTAAGGCTTACATATAGATCTATTAACTGTGTACGTGAAAAGGATAAACGAGGTGTATAAATTTTGAGTTACGCATGTGTACAGTGAGAGCGTATTTTTTGTTTACAACAACACATGAATACAGTAATAAGGTCCTCTTCAGGTATGTATGTTATAACATGTATATTCATTAACTTATCAAAAAATTATTTTTTGATAATTTAGCTTAAGTAATACGCCCCAGAAATCTTTAATACTTTGAACAGACATTAACACAAAACAGGAAGATTATCTCGGAGGGAAGCGTACTAAACGTATGAATAAGATATCAACATACATACCAATAGACATCATAGTCAGAGCTTTCTCTCTCACGTGCACACACGGTGTATAAAATAATCGTGAACAATAATTAAATTAAAGGTTGATATGTTACCATTACAATTGCTAGTCTATGGTTTGAAAAATCGGACTGGGACAAAAGACCGTCTCTCTCCTCCGGAAAAGTCTAGGTATTCAACCTTGCGCTCTTGACACTTTCCTCTCTTAATAGCAGGTGCCCGAATTATGTCCCTAGGCTTAAACACTGGGAAGTTAGGCCTCTTTAGGGCAGCCTCTTCCCTCCTCCGTTTCACACCCGCGTCTTTAGTTTTAACGAAGGGAGCCTTCACAATGTCTTTAGTGGGTCTGCGAAGGGGCTTAATCCGTATGTGTAATACTCTTCCGTCGGTCATAATCCTACTTATGCACTTTCCTTCAGTCATTCCAAGTATAATGAGGTAGGGTTGTATTTCACTTGGGTTTTATGGTAAAAAGTAAAAAGGTAACAGTGTCTATAGAATATTCTTAGATTCTGCTAGGGTTCCATTTACCTTTATCACAAGGCATAATGAATAAAACTTTTCTTAAGAATATTTTTAAATTCATGGTATTCTTTTAAAACATTCTTGTTTTTTAATTTCTATGCTTGCTAATGTAAAAGCACCTTGGCTAGATTAAATTATATATGCATGTTGTAACTAAAATGGGCATAATACATGAAAATGTGAATATAAAATAAATTGTTAATTAATACTTAAGGCTTAATATATATTAATTAAATAATTAATTAATAATTAAGCCTTAAATATTAATTAATTAATAAATTAATTCTTCAATAACCTTACTTAGTAAGGAATATTCTTAAAATTTTTAAAATATTCATATTATTCTTCATTATAAAAATAGTTTATAATAATTAAAAAATACTATCAAACATAATTACAAATGGAATCATTTCCTTATCAACTTGGTAATTTATTTATAAATGTTTTTTCCTTAACAATACATAAAAATATCTTTATTTTGTCTAAGTCATCATTCTTCGAATTAATCGAATCATTTTGGTCAATACCTTTATGTTGTTGCCACCACCTAACACTCTCACGAATGCAGTTAGGAGTTGCCATCCTTGTTAATACATAAGCTGTGATAAGAACAAGACTGTATAAAGGCTTATCTAAAAAATGACGTTCCTTAAGAATAATGTTATAGAGCGCTCGGTTGCTTTCCTTCATTTTATAAAATTTAAAATCGCAAGAAAGAAAAGTGTTAGGAAATGTTTAATATGGTGGATATTACTCACAAAAGTTTTTGAAATTCTTCTTTCTGAGACACGTATTCAAGTAGTTAACTAGCTCATATATGGTATTGATATTAGAATATGGGTCGAAAGTGATTGGATATATACAAGCAATATTTGGTTAAGCATAACATTCTGAGGAGAGTCATATACCATTAAGATATGTGCATTCTTCATTATTCTTAATTGATTGATCTTCTCATAAAATCCAAATAATCTTTCATTCTTGAAGAAGTATGGCTTGCTTTCCTTTCTTATATTGTGAAATTCGAGAGTTTATAACATATTCGCTGGTTAAAAATCCAATCTTTACGAATCACCTCTTCTGCAACACTATAATGTTTCTTAAGCAAATTCAGCAACGGTATCAAGTTGTGAATCTGCATGCATGAACAAATCCCCACAAGTGCACTCATCTTCTTAAGCTTTTGAAAAAGACGGTTCAACCCCGAGCGAAAAATAATATCATATCAAAATTTATCATGACAAGGAATGAAATCTCCTTGTCTGATTTTTTTTTTTTATCCTCGGGCCTTTGTCGATGAAGTAGAACACCATTGACATCTAATAACATAATATAACCATAGGTAACAAGGGGTAGCGTTGCCTCTCGAATGCTTTGCAACTCACTTGTTTAGTCCCTTTAACATTTATCTGTTGACACTTTATTGTTGCCTATCCTTTTATAATTTACTTGTACATCATCTTTACAAGATTAAGATATTGTAGGCGTTAAAGAAAGTGATTTAGGAACTGAAGACAATAGAAATAATGATGAAAAAACTATGTTTTGAGCTGCATTATTATCCATTTCTTGCATGAACTCTGTCATTTTAACATGTGACACAAGAAATTTTTACCAAACCCCTTTCTTACCTTATGCCAATGCTGAAAATCTATATTCTCAATTGTTTCATTACATTTGCAAAATGATAATTAGTTGGCCTTATAATTATCAAAATATATTATTTACCTTGTTAATGTGTGACCCATGTTTGAACTAAAAGCTTCTTTAATTCTTAAGAATTTATTTTTGTACAAATATAAACGAAATATACAAAAATACCTTATGTTACACTCATTTATAAGTATTCATCACTCTAATAATTTATTAATAATTCTTCTTTGCTATTACCTTCTGAGTGAGGTGAAGAAGATTTTAGCCGCTTTGAAGATCATTCAACATCTTCTGTTGATGTTTCCATAATCAATGGAGTATGTGAATGTTTTATACTTCTCAAGATAACTTCCGGCCTAATATTTAATTAAAGATCGTCTTCAGACTTTGACATTGAACAAGATTTCTCTTCAGAGCTATGGCACTTATTAGGAGGGAACTTTTCCAAATACTCCTGTATGAGTTTGTTGTGGTAATCAATTAAGAATCTCTCTATCCACTTGTTCAAGTCCTTAACCATGGTCAAAGATAATTATTATTATCAAAAATAATAATTATCTTAAGTAATACGCTAGAAATCTTTAATACTTTTTTGAACAGACATTAACACAAAATAGGAAGAGTATCTCCAAGATTAACAACGTCCTTTGTGTTGAGAAACCAACGCCCAGCAACAAAGAAGTTAGGACGTGAGTATATACATAGATATGAAGAACCCTAAAAAAAAAATGAAGCTGCTGGCTATAACAAATACACGCCCATACCACACACACACACATCTGTGCGTGTGTGTGCATTTATGTCGAGAATAAGAAGAAAGCAAAGTAGAACGACATAATCACGCTGTGGGAGAATTTCAAGTACCGGAAACAGTCAACCGCGACCCCACTACCTCCCCCAAAGAAGCCTGCAAGCTCCTCCTCGACACACACACACACACACACAAAATGGCAGTGCCCAAGTGTTGCCCAGGAGGGAAGCGTACTAAACGTGCTACCATATGAAAAATAAGATAATCAACATACATACCAATTGACATCGTAGTCAGAGCTTTCTCTCTCACGCGCACACAGGGTGTATAAAATAATCGTGAACAATAATTAAATTAAAGGTTGATATGTTACCATTACAATTGCTAGTCTATGGTTTGAAAAAATCGAACTGGGGCAAAAGACCGCCTCTCTCCTCCGGAAAAGTCTAGGTATTCAACCTTGCGCTCTTGGCACTTTCCTCTCTCAATAGCAGGTGCCCGAATTATGTCCCCAGGCTTAAACACTGGGAAGTTAGGCCTCTTTAGGGCAGCCTCTTCCCTCCGTTTCACACCCGCGTCTTTAGTTTTAAAAGGGGAGCCTTCACAATGTCTTCAGTGGGTCTGTGAAGGGGCTTAATCCGTATGTGTAATACTCTTTCATCGGTCATAATCTTACTTATGCACTTTCCTTCAGCCATTCCAAGTATAATGAGGTAGGGTTGTATTTCACTTGGGTTTTATGGTAAAGTAAAAAGGTAACAGTGTCTCTAGAATATTCTTAGATTCAGTTAGGGCTCCATTTACCTTTATCACAAGGTAAAATGTTAATAAAACTTTTCTTAAGAATATTCCTTATGATATTTTTTTAAACATTCTTGTTTTTTCATATTCATAATTTCTACGCTTGCTAATGTAAAACAACTTGGCTAGAGTAAATTATATATTGTATGCAACATCAAAAATTTCACGTTAAATTTTCTATAAAATCAGCAAGATTTCATTGAGAAAGAATAGTGTAAGTGTTACCTGAAAAATTTTAAATCTGTGAAAGATTAAATGGGCATAAGAAGCCAAATATATTAATAACTTTCAGCATTGGAAAGAACTTAAAATAAGTTTGATTTTCATTACTGATTTTAATTCAAAACTCCCATAATTAAGTAGGTTAACTAAGTTAATACGGAAGCATCTCAAACGTTACCACCCATGAATATTTAAATATTCCAATCGTAATTATAAGAATGAATGTGAAAAAATAATTAATTTCAAGCATTTCTCTAAGCTCTTGATTCGATTCCATGTTAATAATAAAGAAGTGACTGAATGATGTACAATTAAAATACAAAAAAGGACTAATCATTATCATTGTATACATGACATTATAAAAGTAAGTTTATTTAAGGTTAAACATGTTTCTTCTCTACAAACATTTTCAATAAACTGTGAATAAGTTTATTTTTATAAACACACGAGTGTCGTTCGAATTTTAGCTATTATATTTTAATTAAGAAGGAAATTGAAGTCACAATAACAATTTTCAATTTTGATTTTTAGTGGAGTGTCAACCACCAAAACTTAAGGAATTCACAACTTAAATTATAAATTTTTTAATTATAATTACATAATTAATTTTGTAAACCAATCAGTATATATTATGTATCGTATAATTTTTCATGGGTTGCAATTGTTTTATTTCTTTTAGTGAAAGATTTTTTTTTTATTTATTACATTTCTTATTCTCGTTTCTCCTTTTCATATTCACATCAATTTCTATATAATGTTTGATATTCACATCAGCTTTGACATATATATATATATACTATTGACCTGTAATTCATGTGGCTCCCTATCTATATTATTTATAATGAATTTTTAAGAATATGTAATATGTGTATTTAATACAAATGACGAGCACACACACATACAAATCAAACAAGGTTTTTGCATTATTAAAGCTTGTCACATTCTGCTTTCACAAAGGAGAGCCTTTCAAGAAGCCTATCATAAGATATCTGAAAGTTTTGCTGCATTACATTGCCAAGTACGCTAACTTCATCTTCCGCAATCCCCATAATAGCCAAGCACGCCACACTCCCCGTTTTATCAACTTGTATGAAATAGTTCTCCACTGGTAAACTCATTAATGCACCACCTCCAAACTTCAGCTCCATGCTTGGTATCTTTGATAGTACCTCCTCACCTATAATTAATCCCAGCTTTAATAATTAATTACTTATATAATTACTAGTTAAGTACGACAGAGACCGAAGTATGCATAGATACCTATATACACACACACACACACACACACACACACAACAAGTCTAAGTGTAAAACATATATCACTAGTTATTATATGTTTATGCTTGTACAATGCCAAGCTAGATACCCAAATGTATCTCTCTCTCTACACACACACACACACCACACATCCATCTGTATTTCTACATATATGCAAGAACTTTAGAATTGTATTAATAGATTAACTAACTATTAATTGATTATATTACCATATAGCTTCTTTTATATATGGAGAGAGAAATAAGGGCTACAAGGCTAAATATAATTAACGATTGATTATATACCTTATATACCTTGAAAGCAGAGGTCGACTCCCAAGCTAGAACCATCAAACCTTGATAAATTCACCAAACTAAGAAAGGAGCTCTTTATTTCGTTATATATATCCTGTGGGAGCATGGTGATCGTTGTCCCAGAATCAACAACTATATTTGTTGACTTTGTTGCTAGTGACATATTTCCAATAATAACTTCTTCAAGGCTACACATATTACAAACGCAGCTTATTTTATACACACGTAGACTAGACGTGTGTATACCTGGTGTATTTTTATATATATCTTAAAACAGATATATACCTTATTACGTAGAAGCTTGGGTATTTCTCTCTCGAGACGAACGGTGTGGATTGAACTTCATCTCCAATAAGCAGTGATTCTTCCCCAAATATAACTAAGCTCCTCATTAATGACATGAATTCCACGAGGCAATAAGAAAATTTGCCATGTGTGTATTTGTATAGTTGTGATGTAAGGGATAATGGGCCTTGTCCAAGTCCAACTATCCCAGCAAGACCATTGAATCCTTAATAAATAAGATTATATTAACAAGTTATTATATTAACGGAGTGTTAAACGTATAAATATACATGTGTATATAGATGTATACATATATAAATATACAGATGTGTATATGTACATAAAAACATACCTTGATTAGAAATGCCTGTTCCAATAACGACGTCCTTAAAGATGCCCTTAACTTTACTACCAGTTCGTTGTAACGTAACAGTTTCATAAGCGAGTTCCCCTTGTGTAACACCCATACCGTATCTATACGTGTAATTACAGCCCTCGAAGAAATCTAATAGGTGGCAAGAAGTAACCAGTTGCCTACAGTAGAAGCTCCCGCATGGAACTCTCCTATATGTGTATGACTTTTGAGGATCGAATATATCCCCTGTACAGTCCTGTATTATCATAAAATTAGTCTTTTATAAGTTTTATTACGTGTATATGTGCTATACATATCTATTGGTGTGTGTATTTGGAAAAGACAGAGAGAGAGACGTATGCATGTACGTATATATAAATGTACATGTATATGCATACCTCGACACATGTATGCGTGTGTCTACTTAACCAAACACAATGTACCTTGCATGGAGAGCTTTGAACCCAGACAAGGTCACTACCAGTGTCAAGTACAGCCTCAAATGTCCTCCCGGGAAAACCAACCCTTATCTGCATAACATAAGCTCTGGGGCCACTTGAAGGATATATTGCAGCTTGATAACTACCTGGATTACCTGTAGATATAATATAAATAGTTTTAATAATTAAGTAATAACATTATAGAATGATTAATTCTTTAATTAGAACTTTATATTAGACATTAAATTTTAGTTACCGAAGGATTTTGCACGAAATTTGCTCCAATTAACTGCACCAGGGAGCTGCTCACACGTAGAGAGATTGCTCCTCTTTGCATACAAATGCACACGAAGTCCTTCACATAACGAAACAAGTATGAGCATAATAAAACAATTATACAGGCACATTTTGATTTAAGAAAAAAATGTAAACATACCTTCAGTTTTTATATAAAGTTGTCATGTTTGGGTTTACCATTTTGTTTAGTGGTTCCAAATGCTCCTTTGCTAAATATGAGGCCTTAAAGTAACAAAGTTGTTAGTAGGTTATAATAATTAATTAATTTTATATATAGTAAAACCCTTTTATGTAAACTCTTTTCTCATTCATACTATATATATTATATATATAAAGACTTTCACAAATGAATTCACTTTTACTTTTATTTATTCAGTTTTCTTTTTCATTTTAAAAATAGAATTTATTTTACCTTGATTTTTATTTTGGGTTTTCCAGTTTGCTGGTTGGCTGTAGCTCTCCTAACTTTATGAACTCCTGTATAAAGTTATTAGAAACTATAATTAAGTATTAATATATGTGGTTCATGTACACATGCCATACACCATACATTGTACATACACATATGTCGTATGAACAATAAACTACAAACTAAACTATGTAACATACATAGTAACAACTTCGAAGGGGTTTGCATAGTAATGTCGGTGTGTTGTGTCACACCCTGGGGACTTAACCATATTCCCGAGCAGTAAAGGAGCAGCAACAGTGCTTCGCGTTACTGTACGCATATTAATCCTTCCCTCCAAATGTATCATTTTAATTAACTGACGAGCCGTCTAAAAGCACATCATTTAGAAGAAAAAAATTTATACACACACACATATTATTTTTATTTATTTATTTTTAATTTATTTATTAGTAAATAGTGTGTGTGTGTGTGATAAAGAATGCATAAATTGCCCGTACCTGTGGATTCAGCATGTCCATTTGTTCCACAAGGTTGTCCTGTGATTACAACGTTAATGTGAAGGTTTATAAAGGCATACACACTGTACACAGACAGCTTGCTTACTTACGTGGATATAACAGAACTGTATATTGGGATCATGTTTCGTAATTACAAATGAGAATACTACCGAGCTACTTTCACTATATATATATATATATATTATATATATATATATAGAGAGAGAGAGAGAGAGAGAGAGAGAGAGAGAGAGAGAGAGAGGAGTATATATTTGGAGTTATTATCATACATTTATATACCGCGCTCACACACACACACACACACACTACCTCGTGGATGCCAGGGTTTGTTGTACAATCCCCTAAGTCGCTGAACTAACTTATTTAAAAGCTCGGTGTTAACCGAGCCTTTATCCGTCAACCAAGGAAGAATCGGTACCGTAAACGTGTTTTCATCAATGTCCATCGATTCAGAAACATTCTCTGAAGAAATATTCTCCCTCTTATTTGTGAATTGTAGAAAGTAACGTCCAGAATGCGAGTGAGCGACAGCACGTACATGGTCGAAGGCATTAACCTGCAATTAAACACAGATGTAAAACATATATATATATATATATATATATATATATATATATATATAGAGAGAGAGAGAGAGAGAGAGAGAGAGAGAGAGAGAGAGAGAGAGAGAGAGAGAGAGAGAGAGAGAGAGAGAGAGAGAGAGAGAGAGAGAGAGAGAATACCCGTTTCACACGATTAGACATCTCAAGGGCTTCAATATATTGCTCAACCAGTGCCAGGTCCCAAGAATTCCCTGAAAAAGATATATTTATTAATGTAACAGTATATAAAAAATATAATAAATTACCAAAATAAGAAGTTCATGAGTCAATACATTATATCATAACAACAGCTATATAAGTATACCCATATAATCTAGAACGCATGTAAAAAGTGATAATAGTAATATGCATAGTACACACACATACCAGACAATCCCATGCACGCTGCAAGGTCTTTTATGCTAAGACCTTCTTCACCAACATTTTCTATTGCATGCATTGCTGTCTCCAAAATTTCTGGTAGGAACTCCCGTGTTTCAACTCCTTCATACTCCATTTCGTGACCTGTAAACAAATATACATATCTAATGCATAGACTCGTATATACACAAGAGTGTGTGTGCGCTTCTATATATATCTATATATATTGTGTGTGCGTGTGTATACACATTGACTATCATATATACGCGGCAATGCTATACCTTCAAGCCAGCCTGTAGACTTATCTGCATACGATGTCATATCTGCTTGTAACAGCTCCGGCACTGAGAAAGCTTGCCGCCTTATTAACGTTTCAATGCCTACAGAAAGCGACACACACACAGGGTTTAGGATATCTATATGCATTTATGTATAATATATATATTATACATGTTATATATATATATATATATGCATGCATGTATGCATTACCTGGGAATCCTCTTTCACGACGAGCAGCCTGGACAATCTTGTCGTCCTCGTTTTCAATCCTAGCTTTGACTGTACGGTCGAGATAGTCATCCATATCCGTTGATTTTCTCCTGATGGAGCATCCGACGGTCCTGGGTTCGTCACTTTCACCGATCCCATCCTAAAAAGTACAAAAATTGCGTATCGCAAGTTACATACAAATGCTACACACACTACATTCCAGCACATTTTGTTTGTTTGTTTGTTTGTGTGTGTGTGTGTGTGTGTGTGTGAGAGAGAGAGAGAGAGAGAGTCATTATGGGTGCATACATACACAAACATATGGTATCACATAGAAACAGACAAATAGTCTATCTATATCACACGCACGCACGCACACATACACACCTTGGGGAGTCGAGGTTCTAATGTAAGTTGTTCAGATGACACTCTCGCAAATAGATGCAGAAGCTGGCCACAGTTATCCTCAATGTCATATGGAACCCATCCTTGTTGTAAATCCTGCTTATGTCTCTCAAGCCACTCAGTCACTGTGGTAAATTCATCCGCAGTTATTGTGGGAAATCTACAACTTGATACTTTCTCATCGAAAGACGCTGATAGAATAAAAGATTGAGCACCTTCTCCCGAGTCCTTGAGGAAAACAGAATGTATGTTATAGAGAGAGAAGATAAAGAAATACAAACACACGCATATACACACTATATATGGCCTTACCACCATGTTCTTCTCCTTGAGGAAGTTAAAAGCAGCAAACACATCGGACTCCTTAAACTGGTGTAACCCATCCATGAAAGCCTTAGGCAGATGTACACTAAACTCATTAACCGATGAGTTTAAGAAAACCAGCTTGATAAACTCCACAGCATTAGCAGCCCCAATAGACTTGTGTACAGTCTCCTCAGCGGTGAGAATATTCAAAGAATCCGGCTTTTTAACCACCTTTTTTCTACTAGCTCTCTTTTTACCCGGGGTTTTTACTGCTGACTGTGCTTTACCACGCTGTAACTCTTCCGCTGCTTTTATAAGTTGTGAAGGCTCCACACTAGTCAATGTCTTATGTGTAGCAGCCGATACTTTGCTGTTTGTTCCAGATGGACGTTTGATGTGATTCCTATAGTATATAATGTTAGCCTCTATTTGTGTGTGTGTTTTCAAGTTCACCTGGCTAAGTTTTTGCAACGTATGGCTTCTTCAATGGCAGCAATAACATCGGGATCCTTGGGATTATCCCAGTAGAATCCTGCATACTGAGAAAGCTTCTCGGCCTCTTTGAATCCAGTCATATCACACGAGCTTGAATCAAACTCAATCTTTGTTAGTTCGTTTTGTTCCTCGAGCCTGTAAAAATATCGTATTTAGTAAAACATATACACTTGTGTGTGCGCGTGTGCTTGTGTATTATGTTGCATATAGAAGTTTATTAGTGTAGGTACCTGCAGTACTTCTCATAACGTGCAGATAATAGCGAAAAAAGGTTCATAATTGCTCTTTTGGTTGTAGGATCCTGTTATAATATTTTAACCTTTAAGTCAAGTGAAAAATATATTTTAACTACTTTTATACCATATAATTTTACCTGCTTGAGGATTTGTAATCTTCTTCTAGAGCAATTGTAAGGTGCTGGAAGATCTTCAGGACGACTCCACTTGACTGAAGGACCCATGAGAGCTCGTTGCCTTGCATATGCGAACAACAAAAGCCTAAATAAGGAGCACCTTGTTAGGTATTTGTAATATTACGAACTTAAAACTAAACATATACATACATATCTATTATCTAAATAGACAAGTATATTAGTGTGTCCACGCATACAGACTTCATAGAATATAACTAACTAAACAAACAGAGACAAACAAATGAGAAAGTACCTGTCTAAAGCATCTGTCCAGGGGAACCTCCGGGATCTAGTTGGCTGCAGTTTGACAACACTAATATGATTATCCTCTCCATCACCTTGATGGAATAAAAACATCCATGGTTAGGTGTATAATGTGTGTGGTGTATGTATGTACATACAGATATATGCGACAGATTTGGGATACTATATGAGTATTATTTGCATTCAAAATACACAGTGAACGTATGCGATGCATTAGTAGTCTATACGCATAGCTAGATATACGTTTATATGCACAAACACACTAAAATGCAATACCTTCATCTTCACTCCCTTCTTCATCCATGGTCTCAGTATGAGTTTTGGAGATTTCGTCTTGTACAGACTTTGTTTCCACTTGTGCGGCTGTGCTCGTGAAGGCTTCCATAAAACCCGTCTCCTTCAGTGACTCTAGACGTGCTCTGCGATTCTTGTCGTAAGAAAACCGTAAAACCTGCTCATACAACAGTTATTGAGTTATGTGCATGTTTGCTCTAAGGTAATGTCTGTGTCAGCATCCCACACACACACACACGCACCTGCTCAAGGGTGAGGTTCAACTCCTTAGCAAGTTGTGCACATTCTGTAACAGACATACGTTTTGATGGACCGCCTTGGTTAATTCTCTTAAGAAGCTCACTACGCTGCTCCATTGTCATTATCCTTAACTGTGTCCATGATCTCATACCAAACATCTAAAATAACCAGTTAAATAAACACAGAGCATAGACAATATGTAGTAATCGTACACAGTATCTTAACCAAGTTATGTGGAGACTTTTCATTCTATACAAATATAAAATACGTATACATACCTCAGGGACTTTGGACCCTGGAAACGCAACACGGGCAACAGAAGTCTCGGCACCAGCAAAGAAATACTCAAGATATTGCCAATAATCCTCCAGACCCTCCTTCGAAGAAATGTTAAAGCGGTAAACCTGAAAAGAGAATGCAAAACGAATATACAGTATACATGGTATATAGAATCTCTCTCTCTCTCTAACCTTGAAGTTGGTGGACTTGAGAACCCTAGGGAGCGATTGAACAGAAGCGGAGGCTCTTCAACGAGGAGCTGCTCTTCAAGTGCATATGTTAATGTTGCCTCTGTTAATGAAAGACTTCCTGTTTGGACTTGTGAAGACACCGGGCCGTGACCATAGTCTATAGCAAACCTGACAAGCTTATAATATTAAAAGTACCCAAGTTAGATTCGTGGAGCCACACATACATGTATATTTTACATAATAACACAAATGGATATAGTATGAAAGTTTTACATTGTCATAATAACACACAAGGCAGACGTGCACACACACGCACGTCTTGATGAGCTTACTTTCAAACGACGAAGAACGTCTACAAGCCATGCAAGCCGATTACCGGCACCTGACTCGAGAAGAATGTCCTGCTGGGCCTGTGGAAGCTCGCCAAGAAGTGTACCTTAGTAAACAGCATAGGTTTAGTACGAACAAAATACACACCCTTGTATATAGTATATGGTTTATAGTTATAGCATAGCTTACTATATAGAACTTCTAATGCAAACAAGTCTTAACATACAAAACACACACTTACACGCACACACCTACCCCACCACAGACATACACAACACAACACAACCTCGTTTACAGTGTTCTGCAAGCTTGGGAATAGGAGTCCTGGATCCAACCACTTGAAGAAAGAGCTCCAGGGGCATCGTTTGCAGGCGTCCATCAATGTAAATATTCTATACCCATTCCCAATCCCTGGCTGTTAGTGTATCCCCATAGAAAGTGGTGTAGCAGTCGAACACGCACCATCTTTGCAGGGATGTATCCATATTCTTGTAGCAACACCGGCTTCTTGCCTGTAATTTGTCTACTCATATGTATATTATGAACGTACATACATTCGGATATATATATAAGTCTCATGACAAGTCCCATGATATGATAACATGAGACAGTACTTATACGATGTACATACATACATACATATATATGCAGTTGGAGCCACACGCACGCACGCCCGCACACACACACCTGAACTTCTTGAAGTCTCAGATGCCTTCTGGTTGTCGAGCTTCATTCTCTTGACAGGGGTGAACGGCATAGCTTGAGTATTCTGCACGTATTTCTGATTGCTCTGCTGCCTGCAATCGACCTCAAACTTGCGTATCCTGTCATGTATCCTGCTAATTAGCTCTATGTCGACCTCCATAGTGGGCAGCAATATGACGTCCGCCTTCCTCTTACGTCCACAGTTCGTGGTTCCTGGTATCTCAAGAGTTACACACTTACACTTGCCTTCAGATTGTATCTTATCTAGAGTTCTAATTAGTGTCTTCCTGTCCATCATGGTCTTCTTTGGGTTTATGCTCTCCAGCCATCTGTGGAGCTCCGCTCTAACAAGGAACTTCTCCTCCTGGTGTGTTTGCATACATCAGGGTGTGTATAGATACGTATATCTATGTATGTGTATGGGTGTGTTTGTATGAAATTACAATTATACATTCATACACATTTATACACATACCTATGTGTGTGTACGTGTGCTTTGGTGTGTTCTCTATTGCATATGTATGCAATGTACAAGGATACAATACACATATGAATGGACAGATAAGCAACACACCATATGAAATATACTCACATTAAGCCTGGTAAGAACGTGCTTTTCTCGTTGAATACTTGTCGTTGTGACGCTAAGACAAGGATATGATTGGCCTTTCCTAAACATTGCAGCTGGAGGAAATGAAGAAGCAGCTGGAGTCGACGGCTCTAATGTTTCCTTGTGCCGGGCTGAAGGACTTAGAGCACCTTTAAACAGTGTAAAATATAGACATGTTATATATAATAATATACAAGCATCATATAGTTATTATATGTCTGGCATAAAATAATATGATATATACAGATCATATGAATACCTTGGTCTTGGGTTTCACATTTGAACATGGAGTCAGCTCAGGCCGTGTGTCGTTTGCCGGGCCGGAATCATCAAATTTCCGTTTCCGATTGGAAGTTTTCAGGCGGTAAACCGTTGATCGCTTGTGGTTCTCGGACTCAAAGAGGACACCATTGTTGACTGTCATGCTCTGAATACGGTAATAGTTCCGTTTGTTGTTTAGCCCAATCCTCCTCCAAAGCTGCATTAATTAAGTTATTAGCTACACATCATTATACACCCATATGTGTTTTATAGATGTGTGTAATAATTTGTGTAACAGCTACCATATATGTACTTCATAACTACAGTGTAGAAAAATATAAGCTACGTATTTGATGTTGTGTGGGTGTGTGTGTGTGTGTGAGAGAGAGAGAGAGAGAGGTTTTAATTAGATTTTCTAGTCCAAAACTGCAGCGTATACTTAACAGAAACTATTATCTATGACAAATACATTAACATGATATTATTTGGTCTGTTTGTTGTAACGTATACCTTGCAAATTCAAATAGAACACACAAACACATATTTTTAATAAAAATCAATTACACACATATATCGCACTTAGATCTACATATACCTATCTATATCTATCTATCTATAACTTTATAATACATGTATGTGTCTACAAATATGCCGTGTGTGTACATGTAAATACACATGTACTGTATACACATGTATATCGTACTACATATTTCTATCAATAACTATCGTATTTCTAATAATGTAAATAAATAGTTTACCTCCATCATTGTTAAACCCTCTTCCCCTACATCATCAATCATGTTGTATATTTGCTGGTCAACCGAGAGATCAACAAGCTGTTCAGTTATTTGACCACGCTTGGGACGCTTAAGCTCAGTTTCAACGTCCCCTGCAGGCTGTTCGAGCTCACTAAAAGGCTTCAACAGTTGCAAACACGGCTTTTCCTGTCATGTAAATATGATAGATGTTTGTGTATGTATCTTACAACCTCATGCGCGCGCGCGCGCGAGCGTGTGTGCGTGCGTGCGTGTGTGTGTGTGTGTGAGAGAGAGAGAGATGTGCATTATATATTCAAACAAGTTTATATATTACAGCACACAGCCATGTATGTGTAAGTTATTAATTAGATGTGTGTAAATGGTATGTCTCAGTATGTATACACATGTATATAGAGTTACCCTGCGGCCAACTTTTGCTTTGAGGCTAGTAACATAGCCACCTTCTTCTAATCGTTTAACGATCTGGTAGAGATTATAAACACAATAAATCCTTAATGATATACATAATCAAATATCACTTACTCGTCGCCATGCTCGATGTCCAGGAGCCATCCTATAACCTAGGCTCAACTTCAGATCCGAAACCACAAGAACCTTCAAAAAAAAAAAAAAAACAGATTAATTATCATATATATAAGGATACAGACTCATGATATAATATAGTTGTCTATCATTTTAGATCTCAGCTTTTCACATACACACACAGAGAGAGAACCTTTCCCTCCGCTTGCTGAAGTTTGTCACAAATGGCTTTCATAGCAGGAACATCATCGTTGATAGTCAGCTGCTTTCCACCACCTGCATATATCACATTACCTAAGTGTCTGTGTGTGTATGTGCGTGAATGCCTGGTCAGTGGGTTACTTGTTGCGCCGTTCTAGGAACACATAGCACACAGGACAGTCCTCATTATATATGCTGTTCTAATGTTTATACAGTCTAAACATTTGTAAACATGTATATCTTTATGTATATACACATGTTTGGCATATACGTGTGCATAACGATACTTACACTAGCGTTCCTGCTTACGTACTTCTGTCTATAGAGATACATATTCTGTGTATACACAACGCACCTGTGTCGTCGGGTTCGTCTGCAGTACTGGAGATCTCGAGGCGTTGGTGAGAGTTCAAAGATGTCAAATGTCGTGCATATCTACTAAGATGAACTAAGTTGGTGCTGACAATGGGAGTGTTCTTGTTGTTACTACGTATAAGGGTTGATTTCCTGGCTATAAGCCCTCTGCATTCGAGGCTCCTTAGTATGTAAAACAGCTTGTTTCCTTCCACTTTGAACTCCTTACCAAGCTCGTTTTGTGTCACACCTTTAGTCCTGTTAACAACACAAACCAATTAGATATATACATACATGCTATTTTATATAGATTATTGATACATGTGTTGATAGTATAATTACATTGTATAACACATATATGTCTAAAGATGCTAATTTCTGCGCGCGCACGGGCCATGTGTCTTAAGACAAATATATATGCAGCTTCACATCTATCTATATGTCCAGATATAGATAGAATATATGTCTATACATATTTGTGTGTATGAGTGTCTATAAATATAATTCTCGTGTGACAACACATACATTATGCACATGACATGCATATCATGTATGTGTATGTATGACACCATACACAAAAACTGACATATGCACACACACACACACACACCGAGCAGTCGCAAGACGTTCAAGGATGGCAAGTTGGATCTGAGAAGGCTGAGTATCAGCATGACGGATGTCATGCAATCCCATGCAGCCATCTCTAAGCTCCTGTGATGCAATCATTATAACTCCGTTCTTCTGTGCATTTTCAAAGGAGCTAATAACTGCAAGATCACATGGTTCCCCATTAGAGTCGTTTATGCTTAACCCAGGGACTTGTAACAAGCTCCTCCATAGCTGCTGCTTCATATGATCATCCATGTAATACGTATCGTGATTGCATTGTAATAGTAACCATAGCTTTGCAACATCACAACCTATAAAGAAACCATACGCTATTTTAGTACACGGATCACACACACACACAATAATATGGCTTAATATCCATGTAAAAAAAGAAAAATATCTTATTACAGATCGATAGATGTATACTACATGTATATACACAAATAACATTTATATGTATATGACACACATACAGGTATAAGAAGATGAATATTACTAGAAATATTTATAACATATGTTCACGAGTATATGTGTATATTACTAGCACCCATATAGATATAGCTGTAATATATTTAATTTCATCAAAAGCCGAAAAATGAAAAAAAACCAGAAAAATTAAATTCAGAATAATAAAAGGGGGAAATCAGGGAAAATACGAGATTACAGTGAGAGATATATGATATAGTTTAATGCAAATCATATATAAATCGCACCTTGAGGTCCTTCGGCGGCGATCTCCTCGAGCGCCTTCACCGCCAGCCTCTCCATATGCCTGCCCTAAAACCAATTATGATTTTTTGTTGCTATTTCAAAAGCGAATATTCCTTATAATTAATTAAACAAAGTTTAAAGTATCCTTAAGTATTGATTAAAATTTTAAAAATAAATATTTTTAGTATTGTCTTAAGGTTTATAAAAGTAATACTTCATTAAATATACCATATCGTTATAAATACATAATTCATAATTTAAATGTAATATTTTTAATTTAATTTTAATGTAGTTGAGCTTTGTATTTAAATGTATAAACTAGTTATAACTCTAAGATAAACCTAGAAACTATTTATTTATAAACATTAAAGTATATTGTTATTATTTATAACTACATCAATAACTATTAATAAAATAATTATTTGAAGTATAAAAAACTATTTATAAAAAATAAAAGTTTTAAGCCAAATGTATATTATTATAATGTTCATACTTAACAAATAGAATATAATTAATTATAAGATTATGGTAAAAATTTATAAAATTGTTTTTTTTTTAAAGTTAAATAAAACAAAGATATTCACAAATCAAAATATTTGATATAGTAATAAATAAGAGCAAATAAAACATAAACTATTAGCTAAAAATATGAATATTTATGTATACATGCATGAATATATAAATATATTTCATAATATATAAAAAGCATATTATGCATGCATATATTCAATTGATAATATAATTTATAATAATTAAAATTTTAATTTAAAAATTATAAATATATTAAAGACTAATGAAGTCTACATATATACATATATATTTCTAAATATGCATTTAAATTTGTGAACTTTCATTTTAAATAAATTAATATATATTTACTAAATCCATAGAGATTACATTAGATATATTAATTATAAATTATAATGAATAAAATTAATTTTCTTATAAACTAATTATAACTATTAAAACACGTATGATTTACATGCATACACATGTATAAAGGAATCAAAGTTTATTAAGAACCCTAAGTATATATAACTGCAAACCATGTATGTTTTTATATTTTATTTCTTATAAATAATCTTAATATTTTGATATATTACAAGTTTGTACAACTAACACATATATACATACATACATACATACGTGGCGGGACGTCATTTACCCTAATTAGGGTTCTGCGATTTATATTTAACCAATTTGAAAAATTCAATCAAAACTAAATAAACCCTAATAGGTCAACCATGGCGCTCGCCCCTGGTATTGCGGCTCAAGTGGACTATCTTCTTCGTCATTCTCCTCTACCCATTGAGGTAAAAGCTATGAATTTATGTATTCTCCACAATACATATGTATATATTTCATATTATCAGGTAGACGGCTTTCAAAAGGGCCATGAATCCTACACCATCTCAGACCGTTTTTGCATACACATTCCTTGCTTCCTCGATTCCGTTAAATGTAAGTCACACAGATACACAATATACGATATTGATTTACTACACACACACACGCACACACAGATATATATATATATATATATATATATATATTATATAATTATTATATATATGTGTGTGTGTGTGTTGTGTGTGTGTGTGTGTGGTGTGTGTGTTGTGTGTGTGTGTGTGTGTGTGTGTGAGCGAGACACACACACACACACACACACACACACATTTGAATTCACTTTTTTATTTGTTTTTACAGGGGAAGTGGTATACAATCATCAAAATCCATATTGGCCGCTGATTAATATTTGGTGCAAATGACTCTGGGTTCGAACCGCTTACAAATAAAACCATTTGTGGAATTTTAAAAGACTGGAATGCTAAAGATCCTTCCAGGCTTTCCGCTTAATCGTTGAATTACGGTAAGACACTCACTAATCTCTCTCTCTCTCTGAGCACGCGCACGCACGCTTAATTATAGACGTGCCTATATGTTTACATATGCATGTACGTAACACATCTGAAACGCTATGCATACATAAACTTTTTATTTATTATTGTTAACAGAGGAGAATATTTACGGTATCAGCGTAAACGTGTCAAGGAGATAAATGATTCTCGTTTGCACTTCGAGTTTGATACAATGAACGATGTTGAGGTAACCCTGTTTGCTAAATTATATCTGTTATATACATATTATATATGATACTTTATTTACTATTGGCTATTATAGTAAAAATAATATAGCATTAACTTCATTTAAATGTACAGGTCTTGAGATGGGATTAATCTCAGAAGCTGATAATGTAAGTAATTTCTATTTATTATATCTGCACCGTAGATGTCAAGTCGTTTATATTTACTTGTATAAATACAGTACTTGTGTGTGTTGCAGGCCTCACAAGTAATTTTTTTCCATTCCCTTGAATGGGGTCGATCTTTCTAAGTTAACGGAGCCTTGTGGAATATCCTGGAACACGGTTTTCTGTTGCAAGTAAGCTATATATTGTGTGTATGTTTTCGGGCGTGCGTGTCTTTACATAAAATCGTTAAAGAAAGGAAGTTTAATGAAGAGACGTGTATATATCGTTTGACATTTCACAAAGTATAAAGAAAGCGACATAGTATATATAAATTTACGTAGATATATAAGTATTACTTATGTTATTGATTGATATATTGTATAAAAGGTGAAATTTCCAATACGTCGTGACTATATTCCATCTCCTCTGATGAAGCTTCACACACCTAACACACTCAAGGACGTGTTCAGTGTTGAAGATATCAGACTTCCTGCATGGAGTGATAATATGTAGCTTTAAATACGTAAATTTTATTATATATTTATGTATGTGTGTGTATGCATATGTGCGTGTTTATGCATGTGTGTTTCCTATAACATTGATTATTGTCAAACACCACATGTTGAATCTTCTGTCTAGGTGCCTGATGGAGTATATTCCCAAGTTGCAGGTATATTGGAATCGCAAGTAAGAATCTAAAATTTTATATACATTTTTGCTATATTATGTACTTTATGTACTTTATTTATTGTTTTCATTATTGGTTTTTATTCAGGTATATGATGCAAAATTGTCTTTATCTCTTAGGAGAAGTTCATAGAAGCATTAGCACCTGTTTTGGAAGACCTCTCGAGGCAGAAACTGTTAAGTAGATTTGCCTATATATAGTCATTATGTATCTTCTCAAACATGAGAGAGAGAGAGAGATTATTAACCGGCGTTTTACTTGGTTCTTGCAGGTATACTATAAGATGGTGACTGTCTTAGCTTCACATGGAACTTTTACATTCCTGGTATATGTATTAATACATTACGTTGTAATTATAAGTTATATTGAACGCTGCTAAAATAGTTATAATTTCAGGTCCATATTTCTTTACCTGTGCAGTTTCCGAAGCTGCAGCCGACCCTAGCACTGCAAAGCACGCAGGTACATCTCTCTCATATGCATGTGTACACATATATAGCTACTTGCACATTTATTATAAATACATTCATAGTATACCGCAGATAGAACTGTGCATGGGGACATACAGATTCTCTTGGATATTTGTGTCATATATATATGTCAGTATATACAATTTCGGGGGGGGAGAGATGACAGACACACACACACACACTTATATATAGATCCACGGTACTGTGTTCTATGTATCAATACACGGAGACACACAGTGTAATATTGATGGAGATTATGTTTTGTGCAGCATGATATGCAAAACCGCCCGATTCTAAAGCATACCGATGGTTTCCCGTGGAGTCTCGGTGGGATCCCAGAAGAGATGGTTTCTCGCATATGGTACGCGCGGGTGTGTATGGTGCGTGTGTGCGTGGACGTATATATGCAAATATCATATCTGTTTCTTTGTAATTTTCAGTGACTTTATCGCTGATGAGAAAACTATTGGTACTTTTAAAAGTTATTGCTACGAGAAGTTGAATTAAATTGAGATTATTAACATTTGTAGTTGATATTATTAAAGAATGCTTGTGTTATATTTAGTATATCCTACCAGATCGTAAGGTATATTCGACATACATGTATGTACATGTGTATATTGAGCTTGTCACACACACAAGGCATGAATATTATGTTAGTGCGCATTTTTATTATACTCACTTTGTGCGTGCGTGTGTGTGTGTGTGTGTGTGGTGCGTAAAAAAACTAAAATTATATTTCTATAGAAAATAATATGTATAGATTTTTATTAAATGCTAACATTTATACGAGCAAATTTCCATTTGGCAGTAATTAAGCGCGTAATCATGCACTCTGTTTAGGGCTCCTCTGTTATCTAGGGCTTTAGTAGGGTTTTGGAGAGCAATGGCGCTTGCGAGGACGCAGACGATGAATGTGGTAGCGAAGGCGCTGCAGAGGAGCAGGGTGAAGAAGAAGATGGACGCCGAGCCCACCACATTCGTCCCCAAGGAGCGCGGCTCCCTTCTTCTGGTTGCCAAGGTAGAAGCTCCCCCTACAATCCCCTACAATCCCGACGAGCCCACAGGTTCCGTTGGGAAAGATGTGGAGTTACTAGAATGCCAGGGATGTGAGGCATCCACTTCCGCACTGCAGGTACATTTTCAATATATTTGTGCCCACAATGCGCATTATGTGTTATGATGCTGATCGGTGAACTCTCTCTCTCTCTCTCTCTCTCTCTCTCTCTCTCTCTCTCTCTCTATATATATATATATATATAGAGAGAGAGAGAGAGAGAGAGAGAGAGAGAGAGAGAGAGAGATTATTTTGACATATGTTATACAGCCCCATTAATTAAAACTTGATTAAATACTAAAAAATGTGTTTAAGAAAATTTATATATATCAAATCATGTATATAGTATGATTAAAGGAGGGGGCTGTATAACAGACCCAGGTCCTTGAGAGGACCAGGACCTTGGCTGACCAAGGACCCCAGACTTCCACCCACTTATAAGAACTCTATGTGTACATGGATATTTTGTTTTATTCATTATAGATTAATATGTAAAATACATATAGAACGTTTATGTAAGCCATATTAATCTTTTTAGACTGTTTATTTCTTTGTTTAAAAAGAGTCTGGCATATCACTCTATGTACTGTCCTGCCTTACCATCATTACTTATACTATATATATGTGTGTGTGTGTGTATTTGCATATACAACATTTTAATCAATGCAGGGAATGCTGGATTATTGTATGAAATTTAAGACCGTAGCGGACCTTCGCAGGGTACATAACCACATCGTGCATACGGAGAGATGCACCCGGATGTTAGGGAATATGCTGGTCAAAGCGTATGGAGTCTGTGGTCTTCCTGAGGAGTCCGTATCGGTTTTCATGGGAATGAGGAAAAAGAACATAGATGGATGGATGGCTACGATTCAAGCCATGACCGAAAATGGACGGCATTTAGAAGCCTTTAATATCTTCAGACAGATGATACAAGATGGCAAGGAGCCGACTCCTTGGATTTATGTTCAGGTACGTAACTGTATTTATAAGTATACATGTGCAGACGCGTGCGCGCACACACATATATTATATACGTATGTATGTATGTACATGTAAATGTATGGATGATTACGATAAGTATTAGTTACACATGGTGTATAATATGTGAGTACAGTATAACTTACATTATAATTATATTGTATATACACCTCTGTAATGATAGTAATATATCAGGTTCTCAAATCATGCGTGGGTATTCAAGAAGCAAAATTAGTACATTCATGTGCAAGTAACTCCAGATGGCATAACGACATATCAGTACTTAATCAGTTAATAGAAACGTATGGTAATGTGGGAGCGATTAACGAAGCAATTAAGATATTTAAGAAGGCTAATCGCGCTACTAAGCTTACGACGTGGAAGTCGGTTATTGGTGTGAATGCTAAAGCTGGACATTCACAAGCAGTACTTAAACTATTTTTCAAGTTAGATCTTACTCGGCGAAAGATTTTTGACGAAAGGTGTGTGTGCGCGCGCGCGTGTGTATATGCATGTGTGTGTGTGTGTGTATGGGACGGAGATTGATATATGTATCGTCACTGTGTGTGCGTGTGTGCTTGCTAGTATTTGTGTTTCCATAGTCACTCTCACACACACACTGCGTTAATGACTCCTTTTAAATTATTTTAGTATATTCCATGATGCTGTTGGTGCTTGCGAGAGTCTCGAAGATACAAGAGCTGTACACGGACACTTGGCTTTCCATGGCATCGACACAAACAAAGTCTCTCTCTCTCTCTCTCACACACACACACACACGCACACAAAATTATGTTATGTGTTTAATTCTATGCAGAGAATTGCCGACTTGTTATTCAGAAAATACGTCAAGCTCCGGAGTGTCGATGATGCTAGGATGGTTTTTGACAGCCTCCAGAACGAGGTATTTGCACACACCATAATATAAATTATTTATTTTCTGTATAGGATGCTATAATGTATACATATAATCAAGTATATACGTTATAATGTATTTGTTTGAATGTTCTAAGGTAACTAATAATGAATAATAACTTCCTGAGTAATCTAAGGTTTAAGATATTAAACTTCTTTTTATATATCTATAATCATTTATAGGATATACTATGGATGTATATACATGTTTTCTTATATAAGTACATATGCTTCATATATATACACACACACACACACATATAGACACACACGCACAAACACACGAGCATTTAATTTATGTGTGTGTTTTTTCTGCAGTTGCAATGGTGGGAGGTAATGGTGGGGGCATATGCAAGGGAAGGTGATACAAAGAATGTGGAGAATCTGTTAAGGTGGATGGATTTCAACGGGATTAAATGCATTCACTCGTCAAGAAGTCAAATTATCGACACATTGCATGAAGCTGCAAGCGACTCTTCAGATGAAGATGTGCAATTTGCTCAGTTGTGACACAAACTACTCAGGTCCTCTCTCCCTCTCCCTCTCTATATATACACATCGTGTGTGTGTGTTGTTTGTGTTTGTGCGCGTACGTGTGTGTGTGTGGCACACAACTCCAGGGATGAGTTCTCGAGTGAAGGTTAGCACACACAGCACGCAGATGTGTATATACAGACATACATATGTACAAATGCATATGTTGAGCATTAACATAATACGACGTGTTTTATATTCTTTTATTTTACAATCTCTTTCCCTGCAAGGTTCTAATAGAGCACGCACGCAGATTTTATCTTATAAATTTCATGTCTACACTTAACATATGTATATAAAGGTGTGTTAAGTTGTAATTAATATCTAACTAGGATTCGCTTTATGTGTGTGTGTGTGTGTGTGTGTGTGTACCTATACATACTAGCCTGAGTTTTAAAATATATATACGTCTTTTTCTTTGTGTGTGTGTATGCGGACATATACAGACACATACATATGCATACTAACCACATTCATGGTTAATGCCCAAATTATTTACCAAAGCAATAATTGCAGATAATGTTGCTCTCATATATCAAAGCTTGCATGATCCAACCTGTCTCATACGCTTGGGAATTTATATAATTATCACTCTATATTTATATGTATCACGCGTTCTAAATGTATCCGAGTGTTTTTAACCAGATTTTAGTTATATATATATGTTATGTGTATACATTTGATATATTTATCAAGCGTGCATATATGTATACATGAGCGTGTGTGTTTGTATGGGTTGGCTTCATAAAACCTGCCATCTGATAATCTCAGTTTATATTTATTATACTTTGATATTAAATCATACCTTTCTTCACACGCGCACACACAAGGGATAATTAAACTACATGGCACATACGTTAAGAGATAATCTAGTTTCATTTACTACGAGTTAGACAACTATGAATATGTGTGTACTGAGTATGTGTATTGAATATTGCGTTTTTATAATTAAGTAAAAATATATACCTTGTGAAACTTTGAAATTAAACATATTTTTAAAAATCACTCATTTTATTATATATATGTTATGAATTAAATATATATTTTTAATTAACTATTATTATTTTAGAGTCAAAATACAATGATTAAAATTTTCATAAATTTAAAATTTCAGAGGGGTATATATGCAAATATAAATTTTTATATTTGCATATATACCTCCTCTGAAAATTTGTAAGGGTTATTCTATGCCACATATACCACTGTATATTCTGTGTGTATGTATGTGAGTGTCATATGTCACTATGATTCTTCTTTAAATGAGTATCAGATATATCTCAACAGCATATAAGAACTAATAACTTGGTTTACACAAATAAAATATACCTTAAAATTATACACATACCTGAAAGTGGTGCAAATCAACGAAAGCCTAAAAGAAAGTTAAACAAAGTTAATGTTAGTAAAATCAAGCGATTAATTAAAAGAGTATAATACAAAACTTGAACTAATACAGGATACTGACAACGGTCGTATAAATAAGCCCATGTGTTTTGCACGGTCCTAACAAAATCTGAGAGACCAGATATAATAAATCTTAAATCTCAAAACTTGGATCGAACCTGGACATGTTGTTGTTAAACAGATCGTCTCCTCTTTGAACGCTTGCTCTTATTTGGAGGAGACGACCCTTTACCCACAGTCCCATTTGCACTACTGGCATATAATTCCTCCAGGGAATCCTGTAAGTATAATATGCACACACTCAGTATCACTACGAGAGAGAGAGAGAGAGTACCTTAACAGATTCTGTATCATTGTCATCTTCATCTGATACACCATCCTCATCACTATCTTCTGCCTCTTCATTCTCAGTTTCCCCATTTGCCGCTTTTGCAGCAGCCGACCTTGCTTTATCTGCTTTTCTTTTTATTTCTGCTTCCTTTAATTGCTTGAACCTAGTAAAAGAAGATTAAACTTAAGTGCGTGCGTGCGTGCGTGCGTGCGTGAGTCCATGCGCGTGTGTGTTACGCGAGTCCCAATATCTATCTATCTATCTATACACACATCTTATGTACAACTAATGTTATATTGAAACCAAAACTTGCGGAGTAAATGCGACATACCAACATCACAGTTCATATGTCTATATAAAGAATCAAGTATACGCATTACCTTTCACCACGACGTGCTTCCCTCGATTGTGCGCTTGTAGATGTAACTGCAGGTGGACTAGGAGCAGCCGGAGCAGTCGGAGGTGGAGTAGAACGTTTAGCTTGACCAGCAGAAATTATATCACCACCTCCAGAACTGACAACAGGTTTTGCTCCTCCAAGCTTTCGCAACCACACTTGTTGCCCAGTACTCAAAATATTATTGGTTAACCTGAAGTAATAATATGATTAATGCACACGTATGTGTATATCTACAACTAAATACACACTCTACATACCAATAAAGACTGAGCCCTGAAGGAACTGAAAGAGAAAAATAACCGATCATAAGGGGAAGAAACTTCAAGATGAGTTGAGCATTCTTTTGACTTGGATCCGTCTAGAAACAGAAATTTAATCATGTAATCATGCTCAATGGCAAAACTTAAACATAATTACCTGAGGAGGTTGCATCAGCTGCATCGACACGTATTGTGATGCAATTAACAAAACCGGAAGCACCAAATATGCTACAGTATCAGACCATCCTAAAGGAGGATGCCCATCCTAGTAAACAAAAAATTCATGTATACTGTGTGTGTGTATGTGTGTGAGAGAGAGAGATACTAACCACAAAAGGGAACAGCCATGAAACACCACTCCCGCTTTGACGGGCAGCTATAGTCGTTGGGCCAGCTAGAGAGGGTATCCAGAAGAAACTTTCATTCAAGAGACCCTGAACAACGGGGGAAATTTTAAAACTTAACAAAACTTTATAACACTATATACCTATTTATGTACGTTAGGAATGTGGTGACAGATAATCAAACATACCTCATTTGCAACATTTGAAAGTGCTCTATAAAGACCAATCCAAACAGGCAAAGTTGCAAGAGTCGGTAAACATCCTGTGAAAGGGCATTCAATTAGCCGCTATGCCATAAACGAGTGCATTTTTACCTGCAAGTGGATTCACTCCAGCTTGTTTATATAAACGTGCGGTCTCCAGCTGTATACGTTCCTGCAAGCCAAGCATTCTGTGTTAAGTGATAAGTTTAAACAAGTAAAAGCAATTTAAGTAGAAATACCTGGTCGCCCGCATACCGTTGCTGGATAGCTTTTATCTTGGGCTGCAAATTTTGCATAGATATGGTTGACTCTACCTGAAATCAAAATGCTTTAGTACGGCTATACATAGCCACACATGTTTATGTTTGTGCGTGCGTGCGTGTGTGACAATTACGGGTGGCTTCTTATGAAGGTAATAATTACATAAGTTAAGGAATGTTCGAACATAATCGTATAGATTCTTTATATTGTCCTACATAAGAAAAAGAAAAAAAATGAACAGATCGAAAATTGTTCCAAATAAAAGGGAAATGGAAGAATCTCTCTCTAGATGTACATGTACCTGTGATTTTGTTAATGGGAAAGTGACAGCCTTAACAAGCACCGTAAGCAATATAATGGCAAAACCATATGCATATGGTACTTTCAACGTTGTCAATCCATCCTTCAAAATCTGCCAACAAATAAAACCACAAATATCACTCAATAAGCCAATGCTAGAAATATACATAAGACATATACCCGTCCTTAAATCACAAGCTCTCGCTCTCTCTCTCTCTCTCACACACACACACGCGCACAAACCTTTAAAACAACTTCCATGACGTTTGTGACCCCTGTAAACCAGTCATTTTGCTGAGCCTGTTTTACAGTTTCTGCGGTACCATCTGTGACAGTATCCGTGGCAACAGCGGCATCTGCGACAGTGTACAGCCAGCCTTCAACTCGTGACAATGCATTCTGCACTGTGTCCGGCGCTTGCGAGAGGAACTCTAGTGCTGTATCCAAGTCTTCAGGCTCACCTAGATGGGCACTCACTAGGAGACGAAGCGCTCTGCGGCTCTTTGATCGGCTCACACGTATTGCTCCAAAGAAGGCGTCTCCGTGATGGATTTGAGCCCCGAGAAAGGAACTTCTGCAAAAACTTTCACTTTTCACAAGAACAACACGAACGTATGCATAAGAATGAAAATACATGAAATTGAGCTCCAGGAATCAATGAAATTGGGTCCTAAAGAAGCAGCTTTCCGCAAAAATAGCATAAATTCAGCTCTAGATTTTCAGACATCAGTAAAACAAGCTCTAAAAATAAGAATCGATAATGCCAAGAAGATACATGTCCATAGAAGGTGGAAAATCGATACTTTAGCAAGAATAGGTAAAATCGGACTCCAAAGAAGCAGAATTCTTGCATGAAATAGCGAGAAATCGATTAAACGAGATAGCGTAGTTTTCAAGCAGAAAAAATGCAACCGAATATTGGACTCTAGCAACCGATTTTTGCAAGACAGAGAACAATCATACCTATTGCCACCGCTTCTCCTAGCGCCGCGAACTGGAAGAGACGGAGCTGCGAGCGCCGTAGTAGACGCCATGACGAGGGTTCTTCACCGCTCTATACACATACTATGCAATTTAGGTCAATCCGTGAAGCCCTAACACACTGAGATTTTTCGGATTTTGTAATTTTCTTCACCGCCGGATTCGAACCTCGCTGTCGCATCGGCCATGGCCAAAAATGAAATGAGTACGGTGAATGTGATGAGAAGCGTGTGGCAAGGAATGGCCACCTTATCGCCAAATGGACGGCTCAGAATACTGATGGCTTGCATTTGATCGCGGGTAAACTTCATTCAAATAAGTAAGGAACAGCCACAAACTGCTTGGGTCCGAATACGTAGCCTAATGGCCTCGGCCATTGCTTCATCGTCCGCAGGTGTAAATTTTGCAAAGGTAATAATATTTCTAATACAATGTATTTATATTTATATATTTATACACATTTTTCATATAATTATATAACAAGCAGAGGATGGAGCTTGCCGAGTTTTCCGGCTTAAGATCGTCGTCAGTTCCATTTGCTTCAGCCAGAGAGACCAGTTTCTCTGATGTTGTGGGCAGGCAGGTCCACGTTGTCAAGGTGTGTGCGTGTGCGTGCGTGTGTGTGTGTTGGCTTATGAAGATGGTGTTTAAAGTAAAGGCTGGAACAATCAGAGGAGAGACAACTGCAAAGCTTAAAGTCGCAATCAACGGATTTGGACGGATTGGTCGCAACTTCTTGAGATGCTGGCATGGGCGTAAAGACTCGCCGCTCGACGTCATCGCCGTTAACGACAGCGGTGGTGTTAAAAATGTACACATATACACATACATACACACATGTGTGTACTAAACTACTAATATACAGGCCTCTCATCTCCTAAAGTACGACTCCATGCTTGGAACATTCAAGGCTGACGTCAAGGTGGTCGATAACAATACAATTAGCGTTGACGGGAAGGAGATCGCCGTTGTCTCAAGCAGGGATCCGTTAAAACTTCCATGGGCCGACCTTGGCATCGACATTGTCATCGAGGTAGACGCGTACGCGTATGTGTGTGTATACGCATGTGTATATTCTTGTTCAGGGAACTGGAGTCTTTGTTGACGGACCAGGGGCCGGAAAGCATATTCAGGCCGGGGCCAAGAAGGTGATTATCACTGCACCTGCGAAGGGTGCGGATATTCCGACGTATGTAGTGGGTGTTAACGAGGGTGATTACTCCCACGAGGTTGCAAACATCGTCAGGTAAATGAATATTCGAATCTGGTTTACACTAAATTTGAGCTTGTTTATAGCAATGCCTCATGCACAACAAACTGCTTGGCACCATTTGTTAAAGTCATGGATGAGGAATTTGGTAAGTTTTTTTTCTTGAATTTTTAATAAATAATAAATATATTTTCTTTATTAAATATAACAAAAAGTGTCTATATATAGGAATTGTCAAGGGGACCATGACCACAACACATTCTTATACTGGAGACCAGGTGAGGTGTGTATATGTTTCTGGACGTGTGTAAAACTGGATATACAGAGGCTACTCGATGCATCTCACCGGGATTTGAGGAGAGCAAGGGCAGCGGCACTTAACATAGTTCCAACAAGCACGGGAGCAGCAAAGGCGGTGTCTTTGGTTCTCCCGCAGCTCAAGGGAAAGCTCAACGGTATCGCCTTGCGTGTACCCACACCGAACGTGTCCGTGGTCGACCTAGTAGTGAACGTGGAGAGGAAGGGGATGACTGCGGAGGACGTCAATGCGGCTTTTAGAAAGGCAGCAAACGGTCCTTGAAGGGCATCCTGGACGTCTGTGACATCCCTCTCGTCTCTGTCGACTTCAGATGCTCTGACGTGTCCTCGACAGTCGATGCTTCTTTAACCATGGTTATGGGTGATGATATGCTCAAAGTGGTGGCGTGGTACGACAACGAGTGGGGATACAGGTACGTGCGTGGATGTACATATACGAATACACATGTCTTACTGTGCCTCTTTCGATTGCAGTCAAAGAGTGGTGGATTTGGCTCACCTTGTCGCAGCCAAGTGGCCGGGAGCTGAAGGCGGCATGGCGACAGGTGGCGATCCGCTGGATGAGTTTTGCAAGACCAATCCTGACACTGAAGAATGCAAAGTCTATGAAGATTAAGAGTTATACGACTGCAGGAAAATTTTCATGATATAGATTTACATATATACAATAATATAAATATATATGTTCAAGTTTATAAAAAAAAAAGCTCACTGGTTTATTTCACGCACATTTGCAAAACACGTCTTAGGATATTTGAATATGCTTTGGAATCGTATAGATCCTACGGCTGAGAACCGAGGTGCTCTATGACGTGATGTTATCAGCACACAATGAGAAGAATTATCAAGGGTTTCTTGCCTATAACATATTCCACGCACATTTGCAAAACAACTATATGAATATGCTTTGGAATCGTATAGATCCAACGGCTGAGGATCGAGGTGCTCAATGAAACATGGCACCAATGATGTACACGGTCTTTGTGACACATTCATTCTTTAACACGGACTCTTGTGAAGATCATGGATTGAGGGAACAATACAAGAAAACAAGACAGAGTGCTTCCGAGTTTGCTGCTGCACTGAAACAATGCAGCAAGGCAAGAGACTTGGAAGGCGGGAAAAAGCTGCATTTTGAAGCAGTCGTTGCTGGGTGTCACGCAAACAAATACGTGGCCACTGCGCTGGTTGGAATGTACAGTAAATGTGGGAGCATGTCGGATGCGAGGAATATCTTCGACAGGATGACCAACCGGGACACTGTTTCATGGACTTGTCTAATCATGGGATACGTGGAGAATGGAGAGAGCTCCATTGCTATGGATTTGTTCGCCAACATGGATTGTGAAGCAAATTCAGTTTCATTCATTGCCGCACTCAAGGCATGTGCATCTCTTGGTAGCGAAAAGCAGGCAAAGAAAGAGTTCTTTCTGGAGAAGGGAGAGACATCCATAAGAAACTCAAGCAGCGGAAGCTGGAATCTAACTTGGTTGTAGCGACTTCTCTTGTAGACATGTACTGCAAATGCGGGAGTATGCTTCGTGCCAGGGAGGTCTTCAACGGGATGCTCCGTAAGGACGTTGTTATGTGGAACTGTCTCTTGATGGGATACGTGGAAAACGGGGAGAGCCTCGTAGCTCTGGATTTGTTCGCTAGTTTGAAGTGCGAGCCGAACTGTGTGACGTTTGTTGCTGCACTCAAGGCATGTGCAGGATTGCTTGTCTGGAGAAAGGGATCAGTATCCATGACCATATAAAAGAGCGTGGATTCGAATCGGATATAGTCGTGGGAAATGCCCTGTTGGACATGTATAGCAAGTGTGGGAGTATGCAGAATGCCATGGAAGTCTTCAAAGGGATGATCAACCGGAGCGTTGTTTCGTGGACGTGCATGATTCTGGGGTACGTGGAAAACGGTGAAAGCGCAGTTGCTATGGAGGTTTTCCTCGGAATGGACTGTCAAGCAAATTCTGTTACATTCGTCGGTGCAGTCAAGGCATGCGGAGTTCTAACTTGGTTACCGGATGGGCTACTTGTGCACGCTCGGATTTGCAGAGCTGGCTTGGAAACGGACGAATCGGTTGCGAGCTGTTTAATGGACTTGTATGGGAAGTGCGGGGAGATGGCCCGTGCTGAGCAGGTATTCGACACGATGCATTCGCAGACGTAGTCTGCTGGAATGCATTGATCTCCGGATACAGCGTACTTGGAGATACGTTCAGTGTCTTTGCTCTCCTCAGGGAGATGCAGGACGCCGGAGTGCACGTGGACGGCGTCACGTTCATCTCCATACTTACTGCGTGCGGTCACGCTGGTATGGTGGAACAAGGTAAGGAATGTTTGGAATCTATGACAGGATTCGGTATCAGTCCAAGCCTTGAACACTACACTTGTATAGTCGACATGCTCGTCCGAGCAAAGAGGACTCAAGATGCGTTGTCTATTGTGAATAGTATGCCATTTGAAGTCGATAATGTTACATGGACAAGCTTGCTTGATATATCCATTAAATAACACTAATTATATTATATCAATATTGAATAATAAATTTCTTAGTTAGGAACCACGACAAAGAAGCATGACCTTTCACGTACTAGATTCCTATACAATTATGTACTACACAATATAGTAGTACATTGTGTAGTACATACTCCTAGTACCGGATAACGGACGCTCAAGATCATCTGCAAAGATCTGACGGTGATAAGGAGGACCATAAATAAGATTAATAATAAATTTCCTAGTTAGGAACCACGACAAAAAAGCAATACAAATTCAAGACGCATGTACTATATTCTCTCTCCTATACAACTATGTACTACACAAATATAGTAAGTACACTGTGTAGTACCGGAACGGACGCTCAGGATCATCTGCGAAGATCCTACGGTGATAAGGAGGACCAAAATGTCTTCCAAGGAAGCATTTGCGTGTTGTAATTTGGAAAATCGTTTACCTGCACGCCTTAGATGATGTAAATAATCTCAAAATGCTCTTAATAACCTCGTGTGATAGTACATAGTACAAATTCTGTACTACCAATGTTTTGAATATATATAAGGATCGAGCAATCCTTGTGTAGATACATATTGGTTCTTCATTGGGTGTGTATAATTCAACACTTGCTTGTAGAATTCTCTCTCTATTCATCATATTCATCTGATTATGCATAGATTCACAATTAGTGAGCAAGATCTGTTAATATTTGTTAACAGTTCATAGTACAATTCGTATGTATATGAAAGCTTCTGTAACATGTACTGAATATATGTGTGTGTAAATGTATATGTGTAGCAGTAGCTCGGGAGAGACAATGCATGACAGCTAGAAAGAGGAGCACAATTTTGCTTCACTTGTGGCTTTGATGCACTGCCTCTTCCCTGGCTGCAGCTTCCTACACATATTACATTATTGTCGCTGAATTTTACTCTGTTAATTGTGTGTGTGTGTGTGTATACATATATATACTATATAGATATACATATTCTCTAATATGCTCTGTTTTAATTTAAATTCAAAATTCAAAATTCAAAATTCAAACGGATTACTGAGCAGTTCGGGGGGCGCTAGGAAGGTAAAGACCACACTCCTAAACTTGTAAGTGATAGAGAGAGATAGGGAGGGAGGGAGGGAGAGAGAGAGAATGCAGATTTCACACTTATATTAATGGAGTTTTCTTTTGCATTGTACACACGCACACACGCACACACACATATATTATACATCTCAATTTTTGTTATTTGTACTTTGTAAATGAAGGATGAAGGATTGAAGAACATATGCGGATGTTCTTCATTGTATGTATATATCTTGTGTATCAGTCGGAGGTGATGTGGCATGTTAACATGATCTGCACCGTTGATATTCAAATCCAACGCTTGAAAGAAAATAAAAACACATTAATTTAACCGACGGTTGATTCGCACGCCACATTGTTAATTAGGTTGTTACTAATAATTGTAAAACGGAGAAGCCCTAACTAGGGTTTAGGATGAACGGAGGAGCGCTGCGTGTGCTGAAGCCGAAGACGAAGCGGGCGAAGAGGGAGCTTGAGAAGCGCGCTCCTAAGATTGTAAGTGATTAGAGAGAGAGGTCACACTGAGTGGAATAGATTCCTTCTGTATCGGGAAAAGAAATATACCCAATCTTTCATTAAAAGAATCCTAAATGATAAACATCTACAGACGATATAAGAAATGCTTTATAATAGTATAGGGAATTATATTAATGGAATGCCAGACAATACATTACCGTCTTCTTGTAAGAGATCATTTGTGAAATGGTTAGTCATGACTCTTTAATCATGAAAATGTATGCCCTTTGCCTCCCATTATATATATATATATATATATATATGACACATATTAATGACGATCCCAATTCCAAAGATTCTATTGGTATGCATTTACGAACTACAAACAAGGATAATTAACAATTACGTATGTAAGCTTCAGTGTTTTCTGCAGAAAGAGAATGTGAGAAGGCACTGTTGCTTCACGGAACTACATCCTCTGCCGTCGTTAAAGGCGTTCTAAGCGATTTGCATCATTTGAAGAAAGAGGGTGAAATTCTGTCTTATGGACCCGCAAGAACGAGAATATTCTGCCTTTTGAGCCCGCTGGAGCTGCTCCTCTTGAGTACTTTTCAAAGAAAACAGACTGCAGCCTTTTCGTGGTACGTTTCGTATGTATGTGTTAGTAGATATGTGCTATGTCTTACATATAAGTCTAAAGTTTTGGGTGAATATCATGTTTACTTTTCAATTCTTCTTATGCTTCTTCTTTCCTTACGACCAAAGCATTTGTAAGAGCTTTTATAATGAAATATATGAATACATCTGTTGTACTGGTAGACTTGTATATACACTGTTTCACACTATTACATAGAGAGGCATGCATATATATGGTTCGTGTATCTGTGCAATATATCCAATGATACGTTCTTATATAAAACATCTCCTAATTTTGTAGTTTGCATCACATTCCAAAAAACGGCCTCACAACCTTGTATTCGGAAGAATGTACGATCATCATGTGTATGACATGGTGGAGCTTGGTGTGGAGAGGTACAAATCGATCCAAGGTTAGTATATGTTCATAAACTAGTTATATATATAATATATAGTATAATAATTATGTAAGAATATGCATGTGTCTTTTAAGAACTGACAGTTAGTGCTACATTAAAGATCTGAAAGGCGGTGGCAAATACTCTCCACAGCGAGGAAAAACCCTGTTTTGCTTTCATTGGTGAGGCGTTCGAATCTGATGAGAAATGCAAGCAGTTCAAGTGTATTATTCTTGACTTCTTCAGAGGAGAGGTATGATTATGTATAACTAAATAAAAATGTCCTTACATGTATGTGTGTATGGCAGGAAGTGGACAACCTCAACTTGGCGGGGCTTGATCACGTAATCATCTGTGTAGCTACGCCAACTAAGGTACTTAATAACCAAGTTTTGATTGCGAATTAACAGAAGCTGATGTTATTTTTAACAGATATTATTCAGGCATTCTGCAATACGTTTAATGAAATCCGGCTCTAAAGTTCCACGTATCGAGCTCGTTGATGTTGGTCCTTCTCTGGATTTAACAATTAGACGTAATCAGAATCCTGGCGAGGAATTACAGAAGGAAGCATTGAAGACTGCACCAAGTCTTCTAAGAAGAAGGTATCGGTGTGTGTGTGTAATTACCAGGTGTAGTGGCTCTCTCTCTCTCTCTCAACACACACACATACTGTATATATCGTGGGTACAGAGTCTAAGTGTTTACGCAGCACGTTATACTGCTGTAGTTTAAAAATACGTGTATGAATAGCATGCAATACTGTAGTTAATCAAGTATGATTATTGTGTTGTCATTTTCCATTAGGTGAAGAATGTGAGCACGGATCCACTCGATGGCAAGGTTGGAAGGATATACGTGCCGAAGCAAGAGGTAAGATCTTCTTTCCACACACTTAATATGAACATTTATATGCACATCTCTGTACACTCACACGCGTGTGTGTATATATATATTATGTATGGTAGATATAAACTATGTTTTGCAGGTTGGAGGCATTGCATTGAAGAAAATGAAGGGATTGAAAAGGGAAAGGCGTGAAGCAGCTGCTGGCGTGGTTAATGGTGGAGATGATCAAGGATCGAGAAAGAAACTACGAGAAGACGAGTAAATCTGTATTCAAGGTAGTTCTTTTTATAATTTAATTTGATTTTACTAGATAATATACAATTAGACATATATATTTGAGCAGAACTGTGTCTCTCTCTCACACATACACACACACAGAGTAATGCAGCACGTGTTTTAAGAAGTGTAGACCTACGTATGTTTTAAATAAACCATAGATAGATATCTTACAGTTTATACATGTGTGTAATACTTGTGAAATGATAGATAAGATTAGATGACTTATCAGATACAAACTAAAAGACACTGACTTATTTTATGTTATATAGCTAATTATCACATAACATTATATATACAAAATACTTGCCATACCATCTTGCTTTAAATATATCAAGGTTAAGAGAGAAAATAAAGGGAAAATTACATTTATTACCTTTTAAATTTATCATATTTAAGTATATATTTCTAGAGGTTTTATATTTATATACCCTTCTACAAGTTTTAAATTTACATAGATGCCTTTGAAAAACTTCAATCACGATATTTTGATTTTTAAAATAAAAATATATTTTCAGTTCATAATATATTGCAAATGAAATAATTAAAGTTTATTAAGTGTTAAATGTCATAATATAATTATTTTTAAAAAATGGAATATTTTAAAAAATAATAATTATATATATATATATGTGTTTAATAGGTTGTAATTTGGATCTAAATATAATAAATATAATTTTATTAATTTTTAAAAAATGTTTTTTAATTTTTAATTTTGAAATTTATAAAGTTTTAAATTGAAGTTTAAGGGATATATATGTAAATATAATAAATTTAGAGTATAAATGTAATTTTTCTTAAAATTAAACAATGTTTATTATTAATTTTGGAATTAGTAATAGTGGGTTAAGTTTAATGGAAAAAAAAACACTTTTAACATCATGTAAATTTCTATAAGGGTTTTAAAGCATTTTTATATATAACATTTGCTTTTAAGAAATTTATATCTCATAAAATAAGCTAAGATGAATAATTTATCATCTTAAAAAGAACACTCTTTAAATAAGTATTTACCTATTTACAAATTTGAAACTTATAATAAACAAAATCACATTAAAACATGTTTGTGTCTTAAATAATTAAGCCAAGCCTAAAAAAGCAATCTATATGAACATATTAAATAACAAGATTTTAAAAGGGACACCTTTTCCCAAGAAAAAATAAACCTTGAATTTGACTTTGTAAATTCTTTATATATAAATCTTTTACATTATCTCAAAAGTAAATATTGTAATTAACATCATTATGAGTATTGTTTTTAAACTTATTTTAACAAGATTTTGTCTTGAAACAGTTGTAGTAATGTCAACATGAATTACCATTAAAATATGTTAAAGCTTCATTAATGCAATAAAACCCATTTAAATTATTTAATCATTCTTATAAATATTTCAATAATTTAACACCCCAAGTTTTTAAAAGAATTTTGTAATATGCAAGTGAAAGAGTCAAGTTTTCCTTCCATTTAATAAGGTTTTAAACATCAACCATTTTATAATTTAGTTCTAAACTCAAAAACATACTTAAAAATAATATTTAACACGACTAAATAATCTTCATTATATAGCCTTTCTTTCAGATTTTAAACAATTTTTCTCAACTACTTTCTTTTTTATACTAGAGATTAAGAAGTATATAATTTATTTTTGCTTATTAATATGAACTTAACTTATGTCATTAATTTACATTCTTTGTGCCATTCTAACTTTTACACCTTAAGGAGGAAGCCTATCCTTTAGTGTTAGTATTGGTGGATCTATGTTATTATGACCAAATAAGCAACATCTAAAGAGTTAATTAATTCTTAATATGATTATATATTTGATGTTAAAGTACATATCTTACTAATCCAAAGGTTGAGGCGGCATATATCTTAACTCACAATATTTATGTTTTTGTTTAATTGTGAGAATGAAGTTTAAGTTGCTTAAGAGTTCAATTGGCATTTATAAGTCATATTCATAGTCCTTATGTCTAAAGAGCTATGGTGAAATGGTGTCACATGAACATGTGACACTAGGCTAAATGATATATGATATAACTCTTAAAGCATGAACTTTGTAATGGGGTTGTGAAACAAATAGGGGTTGAAAATCCTGCAATCGTATGTATTTGTGTGCATTAAGATACTAAGCTTTAAACATATGCTCAATAGAGGTTAAACTCATAATTGAGTCATTAAATCTTGGCTAAAGGTGTTTTTTTTGACAGTGTGTAAATCTGTTTAAAGGTTGTACACCCTAAGCTCATTAACAAAAATCCTTTTGTGAAGCACTTGTGTTTATATCTATCTTAGACGCACACTCTTGATTTTATTATTAAATACTAACCCTATGTCTAAACTACCCATAAAATGGCGTATAATAGTATTATAAGAATAATTAATAATTCATTAATTATTAAAAATATTAATTTGACATGATTAATAAAATTAAAATTGATTAGAAAAACAAATAAATTAGAAATAGATTATAGTATTCATGTAATAAAGATTAATTGATTATTAATAAATATTAATTAAATAATTTAAATAATTAATTATTAAAAATTTAGGAACTAGGGTGTTCTTGGCCTCACAAACCCTCAAAGGCAGTTCACATGTGCCCTCGCCCTCACATGAGGGAAGGTGAGGGTGAGGGTTATACACGATCTATTTACCCTTGTGTTATTAATTTAAATTTAATAAATTGTATTTTTAAAATAAAATAAAAGTGTTCTTTATTAAATTAAAAAATGAAATTAACAAAAAAAAAAGAAAATAAAACTCTCTAACAAACAGTTTGCAGGTTAATGACGGACACCTTAATTTAGTAATAACACAACACAATGGTAACCGTCCGATCATGCATGCGTACTGTTTCTATTTACCATCGCACGGCTCAATACAAATTGCTAAAACTTCATGTAATGTTGTTTAGCAAACCTGCTAGTATTTGATGAAATACCTTTAGATTAAAGGCATTGGATTTGAACATATTTGAATATTCTTTTTAATTAAATTTTAAAAAATTTATCAAACAATCCCTGTATATAAATACAACCAAAGTATATAAAACGACCCTGGAAATACACCGAATTTGTAATTTAAATATATGTATGTATATACATATGTTTGCATGTGTATGCATAGTTTGTGTGTGTGTATTTCTATATCATACTCTAATAATTATACGATAATCGTGTAAGCTAGAATCCGTCCACCAACTCCTATGGCGATGGGATGAATGCGTGAAATCTTAAACATGTTCAAATTCCAGGAACCTTCAACAATTTTATAATATTTGACAAGGAAGTCCTCACAATATATTAGGTATTCATGTATTTCACGTAATCTCTCCCTCTCTATCAACTTGACAACTATATAGTGAATAATCTCACAATTTTAAGAAATCTCTAGGTGCACCTAAGTTTGATGATGCCACTATTTTGACAATATTGAGCACATTGAGCATCTTCCTGCGAGATTACTCCTAGCCAAATCTTAGTATATAACAAGCACCATCCTTTGCACAAAAAATATAGCAGTTCTTTCATATATACATACAATGAAGTCCTTTAGTATGCAGGTCCTTGTTGCGCTAGCAACTCTAGTAGTATTCATGTCTAGTGTTTCTGCTATTGCATGTAACTATACTATATTTGAATTTTATGTGCATGATATAGTGAACTTAGACAATCCGGCAAATGCAACTTCAGTTTTAGTTGCAGGGCCGAACAACAACGTGCGAAACCTCAGTCAGCTGGGGTCTCTATTCGTGTTCGACGATAAAATCACTATAGGCCCCTTATCGAACTCCACAGAGATAGGAAGAGGTCAGGGAATATATGCGTTCGATTCCTTAAGCACTGTCAGCCTGTTATACTCCTTCACCGCCGTGTTCACTAATGGGACTATAAGCTTGCATGGCCAGGAACAAGATTTTCTCAACAGGGCCGTGAGAGAGATTTCCATTATCGGTGGCACAGGAGCGTATCGCAACATCTATGGGTATGCAGAGATAAGGACCCAGCAGCTAATTCCACCTTTATCAGCAATTCTCAAGTTTACCCTCTATATATTTAATCATTCTGCTAATTACGCATGTATGCTTCTTAATAAACTATGATATTTGTTATATCAGTATGAAATTTTCATATATATTACTTAACCATGATATATATTGTACTCACTAAACATATATATTTATGTATAAATGCGTATGTATAAAATAATATACGAGCGTTATTATTTAATAATAGGACTATGCCAACGTACCACACATATACACATAAGCTACTTACAACGTGGTCCTACACATATGCATGCATATGTATGCATAAGATGTCTTTATGTATATGTGTATGCATTTGCTTCTACAGCTTCGAAATGAGCTTATACAATTTAATGCCTATTAATATAAAATGTTGAAACAAATTAATTTTTAAATAATTAGTATTATATATTATTAAGAATGCTAATGAGCATGTCTATTCATATTTAAGCTGTAGGACGATCTTTTGAGTTATGCCTTGAATTAATATTAAATAACTAATATTAATATTATTTCAATAAATTTTCCCATTGTCTTAGATATTTTCAGCATCACTTGCTTAAAATTGACCCACTTTTAAATTAACTTTCTTTTTGTATTGAATGGACTTTATATGCAACCTATTCTTCACCAATTTGTGGTTATGAACTTGTTAAATAATAATTTTCTATGAATCTAATATAAGATTGAATATTTGATTTTTCTTTTCAAATTGAAGTTTCTATTGTGTCAACTAGGTCAAATATTTATATTACAATTTTTGCATTTTAAAATCAATTAATATGGTTATCAAGTCATATCCGCTAAATGTAATAACTAATGTGAACATTTGGGATTTAAATATTAGACAATCATTATTAATTCTAGAGTATCAAAATTGAAATTGTAATTATTTATAAAGTATGAATTAATTTAAAGGTGTTGTCAAAATACTAATTATTAAAATTAATGTAGAGGTTATGCTTTAGAACTTCAAAGAAGTAACATTTACATAATCAATTGGAAAGTTGAAAATAAATATAATGTTATAAATGTGTGAATATTATAAGTCTAGAAAGACTTTTATTAAGTTTTTAGTAAGATAAGAAATTATGAATTATTAAATAAACTAGTTATTATGTATTTTAGTGAATGAGTATAATAGGAATGGGTCCATTAAGACACATAATATTTAAAGATTGTCGATTGAGGCACTAGATGTAAATTGAATTTTCTAGTTTTCATATTAATTTGATAGAAAGGTATATTAACTATATTTGCTTTCTGAATTAGTCAGTGTTTTGAATAATGCAAAGTCGATTGTAAAAGTGAATGGTAGTGCTATAACCAATGGATGATAATTTTGACTTAAATCATAATTTAAATCACCAAATAAACCATGGTGATTTAAATTAATAAATTTTAAATTAATTTATATAATGATTTTAAATTAAATCAAATACATAAATTTAATCTTATATTCTTTAATTTTATAAATACTTTTTCAATTAATTTATTATAGAAATGATTAGTATATATATTTTATATTAAAAATTAGGATTTATAAAAGATAGATTTTAAGAATATACTATATCTTTATTATTCACCATCATAATGCATGTAGCGTTTTTAAGGTTTAAATTCATTGGAATTGCATTAGAATCTGTAAGGATTTATCCCATTTACACATCCCTTTTGACCTGAATTTAATTCTTATTGGAAATGAATTTATGTCAATGACACACCAAGTGGATGGGTTAATTTTACGTTGGCATGACTTTATTATATATATGTGTACAACCATGCACCTCTTGGCCATATTAACATGTTTACAAAGAACATAGTTTTGGGAATAATACTCTTGTATCAGAAAAGAGCTTTATTCCGATAAAAGTTTAATACCTAGTCTGATGAACAAAGGCTAGGTAATAATAGACTCTTATGTAGGGGGTAATGAGAAATAATGAGGATGTAGAAATGTGAGGCTATAATACCATATATGAGGGATGTGAAAACATTAGAAAATCAAATAAATGTGAAGGTGTTGAATTAAATATTTCAGATGAATTCAAATTGCTTGTTGTATATTTAACGACATGGTTGTCAAGTATGTTAAATAATAAAACAATGTTTTATTTCTTGTTAGCCTAGGGGCTGATAATCAATATTAATTAGAAGTGTCATAGTTTTAATCCAAGAGTTAACACATGGTAACACGTAACTACTAAGTGCATCGATATCATCACCTTATGTGAACAACGCTAAGTCTTTTCAATACAACCTTAAGAGTCTAACTCAAATGCCGAAATAAGCATGAGACTTAGGTCCTATCTTAAGTCCTATAGAATGACTATTCCTCTGAATCCCAGAGGATAACCCGAGTAAATTTAGGACTTTGCCATAATGTCTTAGACATACCCCTGCGATAGAATTAAGGCATCGTCATTTATCCCTTAAGGAATCACCCTCATAAGGGAGTACAAGCCTTATAGGGCAATAAGGAGTACCATGAACCACAACTAAGTCTTAGGCATACCTTGTGATAAATTAAGGCATCATCATTTATCCCTTGAGGAATTACCCTCATAAGGGAGTACAACCCCTATAGGGCAATAAGGAGTACCATGACCATAATTAACCCTTGCAAAGTCATACCTTAGACCTAGGATTAGCACTTAGCAAGGACACAAGTGTGCGTCGTAAAGTGGACATGAGTGTTCTGCTAATCAAACTCCCTAAGGCTAGGTTTGAATAACCCTAAGTACAAGACCTTATGAGTGCTTTACGAAAGGGCTCTTGCTAATAAGTTTAAATTGTTACAACCCCTAGATTCCAAGAGAACACCACCTAGTCAAGTGTGCCAATAACACACTTAATTACGAGACCTAACCTCCCTTGATTCAATGCTCAAGGCTTAACACCCTGATGTGAACACAAGCACTCTTGTTTTATAGAGTATCTAACCCCTCGATAACAACAACCCCAAAGGGTGTGCCTCAAGTGTTATATTATGTGTCATTTAATCTAGTGTTACATGTTCATGTGACACTGTTTCCAAGATGTGAATTATCATGTCATAACCCCTTAGATTCAAACAGTTATACCAAGTGCCACTTCTAAATGTTAATTTTAAACCCCTTTGTGAAGCTTCAGGAACTTGGTAAAGAAACTTGTCAACCAAGACCCATGCCCACAATTGAATAAAGACACAGATGTACCTTGCCTAGTTATGAGTGCTACATCTAGCTTGACATGAAGAAGGAGGTTGAAGATATGCCTCAACCTTTGACTTTTGAAACATACAGTCCAACAAAACCTCCTAGATATGGATTTGTTAATGTTAAGGGTAAGATACCCCAAAGATGGGACGTACCCTTATTGTCTGAAAGTTTAGGCGGCACAACAGAGGGTTGTGCATTGACGACACAAGCTAGAGCTTGCACTAATAGAAGAGTAACAAGCTCAATCATGAACCCAAAAACCCTCATTACATATACTATTTAATATATGTGATAGAGGCCCCCATGTTTTCTTATTTATGTAAGTGGGCTAACACGGAATTTCATTCCTAATGAAAATATATTTGATGAATTATCTTAAAGACCTAGCAACCCTTAAATCCTAACCCAAGGGGTTTAGGGCATGTAAGGTTATGTCCAACATGCCGAACTCATCGGAATCAACTAGAAACCTAAATGGGACATGAAAAACTATTATGTTGTTGTTGGGCAACCACTCTATTGGTTTACCTTTTATTCCTTTGATTGGCAAATGCCATATCAAGATGATGATTTCTCCAAGGTTCCGTTCATTCTTTATCATATACACATCTAGCTCTACACCTTCTAAGCCATTTTCCTTATTAAAATTCTAATCAATTGATTATCTTAAAGCTCATTCTAATGAGTTCTAACAAGGCAATGGCGAAATCCCTCTATAGTTGCCAATTGTTAAACATGAAAACTCATCTTTTCCTATTTAACCATTACCTTTTCAAGAACAATTAAAAAAGACTATACACTTTTCTTTTTATCACTCTCAATATATATATATCAATTTACCTCTTATTTAAGCCATTATGATTGGTCTCCGAAGTCAAAGGTAAGAACGGATTTTGGCTATTGTTTTGTTAAACATATTCATTAGAAATATACATAGATTTTACACTTTGAGATCTTGTAATTTACACCTTTTATTAAAAACATGAGTACAAAAGAACAAGTGTGGAGACCCCCTTTTCTCTTACCCTAACTACCATAACATACTCTCCTTCTGCCATGTCAGCTTTTTTCCTTCTGAGATGTTCCTTTTTCTCTTGGTAAAAATTTCTTTCCTATGTAACCTTTTTCCAAACTACTTACAAAGCTTCTTACCCTTATTCTCTTCATAATAAAATGTCCTATCCTCCTAACATTTTACCTTTAACATAGTTCTTTTTATTAATTTTAAAAATGCATAAGGACAAGGTCAGCAATAGCATATTACGAAGGTTATAATTGCGTTATTAAAACTTGGGACAACTTAAATGTTTTGTTGAGGTGGCACATAACAAAGGAAGAATTTAATTTAAGTAAGTCACTCAATGCTAAGCTTCTACATACTTAAGTTGCTGAGAAGTCAAATCAACTTCTACAAGCATGGATATTATACTTTGAATGATGACATACAAATGGAATTGTAAATACTCTTATTGTATGCAAACTCCAAATATTACAATGTCAATTCCAATTGTTCTAAGTAATTTGACATTCTTATAAATTATACTTTTTTAAACACTTCACCAAATTGTTTATTTATGAATGGAAAAAAAATGCAAAGATGATAGATTCCCATTCACAACCTAATAACTTTCAAAACTTCAGTGATGTATGTAAGTCCATTGCTTAACTTAATAAAATATGTTTAAAACATGAATAATGCAAACTTATCCAAGTGAGTAGGAAATTAACAATACTATGGGTAGGCATCTTGCAAATTCTAGCTTGTATTCAAGGTGTTAGTTAAATTTTTTAAAAACATAACATATATTGGTTGTTGACAAGTGAAGGTGAGAAAAGGATTAATTAAATCTCATGCCACAAATTCAATAATTGCACTGCTCGTGTTGATTCCATAGCATCTATAAATTGTAAATTGTGTAAGGACACACTGTAAATCACATTTTGTCACATAATTATTGTGTTAATTTTAAAGCATCTATAATTGTAAATTGTGCAAGAAGCTCTAACCCTAACATAATGGATAGCTTTGCACATAGTATGTCAAAGTTCTTGGTGCCAAGTAGAGTGGTGCTAGGTAAGCATCTTTATGAAAATAGGTTGCTTGACTCATTTTCTCATAAAAACCCATCATAATGGAATAGGAATTGGACTTGTTAGTTTGGGCCATTCAACAACCCCTCACTCCACCACCCACTCTCAAGAATATACATGTTTCACGAGTTGGTAGATGCTCGAGTGTCAATTCCTAGTGTGGCAGAGCAAGGCAAGGCCTTGGCTACTAACTTGTTTGGATAATAACTTATACCCAACCATTTGTTAAATTCTAGCCTTTGACCTTAACTAAAGTTAAGGTTAAGGGTTAGTTGTATGTACCGTATGTTGCACAATATTTCATGCTTAAAAATAGGTAACAAGGGCCAATAGAGCTAATGTGCAAACACACTAAGTTGAGATCTCAACAGTGTTCTAGAAGCGCCTTCAACTCTTAACTAGGACGTTACACTACACTATAGTTATAACACTGAATCTCTCCCCCCCCCCCCCCCCCCCCTCCCAAGATTATAAATGGAATTGTTTTAGTAAATAAATAAATAAAAATAAAAATTAATCCTTAACATTAAAAGAGGTTAGCAACAACTAGTGTTAAATCAAAATATTAAAACTCTAACCCTAACCTCCTTATATATTAGGATATGACATCTTTGAATCATTGATTATGGATTTGAATTTGGATCTTTGATTTTGGATTTGAATATGGATCTTTAGTTCTATATTTAAGTATATTATAAATCTAAATTTGGATCATTAATTTTTAAAACTAGAATATTTAAAGAAATATTCTAATGTTGACATATTCTATAATAGCATCAGCATTAACTTAGTATTTTTGGTGGTCCATGATTAAAGTGGGATCCAGCTTGTCGAGGTATTGAATATAGAATGTGGTAATGACTTGTTGTGCATTACCCAAGTTCTCCACATGCTCCCAAGTGTGGTCATTAAAAGAGCAACTAACCCAATTAATAAAGTAATAAACTTAGTCCTAAATAGCATGAACTTCATATTCAAGTGAGTTTAACAAGTGGTGGTGGTTGCACAATATGGTTAGAAATGGTACTAGGTGTATATGGCTCAAAAAGAAAACATGAAAACTCAGTGGATCTTCATGGTAAGAGGAACTAAAAATGAAACACACCTTGTTGAATTAAAAATGGTCCAAGCATTGATAATTGAGCTTCTAACATAGTCGGGTAGTTCATAAACTATGTCGAAGGAAGCCAAACTCGATTACCAATTTGGAAAATAAGGGCAATTTGATGGCATCGATTGGTAATTACCTTTTGGGAGGCTTGGTTCTGGTGGAGGTGATGAGTTAACTCTTTGTGAATAATTTGAAAATGGTTAAGGCAATCTTTTGCTGATGGGTTGGCCGAAACATCAACATGAGCATGTAACAACTAATGAGGATGCTGACAATTGATTATAAAGAATGCATTGAGTTGTTGTATGTGACTTCTATAAGGGGCAAGAGTTCGACCTAATTGTCATGTTGGTAATTGTTAAAGCACCAAAAGTATTACTTTAAGGTCTAAATGGTGAGTTCAAATTGATTATAGGTTTATAGTTTATACCCTGAGGATAATTGTAAACAAGATTGTTGTAGAGTAGCAACTTGTTCTACAACTTGAATTGATTATAGTCACCAAAGCTATACTAAGAACCAAATTTGAGGTTTTATCATGACCAATATAGTTTAGAACATCTTAAGCAATTGGATCTGTTGGTACTGTCGTGTAAACCATGTCAAGAATGTTAAAATCCACTGGAACTTTCAAGACTTCAGTAACCATCAACTTTAGTCGGTCTGATCTTAAAAGAACATGTCGTTGTTGGTCAAATGCCAAGTCAATGGGACAAGGAGCTAAGTAGGACCATTGAGATAGATCACTTGCTTTACCTTGTTGTGAACTTCATTAATACGTGATGACAAAGTTGAACTGTGTTAAGAATTGGGCCCAACAAAACTACCAATGACTCAAAACTCATGTTAACTAAAAGTACATGAAATCTTATGGTTGTTATAAACTATTACTTGGTGTGGCAAACCCTTTAAAAAGTGCCTCCATTCTTTAAATGAATCCATGATAGTGAAAAGCTCCTTATCATGTATTGTAATTGATTTCCAGTGCAACAAACTTATAAAAGTGAAATGTTACTATGTGAAGTTGACCATCTTCACTGATTTGGGACATAATGTTATCTAATGCAAAGTTCGATGCATTAACCTTAATGACAAAAGGTCTGTCAAGATTTAGATGAGCCAATATTAGAGCAAATATGAAGGCATGCCTCAAGGTGTTGAAGGTAGATTTTGCCTTTATTTTCATACAAATGGCTTTTCTTCTATGTGAGTTTGGTGAGTGGTAGCACAATTTTGGAGCAGTTCTTATGAACTTATATAGAAGTTGGCAAAACCAAAGAAACATTAAACATCTGGTATGGACTATGGGACCTACCAATCCAACACAATTCTCACCTTGGAAAGATCTATTAAAACTTCTTCTTACAAGACAATGTAACCCAAGAACTCCTAGCATAAAGGACATGGTGTCACAATTTTTGCTCCTTATGCTTCTCCAATGTCTTGAAATATATAAGAATGTTGTCAAGGTACAATATCATGAACACGTTTATTTCACTAAAGTCATTGCCTATGTGTTAAAGTGCATTGGTGAGACCAAATAACATCACTATGTATTTGAAATATCTGTATTGCAGTCTTCCACTCATCCCCTAGGTTGATCTTAATTAAGTTATATGCACCTTTAAGGTCCATCTTGGTGAAGTACTTGGCCCTAGTAAGATGTTATAACAAGCTGATATCAATAGTAAGGGATACCAATTTCATCGTTACTTTGTTGTAGCCACGATAATCCACTACCAAATGCAATGAATCATCTTGTTTTTTTCTATAAAGTAAATGGTGCACCAACTTGAGACTTTGAGTGTTGAACAAACCTTGTGGAAAGGTTTTCCTTGATGTATGTTTGCAAAACCTCAATCTCTCTAGGAGAGAGCCGTGCCACCAAGTCAATGGGTAGTCATATGGCCGATGTTCCAAGAACTTATTGGCTTTGACCTTGTTGAAGACATAAGCAAACTCATTATACTTAGCTGGTAGCTAGATTAGTGACTTACTTGAGTTAGACTCGGGTGCTGGGTGATAACTACAACAAAAATTGATAAAGGATCCCGCTCACCCTCTTGGATAAGTTCATTCAATGAGATTGTGCAAACTCGCAAAGGCTTCAAAACTTGGTTTGAAAAATTGGCAACCTTGACCTCTTGGCAAACTAAAACATTACTTGCTTAGTTGATGGTTGGATTGTGCATCTCAAACCACGGTGTATCAAGAATAATTGGATATTCATAATTACTAATCATGTTGAAGGAGATTTACAAGAAGTGTTTCCCAATGTCACTTATATGGCTCAAACCGATGATCTGGCTTTCGAATTGGGAGCGAGACGAACTATGGCACATGAATCTAAGTTCCATGGCACCATTTAATCCATTCCCTTTCAGCAATCATAGCGTATGTATGGTAGAGGTGCATATCAGGGAGAAGGATCTCAAAATGTGCAAGTCAGCTTTCTGGTTGGAGGAAGAAGATCCACACTAGCAGTGGCATCAAGGGCGATGCACAGGCAGATATGTCTTTCAAGTGTCAAAGAGCGTTTGCAAGCCACATATATCTAGGTGCAATTCGCACAGATCCTTGCACAACTTCAATAGGAGGTTGTGGAGCAGATGGTTGTAGGTGGGAACAAGATGCAAGATGCAACACAGTTGGTAGTGAATCTTTTCAACCATTTGGTCAATGTAGGGTATACGCATCCAATGAGTAATTGTGCAAGCGGTGGAGAACATTATGGCACCAAAGACAGCGACGATCCATGATATATTTGACAAAGGGTGCAACATCTGGAGAAGCCTCGAACACCTAGTTGGTTATGGAGATCAAGCCTACACAGACAATGTAGGAGCCAATCACATTGTTTTAAGGCTTGTTCGAGCTCAAGATGAGAGTCAACGACTATGATTGTTTTGACAGTCGTAGTCAATGAGTTCAACATCTTCAAGAAAAAAATAAGCAACTTAGAAGGAGAAGTAGGCTTTTCGTCTCCAGGTTGCAATGATATAACAGGAATGGACAAGGAGAAAGCAGATTTCAGAAGTACAAGGACCAAAGAAAGCTGAGTATGATGAGGATACTTAAAGACGTGTTGACGTGAGCACACAACAACAAATAAGGAGGGAACAATGTTAAAGGTAAAATGTTAGGAGCATAGACATCAAAGTTGCTTAGAATAATCTTTTTATAAAGTTTATAAATAAATATTTGCTTATGTTTTGAAAATTTATATATTTTGTAGTTTTAATATGCTTTGGTGGTTAATCAATGTAATATTGTTGGAGATACCCAAAGAAAAGTGACATTAGTAAATGAGAAGAATTACGATAGAAAAACAAAATAACAAATTCATTACGAAAGAGTTAAAAATAAAATCATAGTAACAAATTCATTATGACATCTTAATTTTAAGTTTAAAATGTAAATTTATAAATTCTTTAGTTTTTTAATTTTAATGTTTAAGTCAAAATGTGATTTATATTTAAAAATAAAAATCCCAATACTAATTTATAAATTTTAACCTTAAATAATGATGTAATTTGCATATATTTAATGTTTATTCAATTTAATATTTAAATTAAACTATGTAACATATGATTTAAAACTAAAAGATAAAAAATATAAAGTATATTTCATTGTCTATTTTACATGCAATTAGACTTATTACAATTTATAACTCACCACAGAATTTAATGTACAGCTTAACCTTTAATAATTTTTACCTTTAACTAACATTCTCTTTTAAATTGCATATATAAAATAACCTTAAGATTAAAATATACTAATTATTTTCTTAAGTGGGCAGCAGTTGAAATAAGGATTACAGTACATATATGCATGGCATTATCACTATGGGTGGATGTGCTTAGACTTTATGGGCCTAAGCACACATACGGTTAATTTGGTTAGTTTTATAAAGTAATGTTAATCTGATTAATTAAATTTATTTCCCACTGATATAGTTAATTTTAAACAATTGTTTCACACTATAAGAATAGTTAATCTGATTAAATTATAATAAACTTATGTTGTTTCGCACATAATTTAGGGTTTAGATTATGTATTTAAAATTTTAAAATTTAAATTCAAATTTAAAAAAAATTAATTAGTTCATAGGAAAATTGAAAGTCCTTTGCGAACATGTTCTACCTCTCCTACATGAAAAGGGGAGGATCTTCATCTCATTTTTCTTACCGATAATCAAAATCATGTTCTCTTTCTACATCTTGTTTCATGAACTCTCCAAGGTTATGATCTCCTATATCAATAAGGATATTATATAAACATAAATGCGCAAGGACCACCTATATGTATGAATGTGTGAGTTAAAATTCTTTGTTAGTTTACTTTTTCTATACTTTTTGGTAACATGCGAATCCGTCCTTTTAATAGTTGAAATCTCTTATTTAATAATCCAAAACAATGCTCCACACGCACCTACCTCTATATACACAAGTATATCTAATTATAATAGTAGTGTATATACTAGTTATATGTGATATATACATGTAATGTAATGGGTTGCATTAAAGAGACACTCAAGAGGTGTTTCCCTCCTAAGATGTATGGGGTCATGAACTTTGTAGTTAATGTATATATCCTTTGTCAACTAGTTATAAGGCTCTATATATCTACCATATATAATTGGTTGTCTTAAGATAGACCTTTCATTTATCTTCCTTTGGAGCTCAAACAAACATAACACCCTTGAATCATGAACAGATCCTATATATAAGCTAAGTTATTATATATACAATCCCAACTTCTGGTACACTTAACACCATATAAGCACACATATATGTATGGATTGTCATATATAGACTAGTATATATGCTAGTATATACAAAGAATAAAGTAGAAAACTATGTAGGGACTATTATATGTATACAGTTGCTTTAATAAAACCTTTAACTCATGAATCAAATTTTTTAATATATTTTAATATTAATAATACTCTTATTAAGTTTTAGAGTTACTAATATCCATAAACAATTAAATATTAAACATATATATTCTACTACTAATTTTAAGGATGCTAGTTGTTAAATACTAAATATATATAGTGTTATATATTGATAATATATATATAGATGCTAGTAGTATAAGGAATAGTTAAATAAATTATATACTACTGCTAGTTTTATGGCTCTTAGTATACACAAACTGTTAAATATTGAGTATATATTTGTTACATATTAGTAGTATATAATGCTATATATTGCTACATATGAATTCCACAATTATTACAAGTATATAATGCTATATATTTAATATTTATTATTATATATGGATTCTACAATCCTATATTAAGACACACACTTGGAGCTCCTACGAAAGCTGAGAGAACCCATCTATTTGCATCTACACCACTTAAACCACGATGTTATAACTTTTTTTTATGTTGTAATAATCCACATTTACAAACATAAACATATATATTCTATATTTAAAATTGGTTACTTAAGTGTACCGTCTAGACTAGGTGGCTTGTAGATCTCTATGTGTGCACAATCAATAGCCCTTGCAACATTGGGAAGACCACATATCTCCTTAAACCCAATAGCCACTATGTCCACTTTCTCAGGTGTATCTAGGAAGTGTATAATGTCATGGTACACCTCCCAAATTGCCATGCAAGTATCAATGAAGATCTCTGAGGCTGTAGTAACTCCTATATGAAACATTTTTAACACAATTAGTAACTCTACACCTCTTGAAAATCTAAACAAAGTTGTAGCCACTCAAACGCAAATAGGTACAACACACTTATAAGTAGTGTCTTGGTGCCTAATACAATCTTCCAAGCGAGCCACAAGACCTTTGTATGTACATCCACGCATGTGAAAGATCTCCAACCAACAATTATTGTCATAGAACTTCAACAAAAACTTATCAAACCAAGAGTACGTTTTCTCTCTACACACACCAATAGATATGTATAGCACATATACACATTAGATAAGTATATTGCTATAATAAAACTTATGAAAGACAAATTATATGATAATACAGGATTGTACAGGGATATATTCGATCCTCAAAAGTCATACACATATAGGAGAGTTCCATGCGGGAGTTTCTATTGTAGGCAACTGGTTACTTCTTGCCACCTATTAGACTTCTTCGAGGGCTGTAATTACACGTATAGATACGGTATGGGTGTTACACAAGGGGAACTCGCTTATGAAACTGTTACGTTACAACGAACTGGTAGTAAATTGAAGGGCATCTTTAAGGACGTCGTTATTGGAACAGGCATTTCTAATCAAGGTATGTTTTTATGTACATATACACATCTGTATATATATGTACACATGTATACTTATTTATTTATGATATGTTTAACGCTCTGTTAATATAATAACTTATTTATTAAGGATTCGATGGTCTCCCTTACATCACAACTATACAAATACACACATGGCAAATTTTTCTTATTGCCTCGTGGAATTCATGTCATTAATGAGGAGCTTAGTTATATTTGGGGAGGAAGCATTGCTCATTGGAGATGAAGTTCAATCCACACCGTTCGTATCGAGAGAGAAATACCCAAGCTTCTACATAATAAGGTATATATCCGTTTTAAGATATATATAAATATTACATGCAAGTATATACATATAGATGTCAGTCTATGTGTATAAAATAAGCTGCATTTGTAATATGTGTAGCCTTGAAGAAATTATTATTGGAAATATGTTACTAGCAACAAAGTCAACAAATGTAGTTGTGGATTCTGGGACAACGATCACCATGCTCCCACAGGATATATATAACGAAGTAAAGAGGTCTTTTCTTAATTTGGTGAATTTATCAAGGTTTGATGGTTCTAACTTGGGAGTCGACCTCTGCTTTCAAGGTATATAATCAATCGTTAATTATATTTAGCCTTGTATCTAATTCTCCTTAGTTCTCTCTTTATATATAAAAAAGAAGCTATATGGTAATATAATCAATTAACTATTAGTTAATCTATTAATACGATTGTATAGTCGAGTTCTTGCATATATGTAGAAAGAAAGATGATGTGTGTGTGTATATATATATAAAGAGAGAGATAGATACATTTGGGTATATAGTTTGGCATTTAACCTTACATAATTTGATGTTTTATAAACATGATAACTATTGATTATACTGTACATGTGTACATCCACATTTTTACATTCAGATTTTTTTTTTTGTGTGTGTGTGTTATACTTATAGGTTGCACTATGCATACTTTGGTCTCTGTCGTACTTAACTAGTAATATATAAGTAATCAAACTTTAAAGCTGGGATTAATTATAGGTGAGGAGGTACTATCAAAGAAACCAAGCATGGAGCTGAAGTTTGGGGGCGGTGCATTAATGAGTTTACCAGTGGAGAACTATTTCATACAAGTTGATAAAACGGGGAGTGTGGCGTGCTTGGCTATCATGGGGATTGCGGAAGATGAAGTTAGTGTACTTGGCAATGTAATGCAGCAAAACTTTGGGATATCTTATGATAGGCTTCTTGAAAAACTCTCTTTTGTGAAAGCAGAACGTGACAAGCTTTAATGCAAAAACCTTGTTTAATTTGTGTGTGTGTGCGCGTGTGTGTATACACATATTATATATTTAGTTGGAACATAATTTACCTTTTTAAATTCTAACCAAATGTGCTGTGTAGCTTTCAAATTTTAAAAATTCATTATAAATATAATATGCTGGTTTAATGATCCAAGGAATATATATATGCAACATGTTTAATTATAAAGATATATTAAATCATTAATTCTTTAGTGACTCTATTGTTATTTTCTTATATGAAATCGTTGGTTATAATTTACTATCGATTTCTCTTTATATATAATATATATACACACACATACATATATATATTACACACAAACATATGAATGTGTAGAGAGAGAGAGATCTTTGTGATATTATATATATATATATATATATATATATATATATATATATATATATATATGTCTATTTATACATAAAAATTATTTATTTTAATTGTTTATTAATTATATTTAAAAGGAGATAAGAGATCTTTCTCTCTCTCTCTCTATATGAAGATATAGATTTCTATACACATATATGTAAAGTAATGTTATACATGTATATGTAATATAAAATTGTGTATATTTTTATTAATCTCTTACAAAACTCATGTCATTTTTAACATGTGTCTCTCTCTATATAATTAATATTGTTTCATTCAGACTTCCCATGTATAATAAACTTTCGAAAGACTATGCATATTATCCACATTAATGTATTTATTAACATTCTTTTTATAAAATAAAACGACCCTATGCATTTCTTATGTCGCCTTACATGTATTCACTTTTCATTAGAAATAAAAAATACAAAACCTAATTAATTAATCTTGATACACGTGTTATTGAATTATGTTTGGTATATATACAATTAGGCAAAATTGCCTAGTTATTTGGCTACCACCAAAAAAGCCACATAGGTGCTATGTAGGTGCCACATAAATTAAAAATAATAAATAATCAGCAAGTGGGAAAACAAACACATGATAAAATAAATAATTTCTTTTAATTTTATTGGTTGAGGCAATTAATCACCCGCTAGTGGAAAGTGAGCCTTAATTTATAATTATAAAATCTCTAGTTTATAAAACTCGATAAACATGAAACCCTAGTTTGCACAAAAAGACCTTTGGATTTTAAGGTTAGTTTATCAAAACAATTTTAATGGCTTGTGAAGGAGTCTTCTTTCTTAAGTTGGGAGCCAAAAAAACAGGGTTTGTTTAACTTCTCTAGCTTGAAGCTTATTTCATAGAGAAGTTTGTTACATTCTGAATCAATCACACGTTAGGCGTTTGGGCAACACCCGTTTAAAGAATCCATGCATAAGAACAATGAAAGACATGGACAAAACCACATCATTTACTGCACACGTTCCATGTTCCGGTGGTGTTTGTATACCTCCTTGTGTCAAAGAATCCCAAAGTTGGAACACATTAGGGATAACCTATCAAATGCCCACAAAGAGTCCCTCCCTCTTTTATTAGGCCCAAGCACTTTACCTAACTGACTGACCAATTTTTCTAATTGCCTAGTCCTTAAGGTGTATTTCTTTTTTTTTACCTCCTAAAATTTGAGTTCTTTTCTCTTTGTGTTTGGAATTATATGCTTCACATAATGGATGTCATGCCTCTGCAAGCACAAATTATCAGTGTTGTATGTTGGAATATATGTTCTACACATGGTTCAAACTCAAATATTAATTAATGTAATGACCTCTAGATTTGCAAGGCATTTCTTATGTCAACTAGATTGATAACCATAGCTGGTGATACAAACATTCCAATTGAGAGTCTTTGACAAACTCTATCACTAAGCATGTCCTTTGTAAGTCCAGTACATGTATATCTTTCCTCTTGGGTAGCCTTCACCTTTGCACTCTACAAAATGGCGTTTGTTACATCGAGCATGGTGGCTTCTAACAAGGGAACACGTTTTATGAGTCGTGCCCTCCTTGCTCTTGCATGAACCATCTCTGCATTGTTCGTGGTCGGAATGCTAGTAAAAGCTTCCTTAGTTAAGTTGCAAATCTCCCATCATATAAATATGTCTTCATGCTTGATCCATCAACCAACCAAGTCTTCAAAGAGTTAATATTTGAAGCCCGTCCATCCCAAAAAGACTCTAACATAACTAATCTCTCTAACTTATCCTATGAAGTCAATGCATTTGGCCAAGAATGTGCCAACTTCATGTGCTCAACTCTATGTTCCTCTAAAATCCACTTCTTAGTCACATGATGCACGAATTACATGTAGTGGAACAAATAGCTTCTCTCCTTCCCTTTCATTTTCTAGCCACTATTGAATACTATTGCATAGCTATCTAACACCTATAGCAGAGCTATCCATATAGCACCTGCATTATCGGACATGAAACCAGCAAAGTTGATGTTGTTGAGTCCCAAATTGCGACAAACATCCTAGCACCTAGTGTAACTCTTGAATCTAAAAGGGGCTATGGCATGATAACCCACATCTTGGGAAACAATATCACATGGAGATGTGATTCTAGGTTGGATGACACATGGTACAATGCCCGAGGCAAGCCCTTTAGGGTTGTATAATGGGCTCAATGTTAGCAAGCATGTATGTTTGTGTTCACATAAGATGCTAAGCCTTGGGCATTCGCTCAAGGGAGGTTAGGTCTCCTAACTGGATGTGTTGTTGACACACTAGGGGGTCTTCTCCTTGGGATCCAAGAGTTGAACAACCTAAGCTCATTAGCAAAAGTCTATTCATGAGGCACTCGCAAAGTTATGTACTTAGGATTATCCAAACCTAACCTTGGGGAGTTTGCTTGGTAGAACACTCTTATTCGCTTATGACGCACACTCGTGTCCTCACTAAGTACTCGCCTTATAGGGGTTGTACTCCCGGATGAGAATGATTCCTCAAGGGGTAAGTGACGATGCCTTAACTCTGTCACGAAAGTATGTGTGAGACATGTCTCCTTGATAAGGTTAGGGCATGAGCCTGTCTAAGTCTCCTGGAGCAAAGTCCTAAAGTCTACCCGGGTTGTCCTATGGGTTCGGGGATAGTCATTCTAAGGGATTTAGAATAGAATCTTAAGTCTCATGCCTATTTAGCATTTAAGTTAGACTCTTAAGATTGTCTTGGAAAGACTTAGCGTTGTTCATATAGGGTGATGACGTTGGATGACCACTTGATACCCACGTGTTGACCCTTTGAATTGAAACTTTGACAATAAGGACAAGGCCAACAATAGCATATTAAGAAGGTTGTAACCTCATTGTTGTTAAACTTGGCATGACTTAAATGCTTTATTGAGGTGCATGTGTAGCAAAGAAAAAGTTTAATTCAGCTCAATACTGAGCTTTTGCATATTTAAGTTGGTGAGAAGTCAAACCAACTTCTAAAGACATTCGTGGATATGATACTTCAAATGATGACATGTTAATGAAATTGTAAATACTCTTGTTGTATGCAAACTCCAAGTATAATAAATATAATTCTAATCGTTCTAAGTAAATTTGACATTCTTATAAATAATACCTTTTAAAACATTCCACCAAATTGTTTATTTATGAATAGAAAAAAATATAAAAGATTGATAGATTCCCATTTGCAACCCAATAACCTTTAAAACTTCAGCGACACATGTAGGTCCATTGTTTAACTTAACAAAATGTGTTTTAAATATGAATGATGCAAATTATTCAAGTGAGTAGGAAATCAACAACACTATGGGTTAGGCATTATCATTTACCCTTTAAGAAATCACCCTCATCCGGAAGTATAACCCCTTTAGGGTGAGAAAGGGACCTTAACCCGACTAACCCTTAAGGGTTTGAAAGGCCAAGCTATACCTTAGTCTCATGGTTTGTACTTAGTGTTGTACTAAGGTTAGATTTGGATAACCCTAATTGCGTAACCACGAAAGGGCTCTTGCTAATGAGCTTAGATTGTTCAATTCTTGAACATGTTCACACACCCTCGAGAAGAACATTGGTTGGCAGTGGTATGGCCACCACCAGAGTGGCTGCCCTCAAATGGAGGTTGAGACCATGGGCACACGGCCAACCTTGGCAACCCCAAAATGGTGGAAGGGTAATAATGTCAGGCAGCACTAACAAGATTGAAAGAGGTGTGGTGGCATTGATAGTGGGCTAGACTCGATCATAACCACCCAAGGTGCAAAGGCAAACGTGTGGGGGAAGTTAAGGTTTAGGAATCCGCAAAAGGAGCGAAGGACCCCAACGACAAGATTCATCCAAGGCTCCCCTTTAGGTGGGTCCCCGATTACTTCCAAACTTGTCACATGTACCCCAGCTGCAAACACACATAGCATTAAGCCACCAATGTTCCAATCCCAAGAACTAGCTAGACATGCCGGATAACTACCACCATCACCATCGGTTGAACCCAAGGATGAAGGAGAAGAGTCAAAGGTCTGATTGTTAGGCACCTACCACCACTCTCTCCCAAATGGGCATTGGGCATCTTCAGCCCATAATGAACTCGCAAATGCCTTTTGACTAGGTTATAGAGGGTGTGGCAGTATATAATGGCCTGACCTAGTCAAGGAACACGACGCCATTGTGGAGAAGCTTATGGAACGGTATTAGGCCGCCCACAAGGATACCAAATGATACAGCGTGCAAGTCATCCAAGGTGTCCAACAATGAGAAAGAGTAGAGAAGGAGTTAGTAGACATGCAGCAGAACTACATCTCGGTAACTGCCTCATTTGACCAGCTCCATAAGTGGCATGAGGACCTCAAGGGAAGCCATGAGCAACTATAGCACGACCACAAGTATGTGGTGGTTGAGGGAACTTGACAGGCCCAAGAGCTTGGTACAAGACTAGAGCAAAAGGAGGAGGAGCTCTAGGAAGTATATAGGTCATTAGCAGTGGCAAGAGCAGAGTTGCACAAATGCAATGAATAGCTTGCAATGCATGATCAAGAACTAGCAAAGGTTAAGGCAACTAACTGCACAGGATAGGGAGACCACACATGGAGATTGGGCCATGGTTGTCTAGCCCTAGTAGGAAGAAGATGTAAAGTAAGTGCGAGTGGCCGAAGTCAAGGTGGACCAAATGTTATCTATGATCAAGGAGTTGAAGGAAGACGCACAGCCTTGAGCACCGAATCAAGGAGAAGGATGAGGAGTTATGACTCTGAGAGTTCTAACCCTCCTGGAGGGGAGAACGGCTGGTTACAACGGCCACTGAAGAGTTACAATAGACACAAGAGCGGATTGAGGAGCTCAAGGCCCAGCTTGCACAAGCCAAGAACATGAAGCAAGTAGAGTAGCCAAGTTCTATGGGGCCACTCAGCTCAGAGATGCAACGATATCTACACTAGAGCTCAAGCTGGAGGTGGTGGAGAAGGAAGTTGCCACATACCGCAAGCACTTAAGAGTGGGTCAAGGGCGATAAGGATGTGGCCTAAGGATGTGCTAATATGTAAGTTCGAACATCTGGTTGGCAATGGTATGGCTACCACCAAAATGGATAGCCAGCACGCATGAGCAATTGCCCCTAGATTGAGGCCAAGACCTTGGGTGGGCGGTTGACCTTGGCAACCCTGAAACAGCAACACGAGTGGATAGTGATAGGTATCAAAAGGTGTTGACAAGATTGAGACAAGTGTTAGGTAGCGATGACAACCAGTTAGACCCGATCGTCTTAACCAACCACCCAAGGTGTAGAGGACAGCACGCATGGGGAGGTGTGTTAAAACAATTGACTATTACCCGGTCTTATCAAAGTCACCCAATAAAGGGTGCCACCGGGGCTACAAACAATTACCACCCGACCCACTATGAGGTCTTCACTTGACATATATATATAATTAATTAGCTTTTAATTGATCGTTAAACTATTTAAATAATTATCATTTGGTAGAAATATTACTAGCATTAATTAATTCATATTTTACACAAGTACGCACTAGCCCTTGGTCGTGTTTGTGTCTGCACTGTATCAACACTGAGGACAAAGATGTTGTAGCCAAAGTACTGAAGTACACCGGCGGGGTCGGGGGGTGTACTTCAGTGCTTTGGGGGGGGTATGGCACCAGCGGTAGGTATCGAAGAAGAAGAAGAAGAAGAGATGCGCACTGCTCCGCTCTGGGGAGGAGCGGGACACAGAGTAAGGGGTTTGACTTTAGATCCAAACAACATTATAACTGATAAGAGAACATTGTCGTACAATCCCCATAATATCCAAATGTAATTAAACTATATTCTTTAGAATATCCTTTTTCTATGAGAACAAGATTCTAGAGAATATTCTATTACACTTGAGTCCGAATCCATTTGAACTCGTCCGGGAAATCTGGCTGGGATTACATGGCCCTAAAGAACTTCTCCTACAGGTGTATATACGCTATACTTACATGTGTGTGTACTCTATATTAGGAAGATGACATTTACTATCTCATATGAATATTTTATACAATATCAAATTTGATATACTAAATGTATATTTATCAAACCAAAAAATGAAAAATGCGTAACAAGATCAAATATGTGCTTGTTATTGTTGTAACTAGGGATAAGTAAAGATGCTTATCTCAATAGTATATCCGTTCATCAACATGAGACACGTACTGCATGAAAGATTTCCTATACTAGCTGTGTGCGTGTTTGTAAGAGAGTGAATCACACACACTGTACATACCATGACGACCACGATCTGGACAGTGTGTCACCAGGATTGTATAAGATATCTACTATGTTATCAACAGGGATACTCTTTGACATGTCTGTCCGTTCATTACCCTTAAATTTTATATATATATATATATAAATAAATAATGTAAAGTTTGTATCAGCTTAAGTTATACAGTCAAAAGCTAAACTTATTTAGTATTTTGTATTTGGGGTGGGGGAGGGTCGATCACTGCTTTATTAAATTAAAATTAAAAAATATATACTTTACATTTTTAATGTTCAATCTATGTTTTTTATTTTTGATTTAAAAATTTAACGTTAAAGTGCTAATTAGGTTTAATTTGGTGTGCATGAATATTCGGCCTATTACAAATAAAATAATATATTAAGTTTTAATAAAAAAAATAGTTTAATTATTGTTTTTATTATAATTCATTAAAAATAAAAAACAATTATAGATAATATGGAAGAAGTTTAACACCTCAAGACATGATGAACTCACAATACATGAACACAGTCGCTAGTGTCATATCTCTTTCCAACGTAATCCCTCAACAACTTCCACTTGTGGGGCTGTGGCTCAGCTCTTATATCAGTGCTCAAAACAAATGCCTTGAGCTTCCCAGGAGCAGTAACGTATTCCACAAGCTTATCAACACGAGGTAGAGGTAAGCGGGCATGTGGATCCTGAACACCTGCTTTAAACTCTTCACCAACAAGGCGATCCTGTTCCTCAATAAACTTGCTATGCCCATCAAACAAACGCACTGGTACAAACACCAAAAAGTCGTGATAGTCCACACAAGTGCTGTCCCGTGATACCCAGTTGTTCAAGATTCCATATATGTCATCTTTGCTTTTGGGAAAGGGCGTCTCCCCTTGACCTGGGAGAGGTGGTAAAAAACGATCCTTCAAGGCATCAAGAATTGCCGTCTGCGTGTCAGTAATGCTGTCAGCAAGAGCATAGCCCAACTGCTCCCTATTTGAAACACACATGCAGAGATCATGACATGCCCTGATGCATGAGTAGCAGCCACGCTTCTTCAAAACATCATGCTTCTCAGCGGGAAAGGCTTCTGCGTATGCTCTTCCCCGGATAACTACTGTGCCTACGAAGCAATAGTATCGGCCTTCGTAGATACTTGTGTAATCACCTGGTGCATCCACATAGGAGGCTGCATCGAGCATGTCCAAATGCGCCGGAGCATATCCTTATCTACCCGTCGCACTCCACAATTTCCAAGCCATCCTGCTGGAAAAGGCCGTGCTGCATCAAGAGGAACAATCGTCTTCTGTATAAGCTGAACCATTTCTTCCTCGGCAACAGCCAGCTTATTGAGAATCTTGCTTGACAGTCGCTCTTTCCTGGCCTTGCTCACCATCATTGGCATTGCTCGTGGCCGCCGGATACCCACCTTCTGATTCTTGCTGATTACCCCCAGATCAAAAGTCCTCACCTCCTTGCGCTCGCCCTCTTCCTCGGGGACGTTCATGCCCTGTCGCCAACCCTAGCCCTAATTATGGAATATACGCCAGATACATTTTAACTATTTAAATTAAACGGAATCTTAATTAAGCAAGGGCTTGACACGTGGAAAAGTGAAAGATTTTGGTGAAATAGGTTATTATTTTCGTATTTCCAGACATTACGTAATATGTTCTAACTGTATAGACTTGTGTGTATAAGATAGTATAATATTATAATATTTTATAATATTATGTCAATTCACAACTACATTTATTTGGGCTAAGAATTTCATTAGATTTATACATTATATGTTTGTAGGATATAAATAGAAAACCACTTTATACCCACATTTACTTATATTTATCAATTAATTAATTAAGATTAATTAATATAAAAGGAGGTTAGAATAATCGAGCAGATGCCGCATTCCTGTTCTTTAAATTACAAAAGCATAACATGTAAATAAGTTTCAGCCATGTTAAATATATTATCTAACCTTAAGGGCCGCGCTAGGGACACACCCCCCGTTACTGCGCACACACCCCCCTATTAGCTGGAGCTTAGTGGCATGCTTACATGGAATGCTGATTAGATATTGTTTATTCGTAAGATAATAAATGGAGTCGGTTACACAGCTGAGAAGCGGCAAGTGGGTGTGGAGTTTACAGCGCCTCAATCTCCAGCGCCTCAATCTCCTGAATTTCTAGTTCTAGCTACGGGAGTTTTTTGATGGATCACACTCATGCTTCATTGTCTGATGCTGAATCACATGTTCAAAGATATGCGATCTCACAAGGTTTCACAGTTTCAAGGCTACGCTCAAAGAAGAGCAAGCAGGGGATCTTGAGAAAAATATGGCTTGGGTGTGCTCATTCAGGGGATTACAAGAACCACAGAGAATTCCTCACTGCTGAAAACCGAAAAAGAAAGACAAGCACTAGATGCTCTGGGTGTTCATGGCTTGTGACAATCCAACGTAATGCTCAGGAAGAGTGGAACATTGAGATAAATGATGATCAGCATAATCATGAGATGGCTGTGGATTTGTCAGGATACCCGGCTGCTCGCAAGCTTTCTGAGAGTGATAAACAAATCATCAAGAACATGTCTGATGCCGGTGCAACACCCAAAGTCGTTCTCAGCACCTTGAGGCAACAAAATCAAGGTTGTAACTTTGTCCCAAAAGACATTTACAATGAGAAAAATCGTCTGAGGAATGTTGAGCTGAATGGAAGGACATCTATAGAGTTTCTCTTGGATGAGCTGCAAGCAAACAATGTACTGCATGAATATCAACGTGATGAACATGGAAGGATCACACATTTGTTTTTTGCTCCACCTTCTGCAGTGACCTTAGCAAGAGAATTCCCACATGTCATGCTCATGGATTCGACCTACAAGACAAACAGGTTCAAGATGCCACTGCTGCATGTTGTTGGGATGTCATCTACAAATATGAGCTTCTCAGCCTGTTTTTGTTTCATGCAAGCTGAGAAGGAGGATGATTACTTGTGGGCAATGATGCAAGTCAAGAGAATTTTTGATGATGGGAGATTACCACAGGTCATTGTCACAGATAGAGATCTGGCACTGATGAATGCAGTTCATATACAAATGCCGCATGCCACAAATCTTTTATGTTCATGGCATATTAACAAGAATATTCTTACCCAGTTACGTAAGGATTTTCAAACAGCGGAGGAATGGGAGAACTTCATGCGTGAGTGGAATAAGGTTGTTTCATCAGAAGATGCTGGGTTGTTTGATGCAAACTGGCAACAACTCTGTGAGCATTACTCAGGACATGTTGCTCAGTATATTGGTGGAACGTGGATTCCACACAAAAAATGTTTTGCTTTTGCCTGGACGAAAGAGGTGATGCATCTTGGAAACTTGATAACATCTCGTGCAGAAGGGAAACATTCTGTCATCAAGTCTTGGATTTGTGTTTCATCAGGAGATCTGAAAGATGTTTACAAAAAATTGAGCCTCTCAGTTGATCATCAGGAGCGCTCCATTCGTCGACAAATTGCATATGAGAAAACAAACACTATGGTTTCTCATCAGGGCATTCTTTGGGCACAAGTGCAGCGCAAAATCTCTCACTTCGCTCTCAAGAAAGTTGAGACTGAAGTGGTAAAAGCTCGGCATTTGCTGGAGGCAACTCCATGTTCAAGGGTGTTTCAAAACACCATGGGATTGCCTTGTTCTCATGTCATACGTGGGATCATTTCATCAGCTACAGGTCAGCTTACAATGAGTTTGTTTCATGAACACTGGTGGCTTGACAAATATTTACCAATGGCTCAGCAAATGCCCATTACATTTGAAGAGGCTATACGGCAAGTTGAGAATCGTCATGATCACCTGCCTCCACATCAACAAAGGATTTTGCAGAATGAAATCATCATGCTTTCACAATCCCATGCTTCAACACCATTGCAGAATCCACATTTGGCTCAAACTCGTGGTCGTCCAACAGCTGCACAAAACACTAGAAGAGACCCTTCTGCATTTGAAAGGGTTGAGGAGAATCAAACTGCAGCAGTAAGACGGTGTGGAGAATGTGGCGTTCAGGGTCATAACAGAAGGACATGCCCAAGGCTTAGATAAAAATTATTTTCTAGCAATATATTTGTGAAACTCGATTCAATCTAGAAAATAATCCACTGAGTTCCATGTAAGCATGCCACCTAATCGCCAGCTAATAGGGGGTGTGTGCCACCTAATCGCCAGCTAATAGGGGGTGTGTGCGCAGTAAGGGGGGGTGTGTCCCTAGCGCGGCCCCTAACCTTAATATGCAAATATATGTTTCGATTAAATAGCTGCTAATTAGTATATTAAATTAATCATAAACTAGTTCAAACTCTTTCAAATTCTTGTTAAGTTTTCTACTCATGTATTAACTTTTGTGGCACCCAAATCAATAATTTCATTGTTTCGACCAGCTTGTAGTGCACAGAGTTCTGCAACACTTAGTAACATAGGCATTACATAATTCAAATATTTTCCCAAGTGCAAGCGCAATACCGGGTTTTACTGATTTATGTAATTGACTGCTTCTAATATCTTATAAAAGAAAAGAATAAAAATGTAAATATATATGCATACTGCTAGTAACTTACATATATATATGCTTTATGGTTAGGGGCTGAGTAAGGGGCTCTCTCACCAAGGTATGTATCCGATGCGGTTAGTTAGTTAGTTGGTTTTGCAGTCTGTCTGTACTCACTGCTCCTTGTGCAGATCAATGCTCCTCACCCACTCTACAGAAGTTAAGCTACCAGACTGGCGGAGGCAAAAGAATGGAGCTGGATTGTTGCAAGTATATGCACGAAAAGGATGAAGGCACGCCATCTACCTCGTCTTTGTTGACCACCGAGAATGCGTGTGACAGTGAGCTTGGCTCTAGAGACGCCTGTTACGGAATATACATATATATATATATATAGAGACGGGAGAACATTCCTAAGCACGAAGCTTCTTAAGGGATGACACATAGGCGACTTACCTGTTTGCGAGGTACAGTTTTTCACGATCGTCTCACTGTGGGTTTTGAAACATTCTGATCAGCGGTTGAAGGAGGAATATCGTGAGTTTCCCACAGCACAACTGACTCTCGTAATTGTTTACGTTTGCCTGTAGAAATAGAGGCATGCACTTGACGATAATATGCCTGCGTATATGCATACGACCGGTCACGATTTGTATCAAATATTGTGGCAGTCGTGCATCGAGGTTGCACTAGACTTTGTCTCACCGAGAAACGTGAGTGAATGCATTCGGTTAATCAAGGAGTTCTGCCGGTCACTTGGCCAAGCAGAGTTACATTTGAGAAATTTCAAGCTATGACTTACATTTGAAAACAAATCTACTTATTTCTTCCTCTTTATTTCTTTCTTTTTACGAGCAGCTTCTTTGCGTGCCTTTTTAGTTTCAGCTATTGCAGCTTCAGCCTCTAGGCTTTCTGTGCCTCCATTTGTCTTAAATAGTGAGAAGCAATTGACTTATAAATCGTTGATATCAAAATGATCTGCAATCGGAAAATAAATGCTATAAAATAAAACAACCTTCATTATGCTCCGAACTATCCTTGTAACCAGGATATTTGCTCTTGGAATAATTTGGGTATCACTAATAATATTCTTTTATTTCATGTTTTAGTGAAGATCTTTCTCACTCAGCATCTCTTTAATCTTTTCTCATAAACCTATTCCGTGCTGTTGGATTTAACCAATTAGATTGAATCTGTGCCATTGGATTCAACCAATTAGATTAAATCTATGCCGTTGGATTCAACCAATTAGATTAAATCCTGCCGTTGGATTCAACCAATTAAATTAAATCACACACTTTCGTACATTACATGTCAGTAATATATAAAATATTGATGACATTAATAAAAATAAATATCTGCACCTATTTGTACATTTACATGTGTATACCTATATATGCTATACTTACATGTGTGTGTTTCATACTAGGAAGATGACATTTACTGTCTCACATAAAATACACATGAAATAAGTAGTTGGAATATTCTGCAATGGGGCTAAACATGATTAAATTCTTGTTAAGCGCAAATCTAACTTAAATCCGGTAATCCCATTGGTATATTCCTTGTTAAGTTGTTTGATGACATAACAAATATGTCTATCTTTGTGCATGTATTTACATCAGCATGTGCAAAAATACGTATATATATACATACATATCTACGTATATAATTTATTTATGTATATGTATCTCTCCCTGTATATGTGTGTGCACTACTTTATGTATCTACGATTACGTGGTCTGACGACAAGTACCTCTGTAACACACACACGCATTCATGTGCTGATGTATGTAATACATGCACACCTACACATACATAAAAAATGTTTTATACACATCTATGCGTGTTTATATACACCCAACATACACACATACAATACATACATTCTGTGGCTTCACTATCACACGCAGACATATACAGATATACATAATATAGGGATGAGACGTTTCCAAGCTCCTAGGAACGATTCCAATGACGTAAGAACTCAAGTTGTACGAAACAGAGCCATGGAGAATCTTCACAAATGTGGATATTCCGTTAGCTGCTCAGGAATATCCTCTATTAAAAAGATATATTTATTTATTTATATATTAAATAAGGTTATTAATAACGGTGAGTTGATTGTATGACTAAGTCCAAGTTTTTCAACGTGACCAAAGATACTTAGGAATACTCCTATGAATCTGTTCTTAGATAAAACTAGTGTTTCAAGCACAAAAAGCTCATCTGGAACCAATGTTCCGCTGCTTAAATATATATAAGACATAGGAGGCTTGTGCCAAAAATATTCTAGAATATCCATAGGATATTCTAGAATGTTGATGGAATATACTCTAATTGGCAAAATTACTTCTAGGTCGGCAAATTTGCTCCTGCATGTTTTACACGGCAAATTTAATGTGTCACGTTGTGGAAAGTGGGAATAGAAAATAAATATTAATTAATATTTAAGTTCTAATTTTTAATTAATTATTTAATAAATATATATTTAAATCTTTCTCTAAACATATATTATTCTAAAGAATATTTTTTTCATATTAAAAAATGCTAATTAAATATTCAAAATTGTTAATATTATTAAGAAATGAAATTATATACATGCCCATTTTAGTTACAATGTGCATGTGTATTAGAACTTGCATAATATTATACTATAAAACCATTAGTGCTTATATATTAATCAGGTTGCAATAATGTAATAAACAAAATATATAATCACTAACATCTATTGTAGTCCACAATTCCTACATATTTCTCTTCTTCTTCAACATCAATGTGATTTGTGAACCGCTAGCTTGAGGTACACCAGAAAGTGGCTAAGTCACTAGCTTGGCTAGCTTAATGTCACTTGCAATGCTTGCCAACTTGAATGACCTCTCCATTCCTAAGATGTTTCTACCTAGATCGATTGTTGTCACCAAAGATGATCTAATACATGATCCTATATCCCAAACAAGATTGCCATGCCTTGAAAGCTTGTCAATGACTAGCTGCATTAGTCACACACTCTTGGGTTGAACAATACATTGTTAAATGAGAAAAACCAAAGGAACTCTTACCATGCGGATTGGTAGCGATTTGGCATGTCAATAAGGATTGTACTCCCTAGCTGCAGTGGAATGTTCACCAGTGGAGTTCTAGATGCTTGGAAAATGACCAAAGTTTCCTATAAATGAATTAAGTCAAAAATATTAAGAAAACAATTGAGAGTAATACTTTGCTCATGGTGGATAGTATGTTGATGATGTCCTAGCCCAATGACATCAGTTGCTTGTACAACTCTACAAATCATGGAGGCCGTGGTGAAGACCACTATGTAACCATTTGTAAACAAGTGCATGCCTGTGAATTGAAGACCTTACCGCATCAAGATGCAACAAGATATTATCCAAGGATGAAAGGAGAGGCTTCAAGTTGTTGGGGAGATCCAAAAAGACAAGATTGAAGCCATATTCACATGCTTCTTCTGGAAACCTTGTTTGAGAGTTTGTAATGTGGCATTTGTCAACCAAATCTCACAACTTGTTGTAAGTTTTCTGCCGCTCCACACCCTCATGAAAGAAAGACCTACCCATCTCTTCAATATCACACACATCTAAGTCATATGTGCCCCAAGCATAAGCCAATGTTGAGACGAAAACAAAAGATGATAGTCCATAATATTTAAATACCTTCTACGTCCTAGAGCAGTGATGATCACTGATGGAGTGGGTGGGGGCAAACCTGATGTGCTTGTAGCTCTAGGAACATGAGCAACTGCCTTTGCTAGAGGTGCAATCCATTTCTTGGTCCCTGTTTTTAGAACTGCCTCCATGTCCTTGGGTTGCCATGTGTAGCTTATGTAGGGATGCTTCCCAAGTTGGTAGTTCTCCTTCAGATAGCCCAACCAAAAAGGCACATCCCAACGCTCAAACAAATTACCTCTTACTCCACATATGAGGAGAGCTTATGTGGTCCATCAAGAGCTTCATTATGGTGGTAAGGGCAACTTCCTTTACCATTGCAAATTTTCCATGTGCAAGTCAAAGAATATTAAAACTACTACATACCTCCAAATCATCCTTCTGGCGAACTCGTTTCACTCGAAGAAATTTTTTGACTCAGTAAAACATGAATTAGATACACTCGTAAAAAGGTTGGAACATTAAAGTCTTGCACCTGGCTCTCATCTCATCAAACCAATCACAAAACTCCTTGGTTGTTCCCAATTTGCCATTGTCCTCGTGCAAGTTCGTCATGATCTTTATAGCCTTGTCATGCCAATAAGATCAATGGTGAACCACTTCAACCACTCTTTGTCTTGCACTCTATGCAAGCCCAAAGTTTGCTACTCATCCTTCTTGTCTAAGCAACCAAGCTTGTTTAAATACCATATACGCAAGTCATTGGTGATCCTTGTTTTTGAAAGTGCATATAAATTCTCTAGCCTATCCAATGACACTACCTAAGAGGGATGCTGATGACCCTTTGAAACTAGTCGTCATAAGGCAAGATATAAGAACTTCATCATATACCTATTGTGTTTTTTTGTAGACTTGTTGCTTCAAATCTCCTTTTGCTCTCAAATTTCCTTTGGACTATTTCACAACTTCTCTAAGTCTTTCTTGATCTCATTCTAAAAGTGCAGAAGAAAGAGTACTCAAGTGCGTACCCTTAAACATCACCTTTGTACAAATCAAATTTAGCAAAGGATGTCAAATAGAATTCCTTGCTACACATTTCTTCCACTGCTGCATATCTTTATGATTATTATCACTCAACGAGTCCAGAATCTTTGATGTCCCTTCCACACTTGCACATCATATCTTTAAAGCCAATAGTATATAAGGAGAATGGTCTCAATAGAAGTAGATGAGCTGCATTGACAAACAATTAATTAGACCACTTATATAAGTTAAATAGTCACTTGTTCTAATAAAACATGGTAACAAACTGGAGGTCATTTGCATCGGATTTCCTAATGAAGCTCGCTCTCACACGAATAGCCCACTTCTTGGTGTCTCCTAGTGACTTCCTTGTACAACTTCTACAAAGCCTAAAGCCTATGGTTGCCATCTTGAGTCATGAAGAAATTGCATTAACCTATCCATGGTACTTGGGTTCTATAAGCTCAAGAATAAGCATGTTGTTATCCTTGGCCAGCTCTACCAAATCCTCCTTTGTCACCGGTCTGCTAACAAAAAGGATCAATTGGGTGGTGCTTTGGAGGTATCCACTTGCCCACTTGAAGCTCCTCACCAGCTTGTCCAAGTCCTCTAGGTTCATGCAGCAAACAATCTCATTCAAAGTAGACAACAAATAGGAATGTCTAGAGGGTATCCCAAGTCATTGATGAAGATTTGTTGTAGCCGAACACTCCACTTGTAGGCTCATTAGAATGTTATATACCTCCTTTTCCTCCTTTGGTCCCCCTTTGCCTTCTTCTTCCTTGTCTCCCCTTGTGCTTTTTTTCCACAGCCTCTCTCTTCTCTATTGATTGACTAACCTAAGTTAAAATTAACCTCATGTTTATCTTCTTTGTTCTCCTCTTCATAGCACTATCTTGGGCCACCATATATTCTGGTAGGACCACCAATATGGAACTTGGGCCACCTATGTTTGCAACATGGACTTCACCTACGAGTTTCAATGTAAAAATTGTAACCGCGGTCGGAGGTGGTTGTTCACCTAGAGGTGAAAGAAGAGCCTTTCTTGTAGCCGTGTCAGCACCTAAACCAGAAGACCTTATTTCCGACCCTGTGTCAGATTGTGTGGTTGCGACACCTTGTCTTCTCGACATTATACTTGGCTTTTGCCTGTACTTCTCGCTTAGATGGTTCATGATCTTTCTTCTCTTGGAGACATTTAGAAGCTCTCATTTACATCATCTAGCAGACCTACAAACAAATTAGCTTAGAGAACACCATAAAACTTAAAGACCAATTAAACCTACTACTACACCACTAGGAGAGGTAATGCTAAACTACCCAGTCGGCAAGCTATAGATAGAGAAGGAGAGACCACTATTGTCGACTGGGAGGGTTTAGGGTATTGCTGAAGGCCCTAGTCAACACAATAAGGAGGAGCACTACTACTGACTGGGACATGCACTATTGAACACCCTAGTCAACACTTAGTGGAGAAGGAGCAATATTGCTGATTGGATGGCATTGCCAACCCTCTTAGTCGGAACTCAATAGGAGATCACCATTGCCGATTGGGGAGGGCAGTGCTAAACCTCTCAGTTGACACAATAAGGAGAGCACTATTGTCGACTGGGGAAGAAAATTGCCAAACACCCAATCAACACTTAGTGAGAAGGAGTTGAACCTCCTAATTGGCACAATAAGGAGAAGGAGCACTACTACCTACTAGGGAGGGAACTACCGAAGACCCCAGTTGGCAGGACCACCATTGTCTATTGGGGAGGGCATTGTCGAACCCCAATCAACACTTAATGGAGATGGACTACTACAGCCAATTGGGGAGGGCACTGTTGAACCTCCCAATTGGCACAATAAGGAGAAGGAGCACTACTGCTGACTGGAGAGGGGACTTTCGGACCCCCAGTCAGCACTTAGTAGATAAGGATCACCACTGTTGATGGGAGGGCATTATCGAATGGCCTGGTCAACACACAATGGAGAAGGAATATGTGCGGCAATCTATAAAGAGAAAATGTGAATAGAGACAGTGTTATAGAGAAAAACAATGCTACAAAGAGATAGTGTCACAAAGAGATAATATTGCCTCCAAAGCCAACAAATCCAAGCACCAAGAAGATACAAGAGTACAATAGCGAAAACTAGTGGAATGGATGCTTGAGACTTATAGAACACTAGCAAGTGTAATGGCGATAGAGTTTTCTAAAATTGGTGGTTGATTGCCGATAGGGTTACTAAAATTGGTGGCCAAGATTGCAAATAGGGTTACTTGATTTGGTGGCTAGGATTACATATGATTTGGCAATAGGGTTCCTTGAATTTGAAAGTAAGATTATACCTTAAAGTAAAGACTTGATTGTAGACTCAGTTTCATTGGTTAGCAGTTAGGTTGGATATTGGATTACTTGGTATTATAAACCTAAAACATGGGTTTAGATTTAAATATTACAGCTACAAATACCATTCTTCAAGACATCCCACCCACAAACGTTCAATGCTTGCACACAGTTTGTACAATCGTTATTTAGAGTTAATTGATACTACATAGCTGACACATAAATTTCAATTTGGTTTATGTTTTAAAAACCTTACTCATGAAATATTGCTATTTTGAATAGATGGCTAGAGTAAGATATAATGGTATTGCAAAGGAATTTCATGTCAATGATGATGCATTTGCCCAAGAACTGCATGCAACATTCTCCATTCTAGCATGGGAAGACTTTAAGATGTTTCAATTGTTATCATTTCTTGGCGAATCAATATAGAAGTAGAGATCTTTGATGAGGGGATGTTTGTTTTCTACACATTACTCTCTTTAGAATAGAGAGATTTGATAGGAATGATTTGACACTTGCAATGTTATAGAAAACAAATAAGTGTGAATTAGAAAGAGTTTCATTAAACGTCATCAACTATTCGACGTGTTTCTAAAGTGCCCCAGAAATATAACAGTGATGAGTTGTTGTCTTAAAAGGATAACATAACCAAGTATTTAGGGATGGAGGACTGCCACAACTAGACCTATCTAAGCACCACATTAGCAAGTTTCCTACAAGGGTCAGTCGCAGTAGCTATGTAGAACATCTAAAGTGCACAACCCTTCGTTCATTTTAGACTTTGCTAATAAGTAAAACGAATTTCACCTCAAAGGATTTGTATAAAAAGGTGAAGACCATAGTTGAGGGGACAATTGAAGGCATGACGTGCATGCATTATGGTCATTTGCTTTCTTTTTTGAATGGATGTGTCACAACATCTTACTATGTCATACTAAACGATGTTACAAAGGGCATGCTCTTCATCCATTGAGAGATGATCAACACCCTACCAGAGTTCTATGTCATCTATAAATAAACTAGGCAGTTATGAACAATCCTAAGACTAATTAGAGAGCTATAAAATTCCAAGCAACTTGTGAAAAATCATGGAAAACTTTTCAAATCACCCAATGACATAGCCTACAACAACCCCTTGAGAATCTTGAATTACTCACCAATCAGAAAAGCAACATTAAGTTATCAATGATCAAACTAACTCTGATTCACACAAAACTTGAGAATGAACCATACAAACAAAGAACAATAAAAACATGCTTTAAAAAAGGATACGAGTGCCTTCTAGAATTGAAGAGGAAATTATCAATCCCTTTCATTCATGTTTTCACATTCTATAAGAACTCATCAATGCCAAAGAACAATCTTTGATATTCAAAAATGACAGTCCAAGGTCTAGGTTTAAGGTGGATTATATCCAAAGGTGCCAACCTAGTGGTGACCTACAACAACAATGGGTGGGTCCTAGACCATGCATCGAATTCCTGATTGGACAATAATTGGCATTCATCCATTGTAATGGTGTAAATATTCATATGTTTATTATGATTGATTTTTAATGTTAATTTTTCACCTATGTTCGATGGTAACAATAGCACATGGTGACATGTGCCATGTGAACAGTGTTGCAGTGACCAAGTTTTTGAACATCATATCAGACATGGCTCTCAAATGCTAACTCTAGCACCCCTTAGTGAACCCTTAGAAACCTGTCAACGAAGATCCCACGCCTACAATTGGACAAGGACAAGAATGTGCTCGACTTAGATATGAGTGCTTCTCTTAGCTTAACATGGAGGAAAGCTTGGAGAAAAGCCTCAACCTTTAACCCTCAAGACGTGCATTTTGTTAAGACCTCCAAGCATGGATTGATTAATGTTAAGAGTAGGCTACCTCGAAGGTGGGATGTACCCCTATTGTCTAGAAGTTGAGATGGATAACATTCGACACGGTGTGAAACTCATCAAGTTATTACACAACCGAACATGGAGTGAGTGAATGCCCTAATCCACAAACTTAAGGGTTGCTACTGGCATAACAAAGGGTTATGTTTTGACGAAACAAGCTAGAGCTTGCACTGATAGAAGAATAACGAACTCTGTCAGAAACTCTTCTACATATATTATTTAATATATGTGACAGAGGCCTCCCCCTATTTCTTGTTTATGTAAGTGGCACAAAATCTCATTCCCTAATGAGAATATACTTGGTGAACTAACTTAATAACCTAGCGACCCTTAAACCTTAACCCAAGGGGGTTAGGTAAATCCTAGGGGTGTTTCTACCCATATCCAACATTTTAAACTCATCGAAACCAGCCAAAAACTTAACCGGGACATGAAAAATCAAGTAAGAATTTTTTAAAAGGTAAATTCTAATTTCGCTTAAAGTTTCCTGCAAATATCTAATAACACCCAGCTAGACCATCACTAGATACCCAAGTGCACTAAGAATGCATGTTTTCTACTACATTTAGAGCTTATCAATATAGTTTGGTAAGAATAATAATCAACGTCAAAAGTAAAAAAAATCATAGTAAAAACTATGACACTTATGCATTTTTAAAAACTAACAAAATAACTCACTTGTAAGTTTTTAAAATTTATAAAAATGACTTGGTCCTTACAAAATTCTTTGTTAACATGATGTATGAAGAAGTTTTTTCTTCACAAAGGGAATAGTGTAACAAAGGTTAACTATGATATATTTTGGAGAGTTATTTATTGTGTGGTTTTTGTTTGTAAATATAATGTGGATATACCTTTCTTTTGTATGTATAATGATTATTTAGTGTTTCTTTATCTTCTTATATTATGTACTATGTGAAGATTACCAAGAAGTCATACATTTTATATTAAGAGACATTACATATATAACGATACTATTGTTGTGTATATGAATTTATATTATATATATATATGTATATAAAATTCTTTCAAGTTGAGTTTTCCATAAACTTAAATTTTTTATAAGGTTTATAAATAAATATTTGCATATTGTAAAGAATCTATGTATTTTGTAGTTTTAATATGCTTTGGTAATATAATATTGTTGGAGAGACACAAATCCCAATACTAATTTATAAATTTTAACTTTAAAATAAAATGTAATTTTAATATATTTAGTTTATAATATGTTTATTCAATTTAATATTAATTAAACAATGTAACATATGATTTAAAACTAAAAATTAAAAAATATAAAGTTTATAACTCACCATAAGAATTGAATGTACAACTTAACCTTTAATTTTTTTTACCTTTAACTAACATGTTAATTTAACTCTCTTTTAATTGCATATATAAATAACCTTAGGATTAAAATCTAAATAGTCTAAAGGCACATCCACCCATAGTGATAAATGCCCTTATTATCTTTTAATGTTTAATATGACATGCCCAGTTTTTAAGTCCACCTAAGCGGACAAAATTTAACCGGCCGTCCACGCCAGCGGCAATCCGTTTTTTGTTCAAGGAGAGTGAACATTTAGGTCTTTAGAACAGATTTTAGGGCTCTAGTGGGGAAGAGGAGGAACATGCAGCGGCTTCCGAGGTGAGTGCAGCTCGAAGAATGTACAAATTCCTGTCGGATTAGTGTGTAATTAGAGGTGTTTAGCATGGATCAAGTAAGCGAGGACTGGCTATCACTTGTAGATGAGGCGGATTGGGAGGCGGGAGCGAGACCGTGAGCGTCGGGCACTCAGAGGCAAAGATCCGGCCTCTAGCTCAATCTCACAGTGCTTCGATCTAGGTTCGATTCCTTACGATTCCGGGCCAAGCATGGGTTCTTCGGCGGCTTATGCCGCATACGATAACGTGGCTTCTGGGGCACATTCGGTCCATTCAGACATACATTTAGTTCATGTACATGATTTAGATACAAGGGCACATTCGATACATTCAGTTGGTACAGAGTCGAATTTACTGGTGCAAGTATGGGTTCTAGTTCTGCTTCGGATTCAGTCACAGACCCGTACGGTATAAGATTGTCAGCGGATCCTATGATGGGATTGATGGGTTGTCAGTCATTCACGGATACCGATTACTCAGTTCCGCCGTGGATTACTCAAGTAATGAATGACGGACGGGAAAGACGGAGTGTCGGTTTAGAGAGACGGACCGGACAAGGATTGCCGGACCTCAATATTGTCTTGGAGAAGCCCCCTGAGCCCTTTCTTGAGATAGAGAAACGGCAGCAAGATGAAGCACAAGCTTTGCCCGAGCTCGGACTTGTCTTGGAGAAACGGACCCAAGAACAGGCGTTAATGATCGATGAAGCTGCTCCTGTGCAAGGTACGAACCCATATCTCTCTCTCTCTATAGATAGAGAGAGAGAGAGAGAGAGTTAACGGTTCTCGTTGTTGCAGGAGTGGATAAGATGCAATTGAAACTATCCAAGAGAACGAAGTTGGTCGCTTTTGCTGCGTAAGCGTTCTTTTATTTCTCACTTATATTTATAAGGATTAACTATTAATATTGTAGACGGAGGAGGCATAGGCATATAGAGGCATTTGAAATGCAAATAAGAGAGTATCGCAGGGAGATTGAAGAGAAGCAAAGGGAAGAAGAAAGGGAACGACTTACCATTCCTCCCAGAGCGGTGGATGATGATGAGACGTATATTGGCGAGCCGAGAATGGATCTTACAGATGATTTACTTCACAAGGTGTGTGTTTGTGTGTGTGTGTGTGTGTGAGAGAGTGGTTGTGTGAATGTTTCAATATTTATAATCTTCACATGTCATATCGAAATATTTAAGTTTAATTTCAAATGATGTCCGTGATATCTATATGCTGTATGACTAGACATGTGCTATAACCTATACATGTACGATATATTTATATATTACTGCATATAGGCATGTAGACATGAATATATTTGTATCTGAAAGTATATTGTTATTTTTACAGGTGTTTTCGCATCTTAATAACAACACTTCACTCTGCACAGCAGCAATAGTGTGTCGCCAATGGCGTGTTGCGAGTTCACATGAGGACTTTTGGAAAGTTTTAAACTTTGAAGGCCGTAAAGTTACTCCTAAACAAGGTGAGCTATTTAATTATGTTTTACTACGTCTTGACATGATCTATGCTGTTTTTCTGCAGTGAGGAGCTTGTGCTACAGGTATCCCAAAGCTATTGAGCTCAACTTAAGATGTAAAATGATCGAAGATGTACCTGCATTAGAGGCTATTCGTGCTCTAAGGTAATATAATTTCAGGACTTGTACGGGTGTTTGTATAGATATGGATCCGAAGAGATAATGCTGTTAACTATAACGTATTTATATGTCCTGCAATTATTGCCACCCATTATATAATATTGTAAATTAGATAATTCTTACATGATTATATTGACACTTGGAACGGAGCTCCGCTGTGTTGAAATCCATTGTTTACTGTGTATGTGCTATATTAGTGTAATATCATGAGAATATAGCACATGTTGAAAATACGATATTAATGTGAAATGCTCTACAGAAATCTGCAGGTGCTTAAGTTGGGAGAGGGAGTTTACGGAGATTATTTTTTCCAGACACTGGCTATTGAATGTGAGCAGCTGAGAATACTTAGCATCATCGACGCGTTCTTAGGCAACGGTGGTACACAAGAGATACAAATCCGCCACGATTCTCTACTTAACCTGGACATTCTTAAGTGCCGTGTCCTGCGTGTCTACATCAGGTCCCTCCCCTCTCCCTCTCTCTCTCTCTACACACACACACACACACACACACGTTGTGTGTTTTTAGTAAGGGTCTTGGGTGCATGTAGTATTATATTCTATTTGTCGGATAGTATGTTATGGAATCTAGGTGTATATTGTAACATTCTAATGGTATTGTTTGGTATATACGGACACAACGTTTCTTTTACATAGGTGTGCACACTTGCAAGAATTGTCGTTGTCGAAAACCGGCACAGCTGCAGCCATGTTACATTGTCCACAGCTTACAAAACTCGACGTGTCCTCCTGCCACAAGCTTTCAGACACTGGAGTTCGAGCCGCTGCAACTGCGTGCCCGCACCTGTTAGACCTCGACATCTCTCACTGTTCTTATGTGAGTGACGAGACCCTGCGTGAAGTCGCCACTGCATGCTCCAACTTACGCTCTCTGAATGCCTCGAACTGTCCTAATATATCTCTTGAGGTTAGTAATGTATCATAAATGTGTACTTATACATTTGGGCTTGTGTTCTAGAGGAATTAGATTAACTCATATAAATGACATACACTCACAGACATACATATCATGCGGTTTATTATATTTGTGTGTGCGTATATGTGTATCGTAACATCGTCAAGTACGTATGTTTACATAAATACGTATATATACTCGTGTATATGTATTTATTTAAACAACATTAACTACGAGATTTAACAGAATGAGTTTATGCCAGGTTATTTGCTGATAATAATATGGCATAATCAGCATTCATAAATACGGTGTTATAGTGTTTGAATATGCGTATGAATTTATGTATATACGTTAAGTTTCTTATCTAGATATCTCTGTACTGCATATAGAAGTACTTGCGCACGGATGTGTATCTATCAATTATGTTAAATGTTCTTTTATAATCTTGAATTTATGTTATGACTACTATTCCACTACAGGGTGTCCACATGTCCATGCTTGTCAAAATGACACTATGTAATTGTGAGGGGAATCAATACACAGTCGATGACTGCGCTGTCCCATTGTACATGCTTGAAGTAAGTCTCTTTCTCTCTCTCTCACACACCCACACACACACGAGTAGGTACATGAATCTCACATATACACATGGACAAGTATATATGTATACATATGTATTTTAGCTGCATTATGACTCGAAACCCATTGTGTAATTGATTTCAGGAGCTTTTACTTGATTATTGCTGGCTGTTGACGAGTGTTTCACTCAATTTGCCAAGGTTGCACACAATCAGCCTGACCTATTGCCGCAAGTAAGCACATACTTGTTTTCTTTTTTACACATCTATTTGTTTATATAATAGGTTTTGTTTTACATCGGTTTTAACTGTGTATTATGCAGATTTTCGGATCTTACACTTCGTGCTCCAGCTCTTAACTCACTCAATGTATCAAGCTGCCAAACACTATGTAGAGTCGATCTTATGTCAACCAGTCTCAAGGTTTACTCCGTGGACATCGTATATTCATTTTATGTATATCACGTTGATCAAAAGACACACACACGCACGCACACACATATATACATATTCATTTATGTATGTATGTATGTATGTGTATAGTATATGTTTACATTCTTACACACACACACACACACTAGATATGTGACTTTTTCCTCTTTTATTATTTCAGAGACTGGTCTTCAACCAGCAGCAAGGATTGTCTCTTTTAGCTTTAGACTGTCCACAGCTACAAGAGGTGGATTTGACGGAGTGTGACTCTCTCACAAATGCAATCTGTGAAATTCTCAGCCGTTGCCCCCGTTTGACGAATTTGATACTTGATAACTGCGAGGTATGTATCGTATACATATGAGTACATGCTTTTATATATAGATATGCATTAGCGTGTACATATATAATGTTTATATATACATGTGCATTCAAATTATTTACGCAGAGATAATATTAGATAGATAGATGGATGGATGGATGGATATATTCTTAATTATGTATGCATACGCTTTTATGCAATACATACACAAGTGCATACCTTATATATCGCAAACTGAGTTTATTGCTTGTCAACATGCCACATGCATACGAAGTATACATTCTAAATGATGTACATTTAACCAGGTTTATATTTTTCACGTACACGTCACCATACCTAGATAGTTATATAGAGACACACATATATGTATGATCATGGCCTTTTGCAGGGTTTAACTGGAATCAGGCTTAATAGCACTTCTTTAATTCAAGTTTGTCCCTCGTGGGCTGCCGCAAAGTGTATTCTATCGAGCTTGCATGCCCAAATTTACAATGTTTGCAGCTTGACGGCTGTGATCATCTCAGTTATGCAAAGTTAAAACCGGTATGTTCAACTAGTATATGATTAGAGCTCTCTCTCTCTCTCTCTCTCTCACACACACACACACACACACACACCACAACAACACACACACACACACACACGCACATTGTATTATGACCATAATCAAAAATCTAAATTAATGAACCAATATACGTACATCACAATAGTGTTTCATATAATATTATATAAATATCTAGGTAAATACGTGAGATATATATTTGTGTATTAACCTCATACTTGGTCCTTAAACAATCTATCAAGTTAACGAATCGATATACGTGTGTTTGTGATGATAAATATATGACTTATTGTGGTCTAGTGAAAGTAGTTGTTATATTTATTAAATCTTGTTACAGGTGGGATTACGGTCGTTAAATCTGGGAATATGCCCACACTTGACAACGTTGATCGTCAATGCAGATGAAATGACATCCCTTGATTTAAGAGGCTGCGGAATATTACGACAGGCAGAGATTATATGCCCCAAGCTTTTATCGCTGGATGCATCGTATTGCAGGTACGTGGGTATGTGTTTTATGTAACACATCTTGAATTGCTTAGACATACATGGAGGGGTTCATAAGATATAGCATTACGTTATATCATGATATTATATAATAATATTGCCAGGAACTCATGGAAGTATATAATATACGAAATCAAAATATTTAGTGACATAACACAGTAGTTTGTTAACTATTAACTATATTGTCTGTAATGATCTAGACTGGGGTGCGCGCACACACACACACAATCTATCTGTGTGATATATTATATTATGGTTTATAACAACTGTGTGTATGTGCAGTCAACTGGGAGATGACTGTCTGGAAGCCACGAGCAACTCATGTCCACTGATACAATCGCTAGTTCTTGCATCGTGTCCTTCAGTTGGAGCGAACGGTTTACTGGCCTTGAAGAAGCTCTCGGGATTAACTGTGTTAGATCTTTCCTATACTTTCCTTACTGACTTATCTCCCATATACGATGCCTGCCCTCAGCTGGAGGTATATTCACGTGTGTGTAGCATGTAGTATAAGTTCCTATAGTCAAATTCATAAAATATGGTTATATATATGTATTACTGCGCGTGCGCGCGCGCACATGTGTGTGTGTGTGAGAGAGAGAGAGAGCACTGTGTTATATACATATTTCTAAGGTTCTTCGGTTTAATATACAGTACTATATTTATAAATATCATACACGTATGTATGTACATGTACAGCAGTAACGTACAAAAACATATATATTGATTACACAAGTTTAAGTGTGACTTACGTGACGTATATGTATATAATCGGCGCAGGTTTTACGTTTATCTGCGTGCAAATATTTAGCAAACCAAGCATTGGTGCCATTACCACGGGGCCAAGTACCTCCCAAAGTTGCAGGAGCTTGACCTTTCGTACGGCAGCCTCTGTCGTATGGCAATCGAGGATTTATTGTCTGAGTGCCCTCACCTTAAGCACGTTAGCTTGAACGGCTGCTTTAATGTTTATGATATCGATTGGCCGTCGGTAAGTAACTATCTCAGATTCTAATAGAACTATTTATGTGTATTTATATTATCAATATATTTTATACTAGCTTTATGTGGTATAGAGAGGATGGGGAGGGAGAGACAGAGAGTTTATTGAATCGTTTAAGTTAAGTCAATCAACTTATAGGAGGTTTTGCAGAGGCAGAGGATGTATGCATGGAATTCGAGCAAGACCTGCAGCCAATGGATGTATCAACGGACAGGATGCTACAGACACTGAACTGTGTAGGATGCCCCAATATAAAGAGGGTTATAATCCCATACAATGCTGGGTGTTACAACCTTTCTTCCTTAAACCTCTCACTTTCTACCAACATTAAGGAGGTTTCCCTTGGATGTTCCAATTTGATCTCCTTAAACTTGAGGTAATTATATTAACACACAGACACATTATGTGTAGAAACTGTGTACAGTTAAGTATGTATATAGTGATTGGTACAAGGTGTGGTGTCTTACATGCACTATCATGTTTGTCCCTTCTCTTAATATATGTGTTATGATATTCTTATATGCCTGTGTTGTGTATAGAACATGTAGACATAGTCACTGTTATGTAAAATTAGTGACCGATGTTGTATTTATTCAGCAATTGCGGTGCTTTGATGGAACTGAAGTTGGATTGTCCAAGGCTTATGAGCCTGTGCTTACAGGTAATGGTTATCCATATATTAGCTACTTGTGTAATTAAGTGATAACCATGTATTTGGTGCTACTTGTTGGTTTACAGGCCTCTGGGATTGAAGAGAACGAGCTTGAAGAAGCTATTAGAGATTGTAGTGTATTGGAGACATTGGACCTTCGCAACTGTCTGAAGGTTTTCTCTCTCTCTCTCTCACACACACACACACAACCAATGGATCCAATGGGGTTCTCGTAATGCCTCTCTCTCTCTATGTTCTGTTAATATACTTATGTCTGCAGTAAGTTCTTATGTTAGAATTGTGCAGTTAAATTGCCATGTATTCATATCAAATCTGCCATTACATACACCTCTTCTCTCTCCATGTTATATACTTGTTTCACCTCTACAGGAATAACTCTCTCTCTCTCTCTCTCTCTCTCTCTCTCTCTCTCTCTCTCTCTCTCTCTTCTCTCTCTCTCTCTCTCTCTCTCTCTCTTTCACATGTTTGTGCTATGTATATGTATTATATATTAAAAAAAACAGATACCACAATCCGCACTGGTAAGGATTCGTGGGATGCGTCCGGGAATAAAGCGTCTCTACAACAGTCTTGCCATATGAGAAGGTTGACATTGTTAAGGGGAGGTAGTGTTTAAGTTAATAGTTGTGTACAGCATACGATTGGTACTGTACATGTAGGCTATTTATGGTGTTCCTGCTGTACATGATATACGGTTCTCAAGTTAATAAGTTTCTTTTATTTGTATATTAATTTACTCTTTAATTTAAAATGTTTAATTTATGAAAAACAATTTAAATCTGTTTATATATACTTGACGTCATAATTTATTATTTCTAGTATTTCTAAATATTCAATATCTATAAAATATATGTGAGTATTATAAAATTCTCTAAAATTATATTCTTGTTTATTATAATTTAATATTAACTAAGATATATATTTTAAAAGAAAATTAATGTATTTTTTTAATGACACGTGAAACATTCAATTTCACTAAAACTGAATAGAATCTGAATAGAATCAGACCACGTGTCAATTAGTGGGGCATCCAGTCTAGGCAGAAAGTTCTCAAGGTAAGATGTGAATGAAACACATAAGGCTATGGACACACTTTTAGAAAATCTTCCAGTGTATAATATGAGTAGAAATAGTGCAATTAAGACGAGCTTAATTACTAAATGCAAGAATTATCCACTAATCTGTAGAAACTGTATCCCCATTTTTATTAGTCATAGGAGGAGACTGTATACAAAATGTAAAAAAGAGGATGAACAGGAGGAGATATATTTCCTATTGAAAGAAGGTGAAGAAATCTGGGCATCAGTGTGGACTGGCTGAAGCAGCGAGATATGTAAGGAATGATGCAATGGTTGTGTCTGCTGCTGCACAGAATATAGATGAGGGCCCGAAATGATCTCATTCTTCTTGCACGGTATATATAATACAAATATTTATATAAGTGAATATACATGTGTGTGTATATGTATATACACATGTATATCTACACACAGACAAATATACACTTAATCAAATGCACTTTGTACTTATATAGTTACACCACACACACACACACATTAACTTTTATAACTTGGCATAATACATTGTGTGTGTGTGTGTCTTTTGAAGAAACATATATAGGCCACTAGATATACAGAATTCTATTCAAGTAACTGCACATCAATTAACATTATATATGTAACTTAAGTTAATTAAATGATAATATATTGTTCAGTGAGTTTTCAAGATTAGATATGCGAGCACGGCAAGACATGGCTTTAATTGGTTCAACAGTCATCAAGCTTGATGGTAAGACAGTTATTTATATATAATTGTGTTAAAAAGATATAATGAGATATATTGTATATATCTTACATATGCATTCACAAACAAACACACACACACTTGTCATGTGCATATGTCTATATGTGTGTAAACACTTTGCAGCTCGTGCAAGAGCAAGGGCAGAAAGAAAAGTAGGACGATTTGGACGCATTGCAAATGTAAGTAATAATATTCATTTAATTCTAATTATTTGCTTTCTATTTAATATAATTAATAAATAAAACATCAGTATGATTTCTTAATTTTTATTTGCTTACTTGTACAGAAGCTGAAAGAGCGAGCAGGCACTGAATTAAAACTAGCAGCAACTGAACACTGGAACGATGGAGCTTTAGAGGTAAAACTTTAAAATAAATATATAAACTCCAATTCAGATATTTATGTTTTATTTTTACTACATAATAATTTAGTTTAAACATATTATTATAAAATCTTGTAATACTAAACATGAATGCCCACACACAACACACACACACACACATATATAATATATATGCACACTGTGCAGGCTGATCTACGTCTCGCAGATATACGTGCTCGTCGACGTGCACTGGAGGATTCCTTTGCAACCTTCCAGGTAAAACCTTAAGTTTTCTTCGTTAATTAATTTATGAGTATAACGCAGGCAGTGAAGAGCATTCACAATGCTGCTGTTAAGGTGTTGCTTATGAAGTATGGGCATGTAGATGTGCACGCGTGTGTGCGTGTGTGTGTGTGTGAAGAGAGAGAGAGAGATGGTTATACATTATAATGTATGTATATTGTTCCAGAGCGAAGTCACAGAATCCTAGTGATATCTTAACAGGAGAGGAGCAACGGAGTTCATCCATTGTTGATCAGATTGCAGAGTTTGAGGTACTTTAATACACACGCATACACACATATACATACAGATATATACACACACATTATTATATCTTGTGTATATGTGTATATGAAAACAGGAAGCATACTTGAGCATGGCATCACTTTTGGCAGATACAAACTACTTGGAACAGAGTGATCCAGATGAGGTACTTTGAAATGCACTCAAACATTCACAATATAAAATTTATGTGTGCATACACAAATTCTTCTTTGTAATAAGTTTGATGGACATAATAAAATAAATATTTCACACACACACACATGTGTGTGTGTGTGTGTGTGTGTGCATATGTGTATATAAACATATTTAATTGGAAATTGGCTGTATAGTTGGAGTTTATAATAGCAGCTTTGCTTGATCTGGATGAGGTTCAAAGTGCAAGTGGTTCTTCTCTTGTAACAGAGATATCAACCTCCCCAGACACTGCCACGAGGGCGTGCGTGCGTGCGTGCGTCTGTGTGTGCGTGTGTTATAATTGTTTCACAGGCGTGCACTGGTTGATGCATGGCAAATGCACCATCTTTTTGGACACTTGGTAATGCCGGAATCAGTGCATTACAGGTACACACACACACATACACACACACACGCACACAAGCACCTCAGATGTCTAAGTAACACACACACATGTTTACTTGTACAGAGATTAACTAGAGATGAAAATCCCGATGTCTAATGCTGCGTTGAAGGCCTTAGACGATCTTAAAGATCAAATGGAGCAAATGGATGGCTCTACATTTTTTAATAACCTAGGCAATGATAAACACCAAAGGATGGAGATTCTGATGAGGATTTAGTTTTAATTAACCATGCACGGTGTAAATGTACGAAAATTCATATTTAATATAAATTCTTTTTGGAATTATAAATAAAAATATATTTAATTTATAAATAAATTATATAAAAATATTAATAATGTAATAATGTTATGATTAACTATGTATATATGTAAACAATAATAATATATATTAGAGTTTTGCTCACGAGTCGTATGTCTGTGCGTGTATGTCAAATCAATCAAAATAGATATTGTAAAATATATATTCTCATTATTATAATAATAAAAAAACCTCTTCTATTATTTACACAGTAAGATTTATTTTATTCACACCCATAGATTAAAATATAAAAGAAATATCTCAAATTGTTTTCCGTAATATAATGTGAATGAAATGGCTGAAGTTCATATACATGTATACAGGAGGAAGTTGTGTATGTGTGCGTGCGTATGCGTGCATAAGCAATAGTAAGTAGTGTGTAAAACTTACGTTTACACTCTTTCTTGTACAATGGACGTCCTCAGTGTACAGGAATCACGTTCCATGACAATCGTATGTTTATGAACTTTTGGCCGCTGAAAATTAAACGCATTCAGAGAAGTCCTACAACTCGCAAGTTTCATAGTGTACACAGAGCCCCACGCTTCAGCCTGAAAACAACGGACATATAAGATAGAGAAATCTATATCCATATTCATATATTTATATATAGACCTGAGGAGTATGGAATCCTCAATTGAATCACACAAGTCCACGGAAATGCATCTTAAGAGGGGTAGCTGCAGAGAAAATAACAACTAATATGCTCTCTCTCTCTCACACACACGCACGCACGCACGCCGCACCTGTTTGGCCGCATCACATATGAAGTTCCTTGGCAAACCGGTACCCTGTAATCAGAGAAATCATTATCCTAAATGATATACACACACAATATATAGATAGATAGATAGACACATACACACACACACACACGTATCCTTACAGTATGCCGCAGAATGAGTGTTTCCAGTGCACGTAGAGCAAATAAATCAACAGCACCTTTGCAAGTCACTTTGTTACACTCCTGCATGTTTTCATAATTTAAATTAATATACTCCAGAATAAAAGTTTTAAGTGGAAACGGAGTAGATTTCTACCTCGAGTTTAAGGTGAATAAGCCCAGTTAAGTTGCTAGATATTGATGCTCAAGGCCCCTACAAAATTAGTAAACACAGGAAAGAGAAGAAACATATAGATGTATAAATGTGTGTATGTATATATTTATATATATGTATATGTACATATATACATAACATAGATGAGGACGGTTTGTCGATCACACACAACTAGTTATATAATAACTAAGAAAATAAACGATACTATATAATTGAAAACAAACCTGAGTCGAGGAAATGGCAATGGGTTAGTGATAAAGCACACAAACTTCTACAAGCAGTTGTGATTGATGCAAGGTGTTCATTCGTAAGCGAAGGACAAGCATTCTCAAGCTTTAAACATGTAAGATTTGAAGCTCTTTGTGAAGAAACTATGGACTCCACAATCCTGTATACAGAGAACGTGTGTGTGTGTGTGTGTGAGAGAGAGAGAGAGAGAGAGAGAGAGAGAGAGAGAGAGAGAGAACCTGGATGACAATGGTTGCAAAGTATGCCTCAGCTTTAAAACACGAAGTTGTGACAAGTTTGATATGACATGGTCAAAATCATGGTCTGAGATATCCTGGAAAATATATTATCATTAAAATCAGTTTTATCAATTATTCTATCTATATACATATTGTTACTAGAAGACATATATGGATATACTCGGGCACTACAAACATTTGTGTGTGTGTTCAATTTGCTAAGTATCCCATACTACATAGTTCCATTCTATAACATGCAATATAAAAAACTACAATGATACTTACATTTTAGTAATCAGATTCGAGACAATACATAAGAAGAAGAAAGCATGCTAACACTATGTGTGTAATCATACAAATATGCACGTGTGTGTGTGCCTGTTGACGATTATTTAGATGACTCCCACACGCATACAATACCTCCAAATGCTTACCAGAAGGCATAATGAGAGGTGTTCTAGAAGTGGACACAACCTCGGTAGTTCAGAAAAGAAAGAGTTGGAGATTTCTGTACCAAGTCCAAGAGAGAGCCTCCTCAAACCACAACTATTCCTCAAGATGCTGGAATATCCCCATCCAGCTTTCAAGTGCAGCAACTGCATATAATCGTCCGACTATAGATGTATCCGTATGTATGTATATGTGCACGTATGAATGTATATACACGTAGTTCACACACACACACACAAGAAACACACACCTCTGTGAAAATGTAGAGTGCCTGAACTTGGTCAAATGCTGCTCTGCAATCCCTGAAGTTCAGATATTTGATCCCTGGATTCCTTTGTAAAACATATGATATAGCTTTACCAGAAACCTGCATTACAATAATAAGCGCCACGATGTAAATGATTGAAATTATCAATACATTAGTTAAGCTATAATACCATTATAGTAACTAATTAATATTTAAGTAAAGAACTTACCAGAGTTCCTTGTACGTTTAAAGATTCCAGAATACACCAGAGAATGCAAGTAATGCATCATCAATGAGATTAGTACTACGTATTGCCAAATCCTTAAGACTGAGAGTTCGCTTCAAAAGCCTAACAAGACCTCCTTCAGATAAGCCTGTCGAAAGTTAAGATTGTGTATATTACAGATAAAATAATAGTTGTAGTAGAAGTTAGAATTAGTAAGAATTTACTAACGTGTATTCAGTATTTGTTAGTGTACTAGCATATATGTTGTTTGTGTAAGGATGTGGTTCTATCGATAATATACTATATTCATGTAGCACATGCACACCCACCTCTCTCTCTCTCTCTCTCTCTCACACACACACACACACACACACACGCACACACACACGCACGCACGCACGCACGCACGCACGCCCGCACGACCGCGCACACAGATATATGTAGTTACCACGGCAATAACTCAGGTCCAGTATACTTAAGGGGCACTCTTTCTGTGCTAAGACACACACTGATTGAAATCCAAAAGCAGTAAAGGCAGCTCGTAACAGTGTCAAACTTGGATGAGTTTGTAAAAAGACTGATATACCCGGATCCGTAAGAGCACCGCATCCAGTTATATTCATCTCAGATATGCTAACACAATTTCTCGATATCAAACCAAGGTCCACATCTGTATATGCAGAAAGTTAGTATTGAGTGTCTGTGTGTGTGTTCAATTATACAGAATACATATGCTAATCCCGTACTGTAAACAATAACCATATATACTGATATACCTAACCATATTACTATGCATAGTCACATAAACAACACACAAACACACCTGTAAGTTCAGTACGGCCTTGAAGGGATAAACTGGTTAAATATTGAAGATGACCCCATGAACCTCTCTTGAAAGGAGCGCCATGGATTCTCTCAACATGTGACTGCTTCACCATTGATGCATGCAACACACTCACGTCTTTGGATAACTCTATGGATTCGATTAGCGGACAGGATGAAGCCAAGAAAGACAAGGAGGAGACCGCTAACTGTGGACAGTCTGTAGCCTTCAGAACTTGGATACTTGAGCATGTTGTTTTGATCCATCTAAGGAGCTCCTCTTGTTGGATTCTCCAGCATTTTCCAACGTGTAGCTCACGAAGGCTAGATAGAATAGGCACTCTCGAATTGCCTTATAAACATTTATGTTATGATAATATCGAGAGAGAGATAGAGAGATTACCTGGATTGGTGTCTTTGTGAAAATGTACAGTGGAAAACTTGGCTCTTTGCTCTTGAAGAGGATATACTTCGATCATGTGATTCAGAAATGGGCCGGCTGCAGTAGAAGCTGGATAAGGGGACGTGCAACTTAAGAACGAATGAAGCAGATATGCTCCTCTATGCGTATGGGCGCACACAACACGGAGTCAAACAAAAGAGGGCCTGTCACATGTTGGCATCCCGTCAAATCCAATACCTGCATCACAGAAATTCATTACATCTCACTCTCTCTCTCTCTCTCACACACACACACATGTACATAACCTTGGTATATTGAGTTAAACGTAGTCCAGGTTCTGAATGAGGACCCACAAGACTGGAGGGAAGCGCCTCAAAAGATTTACCTGTAGACGTTATAATGTTATGTTTATTTTATTAAGTGGAAGGGGTGCTAACCGAGTATATAGTCCAAAGGTAACCACTGTAATCGAACCTATATATGTAAGAATGTGTTAGTTACTTCATTATAAGCTGACCGTTATATTTACCTTCTTCAGAAGCTCAAATTCGTGACTTTGATAAGAGTTGCACGATTTCATAATAGCCTCAAACAACTGTTTCTCACTGTGTAAAAATAAATGAAGGGTATAAATAATAATAATTATAGGAAGAGAACAATGTACGACATTTAATACGTATCGAAAATAAATAAATGAACAAACGTGTTACCTGGACACAGTTAGAAGTGGATGATCTAAAACTGAACTTAAAAGAGCATCGGCAAATCGACAAAGGAGTCAGAAGACGAAACTTCTTCCTGTAATTACTGTCACTACACCAAGTTAAATTCAAAACGAGGGAGAGAGAGAGAGCGAGAGTCATACAAATTTGATGGCGAGATATCTCGTGCATGTATTCACAATTGCAGATAAACCTGTATAGAACGTCAACATGTAAAATTCAAATTATTCAAAGAGTTCCCTTTCTCGTCTTATGTAGATATTATCTCACACATAGACACAATACGCACGTGTGCATGTATACATATATTTCATATATACACGTGAATATATACCTGTTTCTCCGGCAACTTCCACATTTGAGGGATGTGTTGAACAACTTGATTAACTTGTGCAGTCTCTTGAAGCATATCTGATATTATCCAGGACTGAGAGTCTGATAAATACTATCACATCCAAAAAATGTTGCACCCTGACAAAACCCCAATATATAAGTCCAAGCTAAATCTTATTTAGCTTATAATTATATATATATATATATAATATATATATATATATATATATATATATATATATATATATATATATATTATAGAACAACCACACACACACACACACATATATATATATAAGACAGGTATGGGAGACAGAGAGATAAGTAGATAAATCATATATATACGCACACTCGTGTTGTGTTGTGTTGTGTGTGTGTGTGTGTGTTTATACCTCCAATAAGTCTGCAGCATTCGATGGATCAATATCTATGTGGTCAGTGTATATACCTTGTAAAATGCAGCAGAAAACTTCCATATCCCATGTAATAGTGACCCTCTACTCCCAGCTTCCCTATGTATACACCATACAAAACCATATACATAACTCTTAGTCGGATTAAATCTAAATTTTACCTGAAATTGCTAAACAGTGACCTGAAATAGCTAGATTTCGCGCTAACCTGTGCCCAACAGAATAAATTCAACATACATACATATATATATATATATATATGTATATATGTATGTATGTATGTTGAATACATGTGTGTGTGTGTGTGTGTGTGTGAACTTACATTGTTTTGGATGCACGAATTCGCAGCCCCTTAATGCCGCATTTTGCAGACAGATTGATCCAGTCTTTGTCTCCTATAGCAGCCGCTTCAATCTCAAGGCCAAGATCGTCCGATTCCTGCCCTTGCAGCTCCAGCACAACCTCGTCTTCCTCCATCGCTCTGTTTAGGGTTCTTTAATATTTAAAACCTACCCTTAAAATAAACCCCAATTCTTTGAATATTCGTTTGATTTGAAATTCCCGCCACGTGTCGGAAATGTTTATATATAAATAATATGTACATATTGTGAAACTTCTGCTAGCATAATTCTATATACATATATAAATATGCACGTCTCTGTGTACTATGCACATTCTTATTAATTTGGGCCAATTAATATGAAGACCTATGTACTAAATTATAGACGTATACGTAGTACGGATATGCATACATTGGGAGAGAGAGAGCTTTCCACATTATGTCTCCAGGCAAGCTGAACAGTAAAATCATACATACATACATACATTCAAGCACATACATACATACATATATGTGCAAACTGAACATAGAAAGGAACATGAATGAGCTCGACATAAGGAACATGTCTTTGTGTCAGTACATAATCTATGTATGTATGCGTGTGTGTGTTAGATAACTTTAAACTTAATTATGGCAGGAAAGAGACATCGTTATGGTGTGTGTGTGTGTGAGAGAGAGAGAGAGAATGTGGTCCAAATATGGTGGATAACACTTAAGGATAAGGTCTCAGAAAACGACATGAGGGAATGGGAGTTGTATTTTCTGCTCTCACATCAAAATCCATACCACATAAAAAAGACACACTGTACTTTGCCAGCATATTGATCCTTCTCCACTCCGATTGGCCCGATGCAACCAACCACTCACATAAAAATACAAGACTTTTCATACTGTACCCAATATATATATATATATATATTAAAAACTCTCGATGGTTTGTGTTTTAATGAGTTCAAAAAGCTGTAACACAGGGGGTACGTATACGTGTATATTTCGTGTATATACAACACCAGTGTGATTTAAAGCAAAAGCTGGCCAACCGCATCTTTGTGAAAGCAATTCCTCTTCATAAACACGTGCTATTGCAACAGTAGATCTGATATGCATTCCCCACACGATCTGATTATGTAATAATATTCATATATATATATATATATATTAACGGAGAATATAAAAAATTAAAATGTTACTGAACTTGCATAACATCCATAGTTTCGGTGGAATGCAGGCAGAAGAGATTCACACTTATACACCCACACTGATGGGCTTGTTTGAGGTGCTCCGGAAGCCATGTCTGGGTTGCTCGAGTTTAAGCTCAGAAGCTTGATGAAGATGTATTAGTGCCCAAGCTGAGCTGGGTGAGGTCCGATCCCGGCTCCTCTGACCTAATCCCAACCACTGGGGTGACTGTAGACTGCGGGTGGGGGTGTACAGTAAATGGCTTGAATCCTAGTGTCAGATCGTTCTCGTTCAGTTCCATTCGCTGAGTATTATGTACCTGCACATCACACATATATATATATAACAGAAACATATAGATATACCTGTGGAGGAATATCAAACAGACTAGAACGTCTCTTGCGCTTGCTGTTGTTGCTCTGACGAATGAAGTACTTCTGAGCGTGACTGGCGACCTGTGTGGGAGTGCGACTGGTGACATAGTTCCTTGCTATACCTCTCCAGTCTCCTTTGCCGAGCTTCTGTAGCCCAGCCAGGAACATCCTGTGTTCCTCTTCGGTCCAGGGAACACCTGTATCTGGGATTATAACAAATTCTGAGCTATTTTATTTTATATATATATATACCTTTCTTCCGGTGTCGTGCATTGTTCGAAGTTTGAACGAGGCCGTCCGATACGTAGCCGTCGCCTGACTCGGATTGTTCCGGGGGGAGCTCTCTCGGTGGTGGTGGTGGTGTTGGGGATGGGAATTGTTGTAATGTATGAGATTTCCCATACTGAGGCTCTTACGGAATGGTGGATTTTCTGTGAGGCGTACACCGAATAGAAGAACGCCCCGGTCCGGGCACGTTCTTGAATTGTGCCCATTGTATCCGCAATGGGAGCACTTCCTCGCCATCCTGCCGAGTGTCCGCCAGTTCTGAACGGGATTCTTGGGGGATTTGGAGAGAATGGAGGGATTGCGTGAAATGTGAGTTGCAGCAAAACAGAACAAAAGACACAAGAATGATGGTTGATGTGGTGGAGATGTTCATCATGAGCTGGACATCCCATGGCCATGCACGACGCGGTAGATCTGGGCCCGGTAGCTACGAATATTACTAGTATATTCACACCTGTGACGTGTCACCGACCACGATCCAACGGTGGATTTATCCATGCATGGCTTATGGTTAGCAGTTATCTTTACCGGCTCAACCGGTTCTTCCTGGCTGGTCTTGCTAGCCGCCGGTTTCCTTTATACCCATGGATTTGAACACAGGCACACTCGATTCAAAATTCACACACACACGTGTTGAAAATGTGCACGCTTTAAGTACTTCAAGTTGACAAGTAGAAGAACTGTTCAAAAGATGGCTCGAGTGATTAAGTACCAGGAAAGTACTAATCTATGTTAATCTATTGTTATAATTATTGACTTTTGATTCAAAGTATTGAATTTGTCTCTGTCTTAGTGGAAATCTGTGTATGAGTGTTGATACCTTGAATATTCTTAAAAAATACTTTAATATTCAAGCTCATGATTGCTCACATTAACTGAGCTGTCTAGATTAACACACACACACACACACACACTTCTTTCCATTTATAATTTATTGAATACTAATGCATTTTATTAAAGAGGTATCATAACTTGAAACATTCTTTCATACATATACTACACAGGAAACCTAAAAGTTAAATAGAACTGAGAAGCTCTGCCACTGGACTTGTCATAATATAAGATCATATAAAAGTAATTACAAAAATAATCTCTTATTATTTAAAACTGAATTATTAAATAATTTAAATTAATTAAAATATAAATATTTACCTATGGACATACATATTTAATAATATGTATTAAAAAATGATATGCATATATGATATTACATGTTGAAAATGCATATTTCTAATTTTTCCTTTACATGGCATATATAATTAATACATATTTAAATTATTAGTATTTATTGCTTTGAGATTAGGACGTGACATAAGTTATTCTTAATAATTAATTATTAAATTTTTCTTATTTACAAACAAATTGTAGAAGGTCAATTATTTAATTGTTTAATACTTAAACTCTGTATAGAGTTCATGTATATAATATTTTAATAAATATGATTAAATTATGTATGTCTATAGGTATATCTTTATATTTTAATTAAATGCATATGCTTTGAATTTGACCATGTGGGTACCTCTTGAAAGATTTAATATTGATTACACATGGTGTAAATGATAATGTGTATTACATGCTGCCTTATCCGACATTATTGAAAAGCCAGATTCAAATCATGGTTATAAATATGAACTATATTATCAAGGTAAGAAAACATGATTCACAATTGTGCGTTTGTATACCCACGTTTGAAGTAATACACACGAGACATAAACTTTATAAATTAAATTTTCTATAATATTACAAAGGATAGATTATGTGGGCGGAATCCATTAACAAAACACTCGTTAACGTCCTAAGAAAGGTACTTTGTGAGGAACTAGAGATAATTTTTTATATATTTTTTTAAAAACCATTATTTTCTTCAAGGGATACCTAGATTTATAAGTGATATATGACTTCAAAATACATTGTATATTAAGTTTAATTTTTGTTTAAGTGTAGAGATTCAATATCGATAATAGTGTTCAAATATTGAATGCAAACGTATAAAGTAAATAAAACTTGATTTTGTCAAAAGAGTGAGGATGTATACAAGATTAATGAATCGTAAAATTTAAATCACATTCAAAGACAACATTAAATGTACCACGATACATAACATAATTATCACATGACAGGTGTCCCTACCGTTAAATTAAATAGTTAACAAAATATTTAAAGGTTTTATTTTCCATTATATGTGGTATATGAAGTGAGAACATATTATTAATAAGTGAACCATATGTGAATCAAACGCGTCCATTTAAATGTTTTTATTTCCCGTAACTTAATAAGTTTTCTCAATTTTAATTTTTTTTTTGAAAAAACTTTTAAATATATGAGTTTACTTAGTGAACTCTCGTTATCACGAAATGAGGTTATACTGTTACGATACATCTAAGCTATTCACCTTTTCATTTTCATATCTTTACTAGTTAAGACTATGAGTTTAATATGTCTCTACAAGTCTAACCTAGAGTAAAATTAATATTATTTAATGCATCAAAAACTTAATAGTTGAATTTAAATGATAGAATAATCCAAAATTTATTGAGTGAAATTGTTTAACAGTTATTACATTTAAATAGTTTATAAATTATTAAATTCAAAGTTCACTTTGTGAATGCATCGCTTCTTTAGAATAATTAAATATATATACTTCAAAATTGAATAAATTTTCAATAGATTTTGAAAAACTTATTAAAAGATTTTGTAATAGTTTATATAGTGAACATTCATGTTATTACATGAGTTAAAATTATCTTAAGCATCCATTTGCTTTACGTTGTGACCCATTATGGCATTTAATATTAATATAAAAAAACTTATTTTTAATTTCATTTGAAAGAGATTTACATTACTAATTATGAAACGACAATTTTACATACATTCATTTACAACCATTGGATTAAATAAATTAATATTTATTATTTATACAAAGTGAAACTTTAACTTTATATGAAACTTTAAGTCCATGAAATAAAAGTCATGCTTCACGAAGTGAAATTTATACCACACGAAGTGAAATTCAAGTTTCACTTAAGCCTTATGAAGTAAGAGTCAAGCCTTTTAAGTGAAACTCTTGTAATACAAAATGAAACTCAAAATCTCAAAAGTGAGACTCTTCACAGTATGAAGTGAGAGTTAAGCCCCACTTAAGCATATAATGTGAGACTATTGTCTAACAAAGTGAGATTTAAGCCATATGAAGTGAAACTCAAGCCCCACTTGGCCTCATAAAGTAAGAGTCGGGCATTATAAAGTGAGACTCTTACCCTATGAAGTAAAAGTCATGCTCACAAATTGAGAATTTTTGTAATATAAAGTGAGATTCAGGCCTCATAAAATGAGCATAAAGTGTGATTTAAGTATTATAAAGTGTCTTTACAAATATAAATGAGATTCTTATTCGAGTTAGTTACCATTTCACTTATGTCCAGTAGTGCTGGTTATTATGTAATTTTGATGTTTATCAATTTATGATTCAAGAGTAAAGTTGGTTTTCAACAAGTAACTTAATGATGGTATATAGTGTAGTCTATGCAGACAATATTCTTTTTTTGTTAGTAATTATTTTGTAAATTAAGAAGCAATAGAAACTTCAAACTTCATTACTTTTGAAAATAATGTTTATACAAGGATCAACTAAACAAATGTGTTGAAAAATTCAAGCATTCCTAGCATTGTATGAGTGAGATGAAGGACATTGACTTCATTTTTTAGCTACACACAATTCCTCATACAAAAACTTTGTGTAATAGATGTAACAACTAATCAAAGCAGATGATTATTGTGTGTGTATATGGAATCAATAACATTTGTGTGATATATTAAAAATAGTGTAATATAATAAAATTAAACATATAAAATATAAATATAACCTAGATATACCTACTTGTTGAGGGGATACCATTCTCGTTAAACACACAATATCTTTGCATTTCTTGAACTTGTTTTAAGCTTTCTTGCAAATCATAATCAAACTAGTAGGTTTATATTTGATTACTTTTAACAACATACATGCACGCATGCAACTTACAGTTTAGAACCCTTGGTAGCGAGGTTTGCATCCATTTCACAAATAAGTTCAACCATTTATAATTTTTCATCGTTGTGTGTAGCATGTATGTCGATCTTAGAGGTCCTTTTTATTTTTCCAAATTACCCCAAATTATAACATCCTACAAGTTTATTTTGTTCTATTTCAAGACTAACACAACGAATACACTATGTTTATCCATACAAATGCATATAAACATATAAATGTGTGTGCATGTGCGAGTGCATGTGTGTGTGTGTGAAAGAGAGAGAGAGTGTATGTGTATGTTGCTAACCTTTCAAGTCATGGCTAAAATGATATGCAACTGAAGTGGCCATCCAACATTAACATCTTGTGAGAGCAATATTAAATCTTTTAAAACAACCTTAAAAGTTTGATTTAGATTTCCAAATAGGCATAAGACTTAAGGTTCTACCCTACCCAGAGGATAACTTGAGTAGACCATAGGTCCTACCCCAAGAAGCCTAAACATGCTCATGCTTTAACCCCACCAAGGAAATGTGTCCACACATACCCATATGACAAAGCTAAGGCATTGTTGCTTATCTCTTAAGGAATCACTTTCGTTTAAGAGTACAAACTCTTTAGGGCATCAAGGGTACCTTGAACCACGATTAACCCCTAAAGGTTTGAGTGGTTAAGTCATATCCTAAACTTAGGACTAGTACTTAATGAGAACATAAATGTGTGCCATAGGTGAACACAACTGTTTTGCTAAGTAAACTCCTGAGGCTAGGTTTGGACGATCCTAAATGCACAACCTCGTGAGTGCTTCATAAAGGGCTTTGCTAATAAGCTTAGGTTATTCAATCTTTAAATCCTAAGGAGAACACCTCCTAACCAAGTGTGCATTAGCACACTCAATTACAAGACCTAACCTTCCTTAAACCAATTCACAAGACTTAACACCTTAAAGTATTCGACCCCTTGGCATTGAGCCCATGAAATAACCCTAAAGGGCATGTCTTGGGTGTTGTACCATGTGCTATCTAGCCTAGTGTCACATAGAGATGTGACACTGTTTCCCAAGATGTGGGTTATCATGCCATAACCCCTTATATTCAAGAGTTACTCCAAGTGTCACGAATGTCAACTCTAAAACCCCTATGTGAACCCTCAGGAATTGGTAAATAAAACATGTAAGCCAAGATTCTACACTCACAATTGGATAAGGACATGGATGTGTCTTGCTTAGCTATGAGTGTTACTCCTAATTTGACGTGAAGGAGAAAGCTAGAAATATGCCTTAACCTCTGACCCTTGGAACGTGTAGTTAAATAAGACCTCCCGTGTATGGATTCACCAATGTTAAGGGTAGACTACCCCAAAGGTGGGACATACCCCTATTATTTAAAAGTTGGGCGGCACAACAGACGTTGTTCCTTAACAACACAAAAGCTAGATCTTGCATTAGTAAAAGAATAACGAGCTTAATCATGAACCCACTACATATACCATTAATATATGTGATAGAGGCACCCCTTGTTTTTTTTATTTTGTAAAGTGGCTAGCACATAATCTCATTCCCACTTGTCAGGACCTACCCTAACCTAAGGGGTTTAGGGTGTAAGGGTGTTTTTATCCATATCCAAGCCGAACTCGCTGAACCAATCAGAAACCTATCCGGGACATAAAAAAATAAGGTAAGATTTTTATAGAAGGTAAGTTTTAGCTTCACCTAAAGATTTTTACAAATACCTAATGGCACCCAACTAGACTATTACTAGATACCTTAAGTGAACTAAGCAGGCATGTTCTTATTACATTTATCTTGTTAACATAGTTGATAATAACATAATTAATGTTCAAAGTAAAGAAAAAGTCATAGTAAAAAACTATGATTATCAAGATCAGATAAGTTTTCACCTACCCTACACTTGGTGAGTTCACCTATCATGTGACTAGCAAAGTTTCACCTTCACTTGGCAAAATCCATGACCACAACGTAGAAATTGTGGCCACCCATTTTTACATGGATTCACAACCACACAACTAGTTGCATGCTTTCATGGGCTTGAGTATAAAGCCTGAGCTCTGAGGACTAAAACCCCAGAGTGATCAACACAGTTTCTCCACCATGTATCATTTTTATTTTTATTTTTCCAATTCACTTCAATCTCAGTTCTTGCCATATCTATTATCCACTAACAAACACAGTCTATTCTGTCTACAGGCAGACAAAGTATTCCGTTTGCCGGCAGACAAAAATATTCATGTTTGAATTCCAGTTCTTGACAATTTGATCGCTCCATGGCGTTAGTTCAAGAGCTATGGGACGCTTTGGAGGCCCTTCAGGCCGGCCTACAACATGTGAATGTGGAACGAGTTCAACTTGCTGAGGAGCTCATTGCCACAAGATCCAAGGTGCAGGCGAAGCTGAACATGCAGTCTTCCTCTTTTTGGGTTGATCTTTCCACTTGAAAGTTGCTATTCCATGAGGTGAACCCAAGTTGAGTCTACTAGATAAATGCACATTGTAAAATATTTTAAAATATTATATTATTCTTCAGTGTAAAAATATTTACAATAATTAAAAAATATTATTAGACATAATTGAATATAATTACAAATGAAATCATTTCCCTATCAACCTATCAATTTATTTGTAATTAGTTTCTCATAACCATATAGAGGAATCTCCTCATTTATCTAAATCATCACCCTCTATATTAATAAAATCATTTTGGTCAATATGTTTAACCATTTAACACTTTTATGAATGTAATTAGGAGTTGCCATCCTTGTTAATACGTAATATATGATAAGACTAAAGTGTATAGAGGCTTATCTAAAAAAATTAAAGTTCTTTTATAATAGCATTGTAAAGCACATGATTGCTCTCCTTTAATTTATAAAATTCAAAATCAAGAGAAAGAAAAGCGCTAGGGTATGCTTTATATGGTGGATATTGCAAAAGTTTTCAAGATTCTTCTTTCTGAGGCACATGTCCAAGTAATTCATTAGCTCATTCATGGTATTAATATTAAAATATGGATAAAAAATGATTGGATGAATATAAACAATGTTTTGGTTGAGCATAGCCTTTTAAGGAGTGTAATCTATCATTAAATATGTGTGTTTTTCATTATTTTTAACTAATTAATCTCCCAAAAAGCCCAATTATTTTTTTCATTCTTGAAGAAATATGGCTTGCTTTCTTTCTCACATCGTACTATTCAAGAGGTTTATAACAAAATTACTGGTCAAAAATCCAATCTTTACTGCAACATTATAGTGCTTATTAAACAAATTCAGCAGCGGTGTTAGGTTGTGACACACATGCATGACCAAATCCCCTTAAGCACACTCATCTCCTTGAGCTTTTGAAAAAGACGGTCCAACCCTGGATAAAAAATGATATTATGTCAAAATTTACTATGACAATAAATGAAAATTCCCTGTTTGATTTCTCTTTCTTTGTGTCGATGAAGTACAACACCATTGACATCTAGCAACACAATATGGCCATGGGTAAAAGGGGCAATTGCCTCTTAAATGGAATGTCACGTGTTTGGTTCCTTTCACATTCATCTTTTAACACTATATTATTATCGATCTCTTTATCATTTACTTGTACATCATCCTTACAAAATTTAAATATGGAAGGCACTAGAGAAAGTGATTCAGGAATTAAAGGCAATAAAAATGGTGATGTAGAAACTAAAGGAGCTAAAAATGGTGGTTCAAAAAAACTCCTTATGCAACTTGCCAAGACAAGTGGTCCCCATAGTAATGATGTTTTAAGTTGCATGTTGTACATTTCCTGCATAAACTCCATCATTTTGACATGTGGCACAAGTAATTTTCGTTGTACCCCTCTTTTACCTCATGCCACTATTGAAAATCCTTGTTTTAGATTGTTTATTATATTTATAAAATGATTGTTAGTTGGTCTTATAATTACCAAGGTATATTATTTACTTTGTTAATGTGTGTCCCATGTTTGAACTAAAAGCTTCTTTAGTTCTTGGGAATTTATTTTTTGTACAAATATACACAAAATATAAAAAATGTCTTATGTTACACTCATTGTCACTTTAACAATTCATCTTCACTGTTACCTTCTGAACAGGGTGAAGAAGGTTTTAACTATTTGGGAAATCGTTTGGCATCTTTAGTTTCTTCTGATTTAGGATCATCCTCAAACTTCGACATTGAATTGGATTCCTCTTTAGAGTTGTCGCATTTCCCGGGAAGGAACTTTTCCAAATACTCATGTATGGGTTTGTTAGGGTAGTCAATTGAGAACCTCTCTATCTACTTATTCAAGTCCTTGACCATGATCTTATCATTTTCAACGGCAAATACACATGTATCTCGAAGGTAACACTCCTTCAAGACAAAACCCTTAATGTAGTAGTCAAAAACCCATGTGTCAATGGGAGGACCCCTGATTAAGTTAAGGATGTTACATACAACTTGGCTTATAATGTTTGGATAATGCACATTTTTAAATACATCCCTCTCAGCTATCAGTGTATCCAATGGGTTGGAGCGAATAACCGTATCATTCATATTTCCATTCATACCAATATTTCTAAATTCTTACATTGGTGAAACCTTTAATTATCCATATGAAGCATTCAGATTTGTGTCTTTTTTATAAATCTTCTTTGTCTTTTTAGATTTAACTTTTCCATTATCTAGATCTATTCCTTATTATAGACTTTTGTCCTTTCTTCTTTTTTCATCTATAGATGCACAACATGCAAATCCTTTGTATGTGGAGTAGGTACTCATGCAATTGTTTAATTGGATGCAATGCAGATGCAATTAAACAATCACTCTCAATTGATGGTGGCATTCACAACTCATGGTACTCCTTCTCCTGCTCATGCTACAAATCCTTGCATTCAACCGGATTTCTTTTTCAGAAGTCTTGGAAATGATGTGTACCATTGGTTTGACTACTTCATCGTAGTTGCCACATATCATTCATGGGACAATGCTTAGTGTTTCCGCGAATTTCCTATTTGTCTTCAAGGGAGCATTTTAATGGTACAATGGTCTGGACATTGCAACTCATGGGGATTAGAGTATTCTCCCAAAGATCTTCAAACATAATTATGATAATGCTTTTTTAGCAATTATATTGTATTCGTCAGGAGCCATATGAGTCGGTGATGTAGTTTGGTGTTTGTTTTCGAAGCCTTTTGCTATGTGTAGAGCCTAACATGTCAGAATGCATCAAGTTAGGTATGTTATGACCAACACTTTGTCAAGACCTTATGGGACTTATGCATGCACTGGCTCCAGTGACTCTTGATGATGCTTTGAGGCTAGCACAACAATATGAGTGATCGTCTCTGCCACTTGCATCTTTACGTTCTTTCATTCCACTTCATGTTGGGCATGGTCTTGCTCCAATGAAGGTTGATGTTGTCATTGCTTGTGAACAGCACAAGGTTGGCCCGTGGGCGGGGATGTGAACGTGCAATTTGTTGTTGGGCGTGTGATGAGGTTGGACACATGTATCAGTGCTGTCAACAGTTTCCTGATTATAGTCCCCCCAAATGCTCCACACCACTTGAGAAGGACTTTATCCAAAGGAAAAGGTGAATAACTTGGAAGTATCAATTGCTAAAGCCCCATGCCACACCAAGACCAGCCTATCAAGCTTCAAAAATAACATACATACTTCAAGCAAATGCCCCCACCAATCTAGGTGGTTGTCGATAGAAAATGACACAGGAAATGTAGCTGGTGCAAAAACAGGAAAAATATAATAGAAGAAGGACTTAGTTCAAATGCTCCAACCACATATGCCCATCCATATACCATGCTTCATGAGGAGTGATGCATCCAACCAAGTACACCTAAGGATAATGTCAAAAATCTGATGTGAGAATACATAGAGTTACAACTCATTTGCATAAATCCCAAACTGCAAAGGTACTTGAACAAGCATAAATGAAGCAACTCATGTACATCCATCACCATATAAAACATGTAAAGCTTCCTTGCTTAACACTTTTGTCAAAGCACAATGAGTAAAAATTGGAACTTGTATTAATAATAGTTACAGGGGTACTATATATGAAACCTTATAAATGTAAATGGAGATAACTCTTTACAAGGAGTTCACAAAGCTTAAGGTGAAAAAAAAAAAAGAGAGATGGAGGACTAGGAAATGAAGAAAAGGTGTTGGGTGCCTATATACCCAACACACCTACTTATTTCCCACCTCCATATGAAGTAGCAACCTATTTATTCTAACATGGACGTTAACTTGGATATGGTGGTCGCCAATTGGAAAACCATAAACATTGTTGATAAGTGTGACTAAGTACACCACAAATCCAACAAGACAATTGCCACCATCCTTATCCTTAACCACGACCAACATCATTAATACAAGTAGCTTTCATCTTTCATTGAAAGCTAAATGAATGAGGTAATTGTACTTTCATAACCACTTTAAAATGTTGTGCACGAGTGAAAGCCTTTTCTAGAGTGATACAACCCAATGCCTGAATAATCAACAAGATCTAGGCTAGAACATCCTTAATTTGCTATATTCAAACATAGTGGGATTAGCCTGCATCAAGATGTCACAAAATTTAATAACAAGCTGTATGATACACTTATTTGGTGCTTACTTTAAACTATGGAACTGTTGAAATGCATCATTAAAAAATTTTATTTTAAAAAAAATTAATTTAAACTTCGCTTAAAGGATTGTTCATCCATAAGTAAACCTATTGGTGGTGGCATTTAAAAAACACATTAGAAACTTATAAAGATAGTGCATAATTGTCCACACATGATATGTGGTAATATTAATGAAATGAATCAATCAGTGATGAACATGTGCATTCAGAACACATCAAAAAGGTTAAGGCCATATATATGAGTTTGATTAAGAAAGAGAAGGAGCTTGAACTTGAACTTGCAAGTATTGAATGTTATCGTGTGTAATGTAAATTAGTTGTTTCAAAAGTTAATGCTTTATAATAACCATACAAAAATTAAAAACAAAAGGAAAAATTGAAAAGAAACAAGAGAAAACTTTGTATTAAATTTAAGGTTTATATATATAAAAAAATGTATATTTTAATTATATTTTTATTTGGACTATATTATAAATTACTTCACAATATATTCTTGAAAAATGATTTATTTTTTTTAAGAACATTAATGCTAGTTAGAGCATCTATACACCACTAATCATTGGTGTGGCACTGAGCAATTGGAGCCATGAGCTATGAGGATCACACACGTTTATGACTACACACTACTTTATTCTTTTTATTTCTTGGTCTCTAAACTTTCATATTTTTTCTTAACAATTTATTGATTTATTTTAATATTTTGTATAATAAGAACAAACAAATATATAAGTCAAATATGCAATCGAAGCAAAGTATTTATTAAGCAAGATTAAGATTTGAATACAGGATTATCCCAGAACGTTCGTACACCGTGCTTGCCCATGTGTGAGAGAGAGAGGGAGAGAACATCTATTACCTCACTAAAATATTTTATACTAAGAGATTTGTGATTTATAAAGAAACTATAAAGAGATAGATATAATTGTAAACTCTATTGGAAAGGTAAATGTAATTGTAATAGATATAATTATATACAGAGAGAAAAAGTATGCATAAGCTGGACAATTTATATAAGCGAGCACACACATCATGTTAATCTGTTTAAACATTTATTTTTACTGTACGTTGTTGGCCGTAGGATTAGACTCGATCTTCGTGTATTTACATGTAATGTACGTATAAGTAGCTTATATGTATAGCCCTTGGATGTATAATGCATAGGCCCATTTATTTGGATTTACATACGAGAGTACTAATATATGAAAATTTCATACTGATATAACAAATATCATAGTTTATTAAGAAGCATACATGCGTAATTAGCAGAACTGATTAAATATATAGAGGGTAAACTTGAGAATTGCTGATAAAGGTGGAATTAGCTGCTGGGTCCTTATCTCTGCATACCCATAGATGTTGCGATACGCTCCTGTGCCACCGATAATGGAAATCTCTCTCACGGCCCTGTTGAGAAAATCTTGTTCCTGGCCATGCAAGCTTATAGTCCCATTAGTGAACACGGCGGTGAAGGAGTATAACAGGCTGACAGTGCTTAAGGAATCGAACGCATATTCCCTGACCTCTTCCTATCTCTGTGGAGTTCGATAAGGGGCCTATAGTGATTTTATCGTCGAACACGAATAGAGACCCCAGCTGACTGAGGTTTCGCACGTTGTTGTTCGGCCCTGCAACTAAAACTGAAGTTGCATTTGCCGGATTGTCTAAGTTCACTATATCATGCACATAAAATTCAAATATAGTATAGTTACATGCAATAGCAGAAACACTAGACATGAATACTACTAGAGTTGCTAGCGCAACAAGGACCTGCATACTAAAGGACTTCATTGTATGTATATATGAAAGAACTGCTATATTTTTTGTGCAAAGGATGGTGCTCGTTATATACTAAGATTTGGCTAGGAGTAATCTCGCAGGAAGATGCTCAATGTGCTCAATATTGTCAAAATAGTGGCATCATCAAACTTAGGTGCACCTAGAGATTTCTTAAAATTGTGAGATTATTCACTATATAGTTGTCAAGTTGATAAGAGGGAGAGATTACGTGAAATACATGAATACCTAATATATTGTGAGGACTTCCTTGTCAAATATTATAAAATTGTTGAAGGTTCCTGGAATTTGAACATGTTTAAGATTTCACGCATTCATCCCATCGCCATAGGAGTTGGTGGACGGATTCTAGCTTACACGATTATCGTATAATTATTAGAGTATGATATAGAAATACACACACACAAACTATACATACACATGCAAACATATGTATATACATACAGATATTTAAATTCGGTGTATTTCCAGGGTCGTTTTATATACTTTGGTTGTATTTATATACAGGGATTGTTTGATAAATTTTTAAAAAATTTAATTAAAAGAATATTCAAATATGTTCAAATCCAATGCCTTTAATCTAAATGCTGGGAGGTATTTCGTCAAATACAAAGGGACGGGATTAGCAGGTTTGCTAAACAACATTAGAAGAAGTTTTAGCAATTTGTATTGAGCCATGCGATGGTAAATAGAAATAGTACGCATGCACGATCGGACGGTTACCATTGTGTTGTGTTTAACGTGCAAACTGTTTGTTTTTTTTTGTGTTATTTTTAATTTTTAATTTTTTTCGAAATTATAATCTAGATTGGCATATATATAAAAATATATATATTCAATAATTTATCAATACTAGCTTTTGATAGGCAAGATGAAAGTTCGAATACATGGTATCTCTAGATGTTCATACATACATGATAATATATGATGTATGTATCATAGTTATACGGTTATGTATGTATGTTAGTGTGTGTGAGAGAGAGAGGTATTATATGTACGTGCAGAAGCGCGCGCGCACACACACACACACACATATATATGTTGTGTCTGTGTATACATGTAGAAACACACACACCACTAATGAGTTATTGTCTAGATTCCAGAATCAAAGTAGCCTTATGTGTTCTCATTTTAAAAATAAAATACTATTTAAATATTAAAGCATCGGATGTAAACATTATTAAATTACAGATTTCAATATTAATCATCTGTATTATGTCTTAATTCATGATTTCATTTAATATCATTCCATGTCTTTAATAACTTACACATACATACACACACGGAGGATGTTTACACGTATATTCATTCCTTCGCATCATTTATACTGTGTGGATTTAATTAGATAAGGTTCTTAAATCTTATATTCATAATTAAATAAAGGTTTATTTACTTT
>PUQB01000114.1:114006-131506 GCA_003024785.1 Selaginella tamariscina | reverse complement strand
ACACAAGCACCATATACACATACACACATACAACATGTACAGCCGAGCGGATATCATGAATAGATAGAAGGTTCCAGTATTTAGTCATAATTAATTTCATTTACTTGCATTTAGAAAATGAAAAACAAAAAGTTACTAAATATATATTTTTCCTTGTCAAGTTTTGATTAAAGTTAGTGTCCCGAAACTAATGTATATAAGTGACAGGAATGAGGGGTCTGGCTTAAGTGCCGAAGGGACGAGAACAGATCCTGGCTTTACTTACGACACTTCATTGGCAAGCAGACATGCCTATTTGGGTGGTGAGACCTCCCTTCTTCCTCTCTGTCTCACACACACACTTACCATAGTTTACGTGCATAGATGTGGATGACACGGGACATGGCCGTGCTTTTTTGGAAGAAGGTAGCGTTGTAAGACTCCCTATTCTCTATCTTGAAGGTGCGCAGTCCGTGTCTAACTTTATATATGTATATCTTTCTTGTGTGTAGACATACACATTATATAAATACATTTGTGAGTGAGTGAGTGTGCTGTGTGTATTTTCGGAGTTTTCTCGTTTAAAAACACTCAACCTTTAGTAATAAGTTATATTTAATTATTTTGTGCAGGCACGGTTCTGTTTCCCGAAGCAACGCTACCCCTGAGAGTTATAAGACGACGATGTAAAGCGGCAGTTCAGCGAGCTATAAGTCAGGATCATGCAAAGTACACTCTTGCTGTGGTGTCTCTCTCTCTCTCTCTCTTTATATATATATATATATATATATATATATATATATATATATATATGTAGAGAGAGAGAGAGAGAGAGATTTATTATATATTTCATATATAATAAATCATATACAGTATACTGACGCATAAATGTCATATATATAGATTTCGTTTGTTACTTTCGAATTTGCCTGCAGCTTCACGTCGGGAGGAAACGAATTGACGATTCACTTGTTCCTGCACTCATAGGAACTACTGCCGAGGTCTCTCTCACACACACTTGTACTGATATATATATTGTATGTATGTATATGTATATACTGCAATTAATTTAAATTCTTTAAGTACTATGTCTATCAGATTAGGCAGTTTCGACATTTACCCGATGGTTCAATCAACGTTGTGGCGAGGGGACGACAGAGATTTCGCGTTCAAGATGCTTGGAGCGATGACTCCGATACGGTAATAGACATATCTATTACTAAAATAATACATCCTGTATGTGCATACTAACGTATATAGATAAGCACACACACATAATGTATGCATGTACTTATTCTTTATAGTGTAAATACATACTCAATCAAGTATATCTGTATGTTTATCTCTATGGAAATGTGTTTGTGACTAGAGTATAGCATGCTGTACATGCGCTAAACTTTTACAGACCTGTGTGTGTGAGTGTTATATGCGTTTTAACATGCTGTTATATATATATATATATGTCAGCCTTGTTGTGATGTGACGATTTTGGAAGAAAAGGCGCCCATGCCAATTCCCAGAGACGCGTTTTCACTGACGGCTGCGAATCCTAGCCGTGAAAGTGGGAAAGTGCCACGTGCCACCTTTGAAACTCCTGATGCTAACGAGAGCGATGACGAACCTCCTGGCGAAGACGCTCAAGAAAGGAATTTCACTCTCAGAGAACAGGTGGCAAGGTTTCTGAGTGGTCATGGTACTCTTGCACATTTGCTCTTTCACCTCCACGACAACCGCAGGTTGTGTGTGTGTGTGTGTGTGCGTGTGCGTTTGGGGGATTATATATACATCTTATAAAGTTCTATTAACACTGTTAGGTTTACGTCTACAGTGACGATGATGACGACGATGACGATGATATCATGCTTCCAGTGTGGCTTAGAAGACGCAATACGGTTGGTTTTCTTTACCCTTCTCCTTTCGTATGCGCGCGCGCGCGTGTCTGTGTTGTATTCTAAATTATTTTTGGACCTGTTATGACTTTAACTTTAGTAACTCTAATAAAATCAAGAGTAAAAATCAATGAAGTAAATCTAAAAAGGTTGAGTAACACAATGAGTTAGCTAGATTAATTATTCAATATTAAGTCAACGTAATTTAATATTTCACACAATGTTGGAATGTAAAGACTCGTGAAAGCGAGCGATCTGCATTCAACTTCCTATAGAGACTGGAGAAACATCAGGAGGTAATGTTCTATTTTGACTATGTTCTTATAATTCTTCTTGTTCTACATGCATACCTATGTATAGGTGTTAACAATTTCTTCTCATGTCTCTACAGGAGGTCAAGTTGAGAGAGGAACAAAGGTTGGTGGAGACTGGGAGGTGCATGTAAAGCTTGGGCCAGAGACGAGTCCAAATGGATGTTTACTGCTCAACGTGGTTATTGGCCACACTGGGTTTATCGGATGTATGATGCGTATCATCTCTCGTCGAGCAGCAGGTAACACACAAAAGTGGGGCACATACATGTGTTCCTTATTCAGATAATATCTTGAGCTCCGATACAATAGTGTTTGTTTGACAGACATGTGGAGGCAGATGGTGGAGCTACCTTGCATGGATGAGCTGGTGGGCAATCCTGGATTGCTGTCGTTCTTCATAGCCAGTAAAATGCCACTCCCGGATGAGACGAGGCAGGAGCTTCTTGAGCTTGACGTTGTTATAGACTGAAAAGGGAAATCCAGCTACTAGAGTCAATGGACCGAATTCGCTGCAAAACATGCCGAGTAAGTATAACATTTTATCAGTTGCTAATAAAATAGTTGAACTACATAGTTTCACCAGTCTATATATCCTTAACGGTTTTATTATTCACGTATGAGCTCTCTCTCTCTCTCTCTCCCTCCTCTGAATACTCCACGTGTACAAACGATATACTAAGCATTGTTAAATAGTTAATTTTGGGATTGTTTAGTAAACTGCCGTAACTAGTCTTTGATCTTTCTCCAGGCTACGATTGCAAGAAGTGATATGCTAGTGATGTCCACGGATGGTCCTGTGAACGCTTTTGTGAATGAACATGGGTACGTACACGAGACTCTAACACTTCGCAGAGCACATGGACTTAATTTACGAGGTCGACCAACAGACGGAACACAGTTGGTTTCCTGGGTAAGAAACGTATATTAACATGTATGTTTCTATGTTATATATATTCATATACGTTTCTATGTACTGTTGTTGTTTTGTATGTCCACTTTGACAGACACCACACACACACATACAGAGAGAGAACACTAGTTATTATGTGTGCTGGACTTATAATTTACTTTTATGCTGTATGATCTTCAGTCTTAGGAATGTGTAGTTGTCGTGTGTGCCTGAGAGACTAATTTAACTGTAAATATATTTGTTTTGTATCAATATATATTAACATGTTAGAGGACTCTCTTTCTCTCTCTCTCTCTCTCGTATATAGACAGTGCCTTTGGTAGCTGTTTTCCTAAGGTTACTCTGTTTAGCATGCAAGGAGGACATGCTATAGATAGATATACTCTAGTTCTCGTTGGTACACTGTGTGTGTGCGTGTTGCGTGCACGCGCGCGCGCGTGTGTGTGTGAGAGAGAGAGAGAGATTTAATGTACTGCTCAATGGCAGGTACGCGTGGACAATTGCTAACTGTGTGTGTGATACACACATGGGTTGGAGGTTTACTGCAATGAAGAGTGACATGAATCCAAAGGCATTTTGGGGCATAAGGAGGAGCCAAATCGCCACAATACAGTAGTTCGCGGACTTTTAAAGGACAGTTTTTGTCAACGAGGTTTACTAGCTATTTAAAGTCTTAGTTAATTTTATTAATTTCCAGTGTATCGTATATATATCTGTAGAATTTGCCAATTTGCGAAGAAAGATGATATAATTATAGGCACTGACACGTGGAGACCAAGTCACCACCAGTGTGTTACATGTAATATATACACATGTGCATACATCTTACGTTTTCCTCCTTTGTATATACACGTGTATATACTCTGTATTATTTTTCCTTTCCGAATCACATAAAAAATCTTTTTACAGGGACTAAAACTTAAGTTTTTAAATTCTACTTAAGTTTTTTAAGACAATTTCACACTAACACTTCAGTTTAACAACTTAAAAAGAGTGACTTAAGTTTAAAATTTAAGTTGAAAAAAAAAATTAACATAAAAAAAATTAGGTTAAATACTTAATTAATCCATAAATCATAAAAATTAAAACTGACTTAGTTTAACTTATATCTTAAATTTAGATGTGAATAGCATTTTTATACTTAATCTCGAGTGCACTTAAGTCGATGAAAATTCTTTTAATATTGTGTATCTATTAGATGTTTATACTTTACATAAGATTTAAGACATCATCCCATGTTAAACCTACACATTGATATTTTCAATGTGTAATATAGTAAAATTAAAAATCAAAACAATTTTTTGATTACATTCAATAATGTCTTGAATGGATAAATGTAAATCAAGTTTAGAATGCATATTACATATGTAAATCCTTAACATTGCAAATATCAATGCCAATTTGTACATCTATCACATTTAAATCATGTTCTGATTTAATCATTTTATTGTGAATGATATATAAAGATGAATGAGTTTTAACACAATAACATACTTTATATATTGTAATGAAAACTAGATTATTATCTAAGAATGTGTAGTTTGCACAAGAGTTGTCAAATAATATGATTAAATAAAACAATATTATTGCATTTAAAAGTGCATCAATCTTTATTTAACAAGTTAATTAATTATAAACCATAATGATATATTAATTTCTTTTAAGAAAAACATGACAAAAGATCTTATTAAATTAATCATAACTAGGTGAAAGACATTGACACCCATATTACTTATGTCATAATAAAATTTCAATTCTAACAAGTTAATTCTAAATATACATGACAACATTAACATATGCTTAGTGAACAATGAAGTTTTTTTAAAATATATTAATTACCAAGATGACCTCGACAATTAGAAAATTATAATATACTAGCAAAAAATGCAGAACATAAATAAAAGTTGTAATTGATTCTTAAAAGTTATCTTTGTAAAAATATAATAATGATATTACTTGAGATAAAGTTTTAAAATAGAAGGAAGACTTCTAAACTCATTCTATAAGCTCCTTATCCATGACTTAATTTTTTATGTAGCTCATAAATATAATAAGTCAGCATTGAATGCATAAAAGGTTTGAATCAAATCAAAACACTTTGTAAAAATATTATTAAACAATGTAAAATTTATAAGATGTACTTATGAAAGAGCATAACCATTATTTCTCCCGCTCAATGTATCATTTTGAAACTATAAAGTCATAATGTTTATTGTGCTGCATAACTCACTAAATTATTATGTTTTAAAAAAGAAGTTAATGCACACTCCAATAGTGTGTCACTCACATGTAAATAAGCACAAAACGTTCAAAACCCCAAATAATACCAATGTCATAACATATTTCTTGTCATAGTTTTAACCTGGTGAGTTGACTACCTGGGTAAAGATTGTGGATATGTGGGCAAAAAGACCCAAGCGGACCTGGGTCATTATGACCAAAGGCCTCTTATAAACACCAATTGGCCCTTTGCCTAGTTGGCATAAGGGGAGAGGGAAAGGTTGTGACATTTGGTATCGGAGCGGTCCCGGGTTCAATTCTCATCAGGGGATGAACTTTGAGTAAAGCTCAAGCCACTAAGGTGTGCACTTGTCCTTGCCTAACTAAACCCCTCGATCACATGTGTACAGCCAAGCGGCTCTGTGATCGCCTCTGGCCCGATTGACATGTGATGTACTCTGTGATCGCCTCTGGCCCGATTGACATGTGATGCGAGTACAGCTTGCGGGCTGGGTTGCGAGTCAAGCGGCTCTATGATCGCCTCTGGCCCGATTGACATGTGATGCAGTACAGCTTGCGGGCTGGGTTGCGAGTCAAGCGGCTCTAGATCGCCTCTGGCCCGATTGACATGTGATGCGAGTATAGCTTGCGGGCTGGGTTGCGAGTCAAGCGTAAGTAGAGCTAAGCGTGAGAAACGCCTCTGGCTGCCTGCAAGCTTGCGGCATCCACTTTCTCAAATGGGTGGAGAGTGTCATAGTTCTAACCTGGTAAGTTGACTACCTGGGTAAAGATTGTGGGATATGTGGGATATGTGGGCAAAAAGACCCAAGCGGACCTGGGTCATCATGACCAGGGGCCCTCTCATAAACACCAATTGGCCCTTTGCCTAGTTGGCATAAGGGAGAGGGAAAGGTTGTGATAATTCTTCTCCCCTTAATTATAAAATTAAGAACTAATTGGTGTTACAAGAAATACACTTATGCTATTTAATTAGATGATCCTAATTTATCTAAGTTAAGTGATTTTACTAAGTTAGAATCGTGACAATTAAGATATTCTTTTTGATAATTAAGTAGTTTCATTCAATTATTTTAAGTGTTCGAATTAAAGAATCAACTATATTTTTTTGTATTAGCACACCTTTAAGAGTGATATTTGATACATATGTTCAAGTGAAATCCAAGAATGAAGCACATGTGAGTTTGTTAATAACTTTTTTAACTAATTAAATGTGTACTGACACTTTTGCGTCCATCAAAAAGATACATTTAGATGAACTTGCACTCAAAAAAGAGCAATTATATTTGATAAGTGATTAATGAATTATTTTAAATACTGCCTTATAAATGAAATGCTGAACTTCTTAAACCATATAAATATGAGAAAACATGTAACTTTATCAAATCTACTTGCAAACTCTCACGAGAAATGTAATATTTTAATTATGTGACATTTGTTGAACCAAACACACTTTCAAGTTTTAAACACAAATCGACTATTTAAAACTAATTTAAGACTCATCACACATCATAAAGGTGATTCTCCCACAAACCAATATATATAATATATCAACAAGAATCCAATACATTATGTGTTAAAAAGTGATTAGAACTAACATTAATCTAAAGAATATAACTATAAATTTGTAAAAACCAAAAGGTATATAAAATGCATTTTTGAAATATTTTCATTAGTCATTGGCATGGATTGACAATTTTGACATAGATCGTGGCTTAAATCATCAAAAACTATGGTGGTTTAGATCAACAAACTTTAAATTAATTTTTAATAATTTTTAATGATTCTAAATGAAATTAAATATATAAAATTTAATTTATATTCTTTAATTTTATGAATACCTTTTTAATTTATTCATTATATAAATTATTAGTATATTTTTTTATATTTATGAATAGTAAAAATCATGGTCTAAGCCAAAAAAGTTAATCAATAGTCATTAAAACCTATTAATAACCAAAGGCTAAGTATAACTTGATAAACCATCATCTCTAACATAAACGATTTCACAAATCAACAATGTTGAAAAGTGGGTAAACATCTTTAATGGTAACATCATTAAAAATATTTCATGCATGAAAACTACAAGGACCTGTCAAGCTTGGGCACCACAATTAGATTGGAAGTCCAAAATTGATTGAAGTTTTTGAGGATGACACAATGCTGAACAAGATATTGCATTGGGACACCAATGCAAAAATTTAGACTCATGGGTGATGATGCCAAAGTTGATGAGGCAACCGTGAATCACCTCGATTGATCCTTGCACCGGGACATGTTGTAGAAAAACCTTGTGCATAATTGCAAATTATTGGTCCATGAAGTTGGCGTTTGCCTCACTGTCTACTAGTGCTTTACATAAAAATGTGTCAAACTTGTATGGTGATGTGGAACATTTTACAAACATGTTGGATGTAATGGAACTTAAAATTTTTTTTTATCCAAACATGTTTCTTATTCTGTCTAGAAATCGTCGTTTCTCAACACCTCACTCACAAACATTGAGTAAGCAATAACAAAGAGGTTATTCTCAATCTAATCATTCATTCAGTTACTAATAATCACTCCACCAAGAACTGTCAAGCTTCATTGGTGTAGGTCAAATGATGAAGTAGATGTATCCAATATGGTGGTCATCACAGGGGTTGACTCCCTCATGGCAATGGGATGAGGAAAAAAACTCAACTCTCTGCCATTCATGTCGCCATTCAAACAAGTAGTTATTGCATCAGATATATCGAAGAGAGATGTTGGATTTGACTGACATAAAAGGAGGTCCTTGACATCATTTCAAAACCTATGTCAAAACTGCTTCTTGAGTGCATTGTCATCCATTAAATATCCATCACCAACATCTAAAACTCTACCACATAAGCAGATGTTCACTTATCACTTTGGTGTAATTTGTTGATTACTGGTTGGTGTTGCTAAAGTGTCGGCCCAACAATGAGAGAGACAATCAACTCAACCTTATAAGTATTTGATCCATACCTCTGTGCTGCATCATCATAACAAGTTTTGATTGCCCCAAAAAACTGCAAAAAGCCAATCATGACCATCATGCCATTAATTTTGTTATTATTGTTGGAGTTGTATTAATTCTTCTTTAAGTTGATCCATTTCTTATTAAAGAATTGCATGTAATTATGTAAATTCATAATAAAGATTATTGAGCAGCAAGTTGTGATAGAATACAAAAGACACAACTTATTAAAAAGCAATCAATTGCTAACAAGAGTGACTAGATTCAGAGATTATATAAAAGTAAAAGGTTAAGGAAAATCAACAATGACTTGTCTCGATTACTTTTATTAAATATCAACAAAAGCCTAACTTATAAACAAATTATTTGCCTTGCCAAATATTGACTTGGTGACTTTAATAAGTGCCGGAAGTGAGCCTTGAAGACCTAGAGTCTCAAAGGTCTAGGGGCCAAAGTCTTAGAGGTTAGGAGTGAGTCTTGATAGGATTAAGACATATTGAAATCAATATTAACTAGCATACCCATCTAAACTCTACACACTTATGCAATACAGGTGAAAAGTAGATGGTTGGGTAAAATCTATAACCCTTGATATGCATACTAGAAGAAACATAAATGTAAAGTCTCTATGATCCCTTTTTTTTTTGTGCAATTACTTGTTTCTTACATCAAATTATGACCATTAAGACCATCAGTCTGAGCATTGCATCATGTATATATCCTAGAGCCCAACATGCCTAATTACGCTGACCTACATTATTTAATTGATTTTACCATGATTTTATTAATTTCTACCTTCATAAGCAAGATTATGATCAATAGTTGGAGATTGGACAACCATTGCCTACAAAGTTGACAACCTTAAGCATGAGGGTAACCTAAAAAATGTTAATATGCTACAACATTCATCTCCATTGGGACAAGCATGTAACTCAAATGGACCTTAGCTATCATTATATATCAATTAAAAACGTTGAACCAACATAAAATGTCCTCTAATGTTGTAGGTCAAAAGCATAAATGAATCTAGTCAATTTAGGTCATATGACTAGTTATAACATGTCAAATTTGATTGGTTATAAGTCAAATTGGCAAACATGATACTGAATCACGTAATATACTCATTAGGTTGTTATCAAAATATATGAAATTGTTAAAAAGTATTATCAAAATTCTTAACTTTATGAAATATTCTCTTAAAATAAACAAACAAATGCATGTTATCTTTATTATTTCACTTAAAAGTTGACACCTTTAAATATGTAAGAAACTCTTAAAGTGCAGATTTTTGTGTGATTGTTTATTATCATTGTGGGTCTAATGAATAATTTAATAAATGATACTATTTTTTGGATCTCTTAAAAAAGTCTACAAACAAATTTTAAATTTTTGAAGTTAGAAAAAGATGAAGGTGAAAAGAAAGACAACTTATCATTAATGAGTTGCTTTAAAAATTTGGCCTATATATTAAATTTACCAAAACATGAACAGATGCCTTCATACCTACAGTCATAAAAAATGAAAAAAAAAAATGATTAAAATAAAGAGAAATGTACAATTAACACCTTCACCAATGAAAGCTAATATAATTGCAAGACTTGAGATATATGTATCTTATTCTCATAAATCCTAATTATAAACACAAGTCTCCCTTTCACATGGCACTAACACGTGTAAGCCATGTCACCACTCTAGTCATTATTGGTGTCATTATGATACGTTCAACCACACAACAATCATACCTTTTTGGACCAATTTAGATCTACTTTATATATATATATATATATATATATATATATATATGTAAGAGCTTTTGTTAAGGTCAAGTAGAAGCAATTAACACTAGTCTTCATTGGCTTTCTTTTCTCCATTAAATTCTATTTTATATAAAATCAATAATCTTTAGTTATTGATATAATAGTTTGATTATTTTTTTCAATTAGGCTTATTTTTTTTTTTTTCTCATGGATATGTCACATCTACATGTGGATCTTCAACTTAAATAAAACGTCTTAAAGTAGAGATGAGTTTATAATAAAGCAACGTTGTCCTTCATAAAAGTAATTGGGTGCTCTAACCATCAAAATCATGTAAGCCAAAAAGTAAGTATGGCCAATAAATTCGATATAACATGTTTTGCCTTTTACAAGTTCCTTAGTCAAATAAAGCTTGCCATAATGGTGCAACTATAAAGATATGGTACATATGTTACCAAAGCTGGTTTGATTAAATCTCTTCTATTTAGATTGGCTTTTATTAGTTTGTTGTCATAGTTTGTACTATGATCGACTCTTTACTTTGGACGTTGATTGTTGTTACTTATTGTACTATGTTGATGGACCCTAGATGTAGTAGAAAACATGCCCATTTAGTGCACTTGGGTATCTGGTGATGGTCTAGCCGGGTGTCATTAAGTATTTGCAAAAAACTTTAAGCGAAACTAGAACTTACCTTCTAGAAAATTCTTACCCTGGTTTTTTCGTGTCCCAGTTGGGTTAATGGTTAGTTCCGGTGAGTTCGGCATGTCGGATATGTTTAGAAATACCCCTAGGTTTGATAGGTTAGGGTTTAGGGGTTGATGGATAACTCACCAAGTATATTCCCTCTGGGAATGAGATTTTGTGCTAACCCACTTATGTAAATAGGAAAACAGGGGGGTTCCTGGGTTCATGATTGAGCTTATTACTCTTCTCCCAGTGCAAGCTCCAACACTTTGTTGTGCTACACTAACTTCCAAATGACAGGGGTACGTCCCACCTTCGGGGTAACTTAACATTGACGAATCCATGCCTGGGAGGTCTTGTCGGAATGCACGTTCCAAGAGGCAAAGGTTGAGGCTTGTCTCCAGCCTGCTCCTCCACATCAAACCAGATGTAACACTCACAGCCAAGTAAGGCACAACCGTGTCCTTGTCCAACTGTGGTTGTGGGATCTTGTTTAAAAGGTTCACGTTACCTAGTTTCTGAGGGTTCACTAAGGGATTTTAGAGTTGGCATTTAGGAGCCACGTTTGTGGCACTTGATGCAACTCTCGAATCTAAGGGTTATGGCAAAATAGCCCACACCGTGGAAGGCAGTGTCACATGGAGATGTGACACAATACAACGCCCGAGGCATGCCCTTTGGGTTGTGTCGTGGGCTTGTTGTTAAGGGGTTGGATATTCTAGCAAACGGGCATGCTTAAGCCTTAGGCATTGACTCGAGGGAGTTAGGTCTCGTAACTAGGTGTGCTTTGGCACACTTGGCTAGGGGAGTGTTCTCCTTAGAATTTAGGGGTTGAACAACCTAAGCTTGTTAGCAGGAGCCCTTTTGTGAGGCACACGCAAGGTCATGTACTTAGGGTTATCCAAACTTAGCCTTAAGGAGTTTGCTTAGCAGAACACTCGTGTTCGCCTACGGCCCACACTCATATCCTTAATAAGTACTAGCCCTAGGTCTAGGGTATGACTTGGCCACTCAAACCCTTAAGGGTTAGTCGTGGTTTAGGGTACCCCTTGTCGCCCTAAAGGGTTGTACTCCCAGATGAGGGTGATTCCTCAAGGGGTAAGTGACAATGCCTTAGCTCTATCATGAAGGTATGAGACACATCTCCTTCGTGGGGTTAGGGCGTGAACTTTAGGTCTATTGGGACAGGATCCTAAAGTCTACTTGGGTTATCCTCTAGGGTTTAGGGATGGTCATTCTAGGGGACTTAGGGTAGGACTTTAAGTCTTTTTGCCTAATTGGGCCTCTGAGTTAGAATCTTAGGGCTATCTTGAAAGACTTAGCGTTGCTCACACAGGGTGATGATGCCGAATGGCCACTTGATAGCCACGTGTTGGCCCTTCGAGTTAAAACTCTAACATTTGTAACTCTTTTGAAAAAGAATGATTACGTCTTGTATAATGTTTAGGATTTGAGAGACGATTTGTGACTATGTTCAATGACATTGATCATAAGATATAATGATTAATAAACAATAACAATTGTGTTCAAGGTAGCAAATCAACACCAACTTACATAGCAAATGCTGGCTATCAATATTTATTGGGACAATGATGTGCTCAAGAGAATAATTTCGTCATAATCTTCAAAACAACATCAAAGATCTTGTTGTGTCAGTTAGGTGCTCATATCCTACCTCACTCTTAAACGCAATAGCTCTTGTTGTTCAATGTGACAACCATTTGTTTGAGCTATAGATGGAGCAGCAATGAGTTGGGGTTCTTCCTCATCTTAATGTCTTGCAGAATACAACAACAATATCTTTTTCTTTTGATGAAGATCGACAATTTTCATCATAAGTGTTATTAACAATTTAGAAGCGTATATCATGATAGTTGATGCGTCCAACTTTGCACTCGATAGTGTTTTGTCCCAAGTAGATTCCAACAAATGTTTGTACCCCATCACCTTCCACTCGCAAGTTCATAATTGCATAAATCAACTACTACATTTATAATAAGGAGTAATTAGCGATTATAGATTCGTTTAAGGATTGTGCTTTATCGCTCTCATATTTTTGTTTTGTTATCATTGGTTTGGACGACTTAATGGCAAAGCAACACGCTTTCTCATTAAAGTTATCTTGCTCTTGGCTAGTTTGCACAATGCCCCCGCCCCCTAATTCCAATATTTTTAGGGGGGATTTAGGATGCCTGCATGTTATGACATGGAGGAAAAATGAGAGGAAAAATGTAATGAGACAAAAATAAGAAAAACGTGAATTTATTCAAGTAGTCCGCTTTTCTAAATAAAGTGATACTTTTATATAAGTCAAACAAATAAAAAAAAGTCAAAACAAATAAACAACATGAATGCCCTTTTAACGACACATTTTTATTTAAAGGTGTACATTCCAAAGAAAAAATTATTTATTGTTTATCGTTTGTTTATGAATGATTAAATAGAGTATACTATTCAAACATTTAAGCAATACTTTCACTTCTTTCTTTCATATTAACAAAATGATTAAGTTGATTTCCTTTCAATTGCTAACACTTTCTTTTCTATGTGTTCATAAGGTTCATTCTTGAGCTTCTTACCATATTAACTATCAATCTTGTTGTAAAAAATCAATTTAAAAAGATGTCACTTGTCTCATACTTGAAAGTTTCAATGTTAAGTTGTAAATCATTTTTACATCACTACTCTTATGTACCAACCCAATGGTAATGTATGGCTTCTTTGTCATCATTGGCATTTCACTTGTCCATATTACAAACTTGCGTCTTTAACCATTTCCTATAATTTTCAACTTCCTTCTTGTTTTATCCGTCTCATATATATATTGTGTGTGTGTGTGAAATTTATAGGGGTGACACATTGTTAGACATAGTATATAACCTAAAGCCTGCATACGTACATATTCATATGTATACACGTGTTTATTCACATACACATACATTATTTACAGAAATATCATAATCACTAAGAATATTTGTACGGATAATTAGAATATGCTAATGTGAGATGATAGATATGGTGGAGATTTTTGGCAGGAATATTAAAGGGAGGCACAAGTGTGTGTGTGGAGGTTGAAAGCCGTTACAAAAACATTATAAATGATGCAACAGAGATTTGGTCCTCCGGGGATGGATATCTTTGTTCTTCCACTGTACGATAAAGAATATTTAAATAATTCTTGTTTATAAAAATATTTATTTTTAAAATGTAAATAAATCGATCTAGAATCTCTGCTGTGCTCATTATTAAAACTATTATTGCAATCGATTCATGTCAGGCGGCTATCATCACCGTCATCAACACCAACAATACACCTGAAGCATCCTACAGTTTACTACTGAACTATTCTATATAGTTTACTGGTTCACGTAGATATGTACGTATATATACTTATCCGATGCATGTGTGTACTTTAATGTCAATATGAAACTAAGAAGTAAAGAATATGTACTCATGTATGTGTATACACACATGCATGTGTTTAAGAGTGTAAAGACATATATGTTTCTACTCACACATGTATATGTATAGCTCTCTCTTACACATAATATATGTACACGTACCAGGAGAATGTGCGGTTGGAATAGTTTGACCGTGGCTGACCGGCAAGAGCCACGCAGGCACCATCCTGACAGTGCAGTATATATTGCGTTTTTGGCAGGTTCATATATTTAGGCAATGCAACGGAAAGCAGGCAATTGGACTAAACACCGTCATCCCATTGGGCCACACCCGTTTAATACCAAATTATAATCCCTACAAGCCGACACCGAGCAGGTGAGCACCTCATGACAACAGACGGACTTCTCTCATGTGTACACTGTGTCCCGTCCTCCATTGGTAGCCACTTGCATAATAAAAAAAAAATAACTCACTTCTCAATCTGCACTGCCAGAGAAGTTAGATAATGTAAAGTAGGAGAAGCATAAGTTATAACACATTACCAATTACATACCTTGTTAGAAGCATTCCTCCTGTTCTTGCATAGTCATGACGTTCCGTGAAGCACAAGCCAGAAGCGTAGCAACCTTGTTCAATACGGTTTTATAAGTTTTATGTGTAATTAAGTCACGAGAAGAAATGGTTTGAATGAAGAGTACCTGTATGGAGAAGCATTCGAGGAAATGTACAGTGAGGGGATGCATAAAACCCACATCCGGGCCATGGAAGGTGAAGAGGCCAGCAGGTAAAGGCGGGATTGTGTGGAGGAATCCCACTGAGAGAGAGCGAGAGAACAACAAGAAGAGGGAGAGGCGTAGGAGGGCTGTTGCTGCCAAAATCTTTGCCGGATTGAGAGCTCACGGTGGGTATGCACTTCCCAAGCATGCTGACCATAATGAGGTTCTCAAGGCCCTGTGTGCCGAGGCTGGATGGCATGTGGAAGAAGACGGTACCATCTACAAACGAGTAAGTCGATTAATCAGTGTGTTAAAGACCTCTGTGTTTGTGTGTGCGTGTGTGTGCGGGTGGGTGTGTGCGTGACTGCAAAACTTACAGAATGATACCATTCTCAGAACTCCAAATCTCAATATAGAATGGGTCGGTCTAATTTAATCATTTTAAACATCCTCTCTCTCTCTATAAATATGTGTGTGTGTGCTTGCTTGTTCGCATACTGTGTGTGTGACTACAAAACTTGATGAAGAACTTAACAAACGTATATCAACTAAGACCTTTAAATGAGAATTCTATTACAGAAACACACCCGCACGCACGATATATATACAGCACAAATGCTATTTGCAGACACCTATAAACACACGTACAAGCACAAGCATACTTTTTGTATATAATGGCAAAGAACTTCGCTGAACAGACTGTAGAGAGTATAAGGAATGGCATCAAGAACAAATTTAATAGTCAAACTAAAACATGCGCGCACACACACACACACACCTGAGATGATGTTTGTGGATGCTCCCAGGGATGCATAGAGTGATGAAACGAGCAAAGGAGTCCTCATCTTTAGCAAAACCACTGGAAACAAGTCCGTCTTCTTCGTACAGCAGGCAGGCCAACCAAAGTGAAGCAACAAGCGGAGAAGAAAACGATGACAGACAACAGCAGCAGCAGGCCTTGCGGGAACTTCTCGTTCATCCGGTCATTTGCTTCCACCAGCGGCCCTGATTATTTCCAGGATTGCCAGTCCCGGCTGGGATCTCCCCACAGAGAGGCCTTCTTAGAACACCAGTTCATTCCCACCACCAGCTTTAATCCTTTCAACAATGTACGTGGTGCTCAGGGTAAGTGCCTGCCATCCTTCATAATATATGTACACCATTATATATACTATCTAAACGACATATTACTTATGCCCCATTCATATCGTATTGCATACATGAATTATTTAAGACAGGGCAAGCATTTTAGCACTCCAACACATATATCTAATATTCAAGCTACATTGTGGAATTATGAAATGTACATAACAATCAAATACTGGAAACACATTATGATATACTGCTAACACATGCACGCATTATTAGTCACATTTTACTTAGTTGAGCATAGTTTAAAAACAAAACGCTGGAGTGTGTATGTGTGTGTGTGTGACATGTCTATAACGCGAGTAGGTAGACACGAAATAGATGTAATCTGTACTGAACCAAGATATGTGTCATATGTCTATAACTCAGTAGTACTTAAGGACGTAAATATAAATTCCAGACATCACACGACGTACATAAGCTCTCTCATATCAATGTCCCCCCCCCCCCCCACACACACACACACACACATATCACTTACAAGTGGCTGTATAGTGAATCATGGGACAGCTGATGAGCAACGACCTCCAGTCGTGTTGATGCACAAAGAAGGCATCCTTTGTCCTCCAAATGAACTTGCTGTGAGGCAACGCCTGCTGGAACTCCAGCAGCATACCAATACGATGAATATCCAGCCAGTTGAACAGAATATGCCCTGCAAAACAATGGTGGATAACAGAGACGTACTTACGAGAAGCCATGCAGCACCTGATTGTAACAGGAACCTCGATGATCTCTCTCTCACTCTTTGTACATCTTCTTCTACTCTGTCTCATGTCCTGTAAATATTTTATATCTAATGTCAATCCTGTTCAAGGTTTTATATAAACATATTAAGTTAATATGCATAAAAAACAGAAATACCTCTGTGAGAAAGAGTGAAAGTGTATGTGTATTGCCCGCACATACGCGCACACGTTGAGAAAAGTGTCTACACACACGTGTAGTGTGTCTCGTATATAATATTTACACTTAGAAAAGAGAGCGTATACGGATCTGGTACATACAAACATAAAACACACACTATATATGTCCCTCTCCAGCAAGATAAAACTTGTAAATATACAGCCAAGAAAAGAGAGACATACCTCTGTGTGTGTGTGTGTGTGTAAATTATATATGTATATATGCGTGCATCTAGCAGTGTATATGTGTTTGTGTGGATGGGGGAAGGGGGCGCAGATTGTCAAATTAAACTACTGTAAACAAAAAAATTTTAAGAGAAGTTAGTATAGTGAGCAAAAACTGTATCTCGAATTGCAAAAGTTAGAAACAAAACAATTTGTACAGACAAGAGATATATAACACGTTGCTGTAACGCACTACCACCAAAACTCTGTTAAATTTGTTAGTTAGTGGTAGTAGATAATATTAAATAGACCTCAGAAGACCGCTGCTGCTTTTCTACCATTGGCCTTGCTCTTCTTCTTCCTCTCACATATGCAGCCTGGGAACGGGTTGGCAAAGAAGTACTCT